>CM053548.1:11554832-11565987 GCA_028646465.1 Rhinoceros unicornis
CCCGAGCCCCTCCCTCTAAGCCCCGCCCCTGTATGAGCCCCGCCCATCTGAGGTCCTCCCCCTCTAAGCCCCGCCCCTCTCAGAGCCTGTGGGTAATTCTTCCATTCAGAATCCGTGGGGACCTCAAACCTCGCTGACTTCGCTCCTCACTACCTCCCTGCACAATGAGGGTGGCTTCCTCCCGGAGAACATGTGTTTCAAATGGGGTCTGTGAAGTCTTTGTCCCCCCACACCCCATCCACTTATCCATCCATCTAGTCACATCCACTTATCCATCCATCCATCCATCATCCCTCTATCTGTCCATCATCCACCCATCTTCCCACCATCCGTCCACACATCCATCTGTTCCTCTGTCCCCCCATCGACTTGTTAACCCATCCCCCCATCAAGCTGTCCATTCCCCCGTCTCTGCCCATCCACTCACCCCCAGTTTTGAGACCCCGGAAGCCCGAGAGACCAGACGTTAAGAGCAGGTTTTGGCTCGTGTAGCTCAAGCGTGGGCTCCAGCACTTCCTTCCTGTTCACACCGGGCAGGTGTCCTCACCTGTCTGCGCCTCAGCGTCCCCTCTATACAATGGGGACAACGAGGGTGCGGGACCCAGAGGTCCTGGGAGAATTGTAGGAGGCCTGGGGCCCTGCGCGTCCTTGTTAAGTTGGGTTATCTGGGCCCTCCTTGTCTCCACAGCGACCAAGAGAAGGAAGAGGAGACTGTGAGAAAGGAGGAGGAGGAAGAGGACGCCTGGGGGCTGGAGCTGGAGGAGAAAACAGGAGCCTGCGGACCATGAAAGAGTGGCGAGCTCCTCCACCTGAAGGCTTCCCACCCGCCTCCTCCAGGCAGCCCCCAGGGATGCCCCAGTGCCTCCACACCCTGTAAGCAAAGACCTGGTCCTGGGGCTGGGGAGGTGACTCCATCTGGGATTCGGGGTAAAGTGTCCCTGAAGGGGGCTCAGGACCCGCCCCGAGTCCCTCTTGGAAGTCTCTTTGCACATTACCTGGTCGTTACACCCCTCTTGCCAGGCTTGGTCCCCACCTGATCATTCTTCTCGAGCTTGGAGGGCACCCCTGGACAAGGAGCTCCCCACATCCCCGAGACCCCCCACTGTCTCATCACTCTACCCACTCTGCATCGCAGATATCTTTTTTACCCGCTGCCTGATTTCTTTTCCCACCTCTGATTTCTAAGAGCGAAGAAATGGGGAGAGCAAAGGTGGGGAGACACCGTGCAAGCGGCTCTGCCCGTCTTGGCGGGACCCGGGCCGCTCCCCCGCGCCTCCTGCAATCTCGTTTCTGCTGCCCCTGAACGTGAACTGGGACCTGGCCCCTCCCACCACGTGCTGAGTTTTGGAGCACTGTCTTGAAGCTGCCACTCCCAGGGGCTGGGGTGCGGGTGCCGAGGGTGTGTGGGGGGGTGAGGGTGCACAGCATCGTCACCCCCTGTTCCCGTCCTGCCCTCCTGGAGGCGGCTCCACGGAGAAGGAGCTGGAGTCCCAACTTCCTTGCTGTGTGGCCCCAGGCTAGTAACTTAACCTCTCTGTGCCTAAGTGTCCTGTGCTATAAAAGGGGAGGATAATAAACAGATCCTTCGTAAATTGTCATGAGGATTAATGAAATAATGTCTACAAAAGTCCCGAGCGCAGACCCCAGAACTCAAAAGGCATCGAACAAAATGTCATTTTTTTGTTATGCTGGTAGGCCGGGGCGAATGAGCCCCCCCCTTCAGACGTGGGGGATCCCGAAGGTCAGAGGGTGTGTTTAGACCGCAGCTCTGGGCGTGCAGGATGCGGAAAAGTCTTCTGTCCCGTCTCCTCTCCGAAAGGTCTGGGGGTGCAGGTGGGGGGCGGTGCTGGGGGAAGGGCCGGGAGAGGGGAGGGGCCGTCTGGACTCCCCTCTGCGCAGGGGCGGGACTTCCCCGCTGGGGGAGCCTGCAGAGTGTAGGGGTTGTCACAAGCCTGCCCCCCTTTTATGGCATTAGGTGGGGACACGGATGGCAGGGAGCCCCGCGAAGCCAAGAACTGCTTCACCCCAGGGACCCTGGAAAACACTGCGGCTTTCTTGAGATCAAAGGCCAGACTGCCCCCGACCCCGCCTGAGCCTGTCACCCCCAGATGAACCCCCCCTCCGGACTGAGCCCCCACCCGTAAAAGAAGCTCCCGCTAGTGGCCCCTGTCCCGCTGTGGGTGGGGCTGGACCGCGGGTATGGGGGCGCGGGTGGGTGGGCGCTGCCTGCTGACCGCCCCTGCCCCGCCCGGGGCCCGGTGTCTGGGTCCAGGTCCTCGGTCCTCCCACCAGGGGGCGCCGGAACCTCGCCGCTGAGCGCAGACGCGCCCACCCGTTGGGGGCGGGGCCGGGAGGGGAACGTGTTGGACGTGGGGGGGGCCTCTGCTCCCGCCCCCCACAAGTGTGTCTCCTGTGCCCGTCACGTGTCAGCGTAGGCGCGCCGTGCCTGGGTCCTCGTGTGTCTTGTCGCCTCTGTGTGCCTCAGTTTCCCCATCAGTCAAAAGGAATATAAGCGTCCCTCCTGGGTGGGCTTGTGGGATGGAAGGAGCCTGTGCAGCAGAGCGAGCTTTGCTTGCCCATCTCGGGGTCTCCTGAGGGTCTGGGGGCCTGGGAGGATGAGCAGGGGCTCTGCCTGGGCAGGTGGGGATGAGAGGTGTTGGGAGGAAGTCAGGTCCCCCTGCTCGGCCCACAGCCCTCCAGGGCTCCCTCCTCCCTCTGGGGAGAAGCCCAAGCCCTCCCCGCGGCCCACCAGGCCCTGCACAACCTGCCCCCCTCCTCCCTCTCCCCCTCCACCCTCTGCTCCAGCCACAGGGGCCTCCTCGCTGTTCCTCCAACACGCCAGGCCCGGTCCTGCCCCAGGGCCTTTGCACCTGCTGCGCCCTCAGCCTGGAATGCTCTTCTCCCAGATTTTCAGGGGGCTATTTGTCTCCCTCTGTTCAAGACTCTGTTTAAATGTTACCTCCTCATGTGAGGCCCACTCTCCTATCCCCCACTTTGCTTTATTTGTCTTTCTGGCACTTCCCTCCTCTGACAGATATTTCACTTATTTTTATTGTTTCCGTCTGTCTTCCCGACTTGGAACTGGATGTGCCAGGAAGGCAGGTCATTTGGGGCGTTTGGTTCCCTGCTGTGTCCCCAGATGCTCAGGAAATCTTTGCTGAGTGAATGGGAGTTTGCCAGATGGACAGAGAGAGGGAAGGCATTCTGTGCATTTATGGAGCACCGACTGTGTGCCAGGCCGTCCTTGGAGCCGGAATTCGGTGTCTGGCACAGAGTGGGTGCTCCCTAGGTGCCTGTGGAATTTGCTGATGGAAGACCCTGGGGAGTTCCCACCCCGGTTGGGGAGGGGCCAGGCTGGGGGGAGGGGGGAAGGCTTCCTGGAGGAGGAGGATGTTGCTGTGGGACCTGCAGGGTCCGCGCAGATGGGGGAGACGGCCATGAGCAGAAAGAACGGCAGAAGCAAAGGCTCGGGGGTGTGAAATGGCCCATCCTGGGGGGACGGAGGGAGAGAGGGCTAGAGCCACCAGGGCCATAGCCCCCCGAAACACAGAAAGGACCCAAGACAGCCAGAAAGAGTCGAAGCATAGTTTGTTTAATTTTTATACATTTTTTTCTTTTTTCTTTTTTTTGCCTTTTATTGAATCTTTTACGGAACCCCCCCTTTTTTTTTTCATTTTCATTTTTTTTTTTTTTTGCATAGGGAAACAAACAAACAAAATAATAACAGCCAGAGTCACTTTCCGTAAATGGTACTTAGGTAGGCGCGTCGGCGAAAACCGAAATGACTGCGTTAATATACAAGGTTATGATCGGAGTACGATGTGGGGCACGGGGCGGGGAGCCGGACGGGGGGGGGGAGGAGGCTGGGCCCGGGGCTGCCCCGCTGTCCCCTTGTCCCCCGCCCCGTCCCCACCCGGAGGGGGGAGGAGGGGGGGAGGAGGGGGGCGGCAGACCCAGCCCGCACCTTCTCCCGACTTGGGTTCATGAGGATGGTGTGTGTGTGTGTGTGTGTGTGTGTGTGTGAGATCCGGTGTGTGCGGCAAGCAGAAAGCTAGAAACAAGAGTAAACTATCCTGGTAATATCAGTAAAATACAAAATGGGAAAAAAAAAAAAAACCCTCAAAAAATATCTCGGAGGGAAAAGAAAAGGAACAGCAACACCACCAAAAAATCTGAAAAAGAAAGAAACAGAGAGAGAGAGAAAGAAAAACATTAAGGAAAAGAAGGAAGGAAGAAAAGAAAAGGAAACAGGAAGGAGGAAAAGAAAAAAAAAAAAAACACAGGAAAGAAAGAGGAAATCCAGAGAGGAAAACGGGTCTCTCCCTTCTCCCCGTGGCCCCCACGCCGCGTCCTGTGCCTCGGATTCTCTGCTCGTCCATCACCCCCGAGGGGTCCTGGGGGTGGGAGGGCGGGCAGCTGGGGGACCCCCACACTTGAAGGGGCTTTGGTTTCGGGGGCCTGGCTGGGACCCGAGATGGGAAGGTGGGGTGTTGGTGTGTTCTGAGAGCGGGCTTTGGGGGCCCCCGGCAGGAGCGGGGCCGGGGCAGCTCCCGTCCCGTGTGGCGGTCCCCTTCTGGCCCGCAGGTGTGAACAGAGGGCTGTGGGGAGGGCGGTGGCTTGGGGGTGCCTGCTTCCTTGCTCTCCCGGGGCCCTTTCCTGCTGGATCCCGTCTCCTCTGTCCCGAGGCCCCGGGGGTCCCCCCGGGGAGTGGGGGATGAGGACCCCAAAGCCACACCAGCAGACTTGCGAGGCACTGCTCGGGCAAAGTCTGTTTTGGTATCTCTGGCGACAAGTCCCACTGGTGTCGCTTTGGGGCTGTCTCCCCGCCTGGCCCGGGGAGGGGTCGGGGTGGGGGGCCAGCTGGGACCCCACACGCCCTGAGACGCCCAAGGATGGCTGGCTGGGGGGGGGAGCTGTGTCCGCCTGGGGCAGAAACGGGGAGGGACGGGAGGATGCGTCCGACACCCTCCGGGAAGAAAAGTCAGAAAGCAGAGTGTCAGAGAGAGAATCCAGGCCAAAATAAAGAGTAGCCACGGTATAACCTGTATTACAAGAAAAAACTCCAAAATTATATATATATATGTATAGTATAGCCCTGCACTGGAGGCCTCAGTACCGCTGGAGAAGCCGGAGTTGGGGGGCGGGGGGTCCTGTGTGCTGTCTCTTCCGGAAGGGCTGGACGGTTGGCCCTGGCCCCACTGGCCAGTCCGCCTGCCCCTGGAACACTGCTGCCTCTGGGGACAGATAGAAAGTTCCGGAACAGGGAGGGGATGCTGAGGCTGAAATTGTCTGCTGCTCGGGGAGCTACAGCAGCCCCTCAGGTCTCCTTTGGGGTTCCTTTTGGGTCTGATTGTCTAGCTCCGGGTGGGGCTCTGGGCTCAGAACTGGGCCAGGACCTGGGTTCCAGAGCGGGGCACGGGGGGCCCCTCCACAGCTCCCCCTCCGTCCTGGCCCAGTGCCCTCATCCAGGAGAGGGACGGGGGCCATCTGCATGTGTGTGGGGGGCCTCCCTAGGCTTTCCACAGCATGGCTGGACCCCGGGGGCAGGCTGCGGGGCTTTGCGAGGGTGGGGACGGACGGTGGGCGCGTGGAGGGGACGGGGTTTGCGAAGATGTCAGTTTCATACATGAGAAAAGAAAACAACCCAACGCGCTGTCCCCTCCCCACTCGGGTCACAAGCCCGAACAGCAGAGGGGCAGGGGTCTGTCTGCCTCATTCTGCCTGCGGGGACCCTGGAGCTCTTCCGAGGAACGGGAACACACAACCCCAAGATAACACGCTTCCTGGGAAGGGCTCCTGACCGCACTCAGCGTGGGGCCGAAGGGGCCAGGGAGGGGGTGCTGTGGGGGCAGGCCGTGAGGGACACGACGGTCCCCACAAAGCCCTCGGGGAGGGGTCCCCGGAGAAATTCCCTCTGCCACTGGCGGCTCCCCACTTCCCCGGGAGGCGGGGAATAAAACCCAGAAAACGGCCACTTGACAACCGCCCCGCGTGGCCCTGGCTGCCAGGCCGGGGGGCAGATCTTAAGGGCCGAGGCGCCGTCTGGGCTCGCCCTGTCCCCGGGGGCTCGCTTCGGGGTCTTTCTGGAAGAAAACACTGGATGGGCGTCAGGATGGCAGAGAAGCCGGGACCTTCTGCGAGGCCCACCTGCTCTGGGGACAATTCTGAAGTCTTGACTTCGGGGGGCGAATGGATGGGGGCCGTCCGCCTGGGGTGTCCCCACAGGAGGTGCTCGAGGGGCCCAGGTGGGGGCCGGAGGTGGCGAAGGGGGGGCGGCCTGAGGGTGGGGAACCCAGCCCTTTGGTCCTCCCCGCCGGACGCCCCGCTGCCCGTCTGCTACTGTCTCAGCTTTGGTCGAGTCTTCGAGGCAAAGAAAAAGAATTAAAAAAAAAAAACAAAGAAAGATAAAGATAGGAAAATAAGAAAAAATAAAATCGAGAAAAAGACAATGGCACGGCCAACCACGCGGACCCAGGCCTGTGACGCGGTGTCCCCGGCCGTCCCTGCCCCGGGCGGGGCCCCCGACGGCTGGCCTAGACCTACAGGGGACAGACAGACAGACAGATATTGCATATATCGGGTTTGGTTTTGTTTTTTCGTTTCAGACCAGATACCCTCCGTAGTCACAGCTGGAAGACGCAGAAATGGGTGTTGGAGGCAGAGTGGGCAGGAGGGGACGGCCACCCGCGGCCGGTCTCTGGGGAGGATGGGGGCAAGTGGGTCCTTTGGCAAGAAGGAGGGGGATGCACGGGGCGGGGGGAAGAGGGGGCGTCTTTGGGGCTGGGGGGACAGCAATTTGACCCTGAGCCGGGGGGACGCCAGCCTGCATGAGAGGTGGGATGGGGGGTCTGGCTGTGGGCAGGCGGCCCGCCCGGGGTCGTGCACGCGTGGCGTCTGGGGGCTGGGCGGGGGCCCGGGGCCAGGGCACACCCCTGAGGTCTGTCCGCTGCCGTGGGCGGGGGGATTCAGAAATGACCCCTCTGGAGCCCGGGGGTGGGGGAGCACCAGGGCGCACCCCCAAGGCTGCAGCAGGAGCCGGGAAGCCGGGGGGCGGCGTGGGGCGGGGCGGACCACGGGGCCACTGTTCTGTGGGTCGCTTTTTAAGCGTGATTTTTTTTTTTGAAATCCTTATTTTTTGTTTTTTGTTTTTTTTTTTACAAATAGAAATACATCCCTTTTCAATTTTTAGTTTTTATTTCATGTCATTGTTTTGTCTTTTTTTTTTTTTTTTGACTACACGAGCAGGGCATGCAGCTATCTCTGTGCGCTGATATTGTTTAAAGGTAATAATACTTATCGGAAGGCAAGGCACATCATGTGGTAGAAATTTTCGTGCAAATTAGGAAACATGGAATTTTTTTTAAGGTTTTTTTTTTTTGTATCTTTTTTTTAAAGAGGAGGGGGGAGTGGGGGGTGCTGGGGGGGTGGGGGGGGGACGTAGAGCCAGGTATCGTTTGCCATGCAGTGTCGGCCGCCGGCCGACTTCAGGAGCTAGGTCAGGAATCCTCGACTAAAGCACCATGCACGTAGGTAGCGGGGGGCTGCCAGGCGCCCCCTCCCCCCCAGCCTCCCCGCACCCTCAGGTTCCCGGCGGGGAAACTTCTGGACACCCCTCCTGGCCTCCCGGAGAGCGGCCCATGCTTTGGTCCCCAGTGGCCGCCGGTGGCGGGGCCCTGGGGACAGACGGATGGACCCAGGGTTCCCGGAGCCTCGGGGAGGGCGGGAGGGGCGCGGGGGGGGGGAAGGGTCCTGGGTCTTTCTCTCTGATTGAGTGGGTTCACGAGCCCCTCGGGCTGGTTTGGGAGGAAAGTCCGGTTTCTGGGGAGGTGAGAGGAGGCTGGCGGGGCCCGGGGTCCCGGGACGGGGAGAGGAGGGCCAGGCAGGGGCAGATGAGGCGGGGGCCCTGCCCAGGGCAATGGCTTTGGCCCAGGCCCCGGGGTGGGGGGCGTAGTGGGGGGAACTATTCCCCAGTGCCCGGCATGGAGGAAGTGGGGGGGCTCAGAAGGATGGGCCGGGAGGGGTCCCCGAGTTCGGGCCTGGTGACCCTAGAACACCGGACACCCCCTCCCAGGCCCCCCCACCCAAGATGGCCATCCAGGGGTGGGGTGGGGATGGGGCCGGGGAGCCGGGGTGGGGGACCCCGGTGTCCCCGGCTTAGTGTTTTTGGAGCGGCTCAACGGAAAATGCTTAGCAGATGAGAGGGCCCCGACACGGCCGCGGGGGCCCCCCCGAGGCGCCGACGACCCCCAGCCAGGACCCCCACCCCGTCTGGGCTCGTGTGGACCGCACCCGGCCAGCCTTCTCTCCCGGCTGCGCCCCGCTTCGGGGGGGAGAGAAAAGTGCAAACCGTGGCCCCCCTTCGGGCTGGGAGGCACGGGGAGGGGTGTCGCTCCAGGATGTAAGGCACTGGCAGAGGAGGCATGTAGGGGGCACGCCGGCGTCCCCAGGTCCCACCCCGCACCCCAGCACGGCAGGACGCTCAGGGGACCCCAGCTCCGCCCCGTGGGCCCACGGGGGGCGGGGTCCCATCTCTAGCTCTGAGGGGGGCACAGCAATGAGGGGGAGCGACTGAAGGTGGCCAGGCTGCGGGGAGGGGCGGAGGGTGCCCACTCGCGCCCCGGCTGGACCAAGGGGGGCGGGCGGTGGGGATCAGGCACTTAAACCACTCGCTCTACCCCCCACCTCCGGGGCTGAGGGGGGGGTCCTCCCTCCCAGGGCTCGGGCGATGGAGACCCGGGACGGCGCCCCCTCTCCGGACGCCCCCAGCCCCTTCCTCGGAAAGTGCATTTCTTACAGTGTGTGCAATGTGGGTCCCTCCCCTGGGGGTGGGAGCCGGCGGGGCGGGGTGCGGGGGGGTGGCCTCCTCTGCCGTGGGGGGTGGGGGGCTGGGGGTCAATTGCATAGACTTCTCCTCCCAAACGGGCCGGCCCGGGGCCCGAACGCGTGTCCCCGAGCGACCCGGCGAGCGCACGCTTGGGGTAGGCGCAGGTCCCACGACGCGAAGGTATCTGCCACGTGTCGCGTCCCCGGCGACGCCCGGGGTCTCCCCACAGCCCTCTTCTGCCCTTGTGGCTTTCCCGCCTGCCCACCCCGCCTCCAGGGCGGCCTCTGCTGGGGTCCTCGCCGGCCCCCCGGCGCCCGCCTCCCCGCTTGGCAAACCCCATCGTGGGCGCTGTCCCGGCGGTGGCGGTGGGGGCACGGGGACGGCGGCCTCGCTGGGTGTCCTGCCCCGTCGCTCACCTGGTCCTGGGCGGAGGTGGGAGCGGGTGCCCGTGTCCGGAGCAGCAGCAGCCGCAAGAGGAGATGAATAACTTAGGGAGGCGCCCGTGGTCCTCCGAGGGGTGGCGGGGCCTGGCCCTCCGGTCCGGGTGCGGCCGTGGCGTCCCGAGAGTCTGAAGCGCTGTTGCCATCTTTACCTCTTGTCGTCTTGGTTGGGTGGGTTTATGTTTATGCTTTTTTTTTTCCCCGTTGGTCTTTTTTTTTTTTTTTTGCCTTTTTTTTTCTCTTTTTATCCTCCTGTGTTCTGTGTCTGTGTGTTTTGTCTGTTCTGCCGGGCTGGGAGTCGGGGGGTGTTCTTGCTCGCTCTAACTTTCCACGGAAAACGTGGCCCAGGGGCCCCGGGGACGAAGAAGCAAGGCGTGCGAAGAAACCTTTCCTATCCCAGATACCAGGACTGGGCGGTCGGCGGGACACACGGAGGGAGAGAAGGGAGAGAAAGAGACACCGGGTCAGGCTGGGCCACTGACCTCGCTCCTGCTGCCCAGGCCCACCCACCTCCCTGTGACCTGTGACCCCTGCCTCCCCACCCCAGACCTGTCACAACCTGCTCGGTGTCCTTGGGCAAGTGACTTTGCCCCAAGCAGCCTGCCAGATGAAAAATCAGACGCCCAGTGGAATCTGAATCGTGGATAAACCTTTTAGCATAAGTGTATCCCATACACCTTGTGGGATACACTTATGCTAAAAAAAATTGTTTTTTCTTCTAAAATTCTTTGTTTTTCTGGAATTCAAGTCTAGCCGAGCATCCTGTAGTTTTGTTCGCTGAAACTGGCAGCCCGAGCTCTGAGCCTCACTGCCCTGGGTGTGACTGGGGGAGGGGACGCGGAGGGAAATGAGCGAATCATTACGGAGTGCCAGGACGTCCAGGCACTGTGACCAGGGCTGTTTCCTTTTTTTAAAAAACATTTTCCCATTGAATGACCCCCTCCAGAACCCCCGTGAAGGAGGGACTCTGCCCCCCACACGCCATTTCACAGTGAATAAAATTGGGGCTCAGAGAAGTCAAGTAACTTGCCCAAGTCCACCAGCGCGGGAGTGGCAATGCTGAAATTGGAACTTAGGCTTGTGTGGTTCCGGGCCTCGCCTTTCCCCTGCCCGGGGCTGACCCCTGAGCCCCGAGGGGGTCATGGGGGACCTAGGCTCTGCGGGGGAGGCCAGGCCGGCACGGGTCTCCACAGGGAAGCCGCCGCGCAGACCCCTCCCCTGGAAGTGCATCCAATCGCCCGCGTGTCCCGGGCCCGGGGACCCCCCGCCCCACAGAGGTCGGCGAGTCCTGATCCCCCCTCCTCCGCGACTGTACATCGATCACGCCCCCTCCCGCCAGGCCGCCCGGGAGCCAGCCGCTGGGCCATCCCATCGACCTGGCGCCGTGGCTCCCAGCCCCCCACCTCCAGCCAAGTTCAAGTTCATCTTGGCCATTACCTCATGTCTGGTTTCCGCTGGCAACCAGACAGACTCGGGCGTGACCCTCCCCGCAGTGGCCGGCTCCCCGGCCCTCCCTCCCTCCCTCCTCCCGGCTCCGGCCCAGTGACGGGGGGCACCCTCAGCTCCACACCCCCTCGGCTGACGGGGAGACTGAGGCAGCGCGGTGCCAGGGTGGGTCCCGGCTCTGGCGGCCCCCTGGCTGGCTGGGGCCCTGGGTGGCTCTGGGCATGTGGCTTAACCCCTCCGCCCCCCGGTTTACTCATCCGCTGGACACCCGCGATGGGCTCCTGGGCAGGAAGTGTGGGTGTCAAGTGCTCCGCTGGGGGGACCTCATCACGCAGGGGAGGGCGGAGGCATCAGAGCCCACGGAGCCCACTGGGGGGGGGATGGAGGGGATACTGATCCGGGGAGGGGATACTGATCCAGGGAGGGGATATTGATCAGGGGAGGG
>CM053548.1:11566087-11602163 GCA_028646465.1 Rhinoceros unicornis
TACTGATCCGGGGAGGGGGTACTGATCCGGGGAGGGGATACTGATCCGGGGAGGGGATGCTAATAAGGGGAGGGGCACCGACTGGGGGAGGGGATATTGATCAGGAGAGGGGATAGTGATCAGGGGAGGGGATACTGATCCGGGTAGGGGCTATTGATCAGGGGAGGGGATACTGATCAGGGGAGGGGATACTGATCCGGGGAGGGGATACTGATCAGGGGAGGGGATACTGATCAGGGGAGGGGATGCTGATCAGGGGAGGGGATATTGATCAGGGGAGGGGATGCTGATCAGAGGAGGGGCACCGACTGGGGGAGGGGATATTGATCAGGAGAGGGGATGCTGATCAGGGAAGGGGATATTGATCAGGGGAGGTGATATTGATCAGGGGAAAGGATATTGAACAGAGCAGGAGCACCGACTGGGGGGCGGGCAGGAGATGGAAAGGCGTGTGTGGAGGGAGAAAAGCCGCTGCGGGCTGGAGGAGGGGCAGAGGAAAGCGAGCCCGCCGGAACAACGAAGGCGGAGGCAGAAGTGCTGACTGGGCCAGAAAGCGGAGGCCTCGAGCTCTGAGCCCTCTGCGCAGGGGCCCTGAGAGGGGGGAGCAGGGTCTCGGGGCTCCTCCTCCCCACTTCCCCCGCTTCAGGGTCTGCGGGGCGTGGGGTGCCTGACCCCCCCCTCCCCCGGGGACTGGGATGCCCTCAGCCCACGACCCGTGCTCCGGCGGGGTCCTCTCGAGACCTGCCCTCCCCGCTTACCCAGATTGGGAGCCTCGCCTCCCCCCAACCCAGGCTCCTGGGAGTCTCTCACCAACCTGTCACCTCCCTTCCCTGCACCCCCAACACCAGCCCCAGACAGTTCTTTCCAGTTCCCAGACCTGGCTGCCCCCCACAAACCCCTCTATGGCTCCCCATGGCCCCCGGAACGAAGCCCACGTTCGAGGTCTTCAACATTCCAGCTGTCTCTCCTCTACTCCCAGCCTCCGTCCGGGCCGAGCCCCCCACCTGGACACCCTCATCCTCTGCCAGGCCAGCCTTCGCCATGGGGCTCCCCCCCGATGCCCCGCCCCCCCGTTCCTGCACGCCAGCCCCATCCCACCCTCTCTGGGTCCCCGGTGGGCCGCTGGTGGAGGGGGCGACGAGAACCCTTGCCTGCCTCGGTTTCCCTCCCCTTCCAGGCCACCGCTCGGGGGTCCCCCCCTGCAGAGGCTGGTAATGAAGGAGATGGGGGCGGGGGGAGGGGAGGCTGGGCAGGGCCTCCTCTGTGCCGTTTTTATCAGCTTTGGTTTCTGAAGCAATTAGGACTTCCCAGTCTCACTTGGGGAGGGATGTGGGGTGGGGGCGGGAGAGGAAGGCTCGGGGGTGGGGGGGCAGGGGCGTCCACGCCAGGAGTTAGAGACTGTGGTCATGGGAAAGCAGGGAGTCCTGGGCTCCCCCCCAGCTCTCTGGGTGACCCTGACCACATGCCCCTGTACCTGGATCTTGCCTGGGGCTCTGAAAGGCAGGATGCTTAATATTCGGGGCACGCGAGGGTGTGCGGGGCAGCCTTCGCCTTTCGGTGCCCTTTCTGCATGAAACTGGTCCCCTAACGCTCCAGGCCTTTCAAAGACTCCCTGTGAGGTGCCCAAGGCCAGAAAAAGAGACTGAGGTTCAGAGTGGGTAAAGCAGGACCTGCTTTAGCCCTGGTCTCCTGACCCCAGCACTCCCTGCTGAGGCCTGGGCAGGAAGGGAGGGGACGGCCGGGTCCTCCCCACACGCTCTGGTCCCCCTGAGCCACCAGCAGCAACCGGGCCAGCATCGCAGGGTCCCCAGGGAGCCAGGCTGTGGCGGGAGGTTCCTTGGGCCTGGTCAGCGTGGCTGATTCCGGCCTCACCCGAGGATGGGGGATGTGGCCGTCTCTCTACCTCCTCCTTACACCCTTCCCATGGATTCTGCTGCAGGGGACCCTCCCACAGTGACGGGAGAGTCCGAACGTGACCCCCGGGGACCCCACAAGCCCCCACGCTCTGTGGTTCTGGCGATTCAGAAACGCTGGGGAGCCCCGAGCTGGTTTCTCTGTGCCTCTGGGCCTCAGAGGGCCCGCGGCGGCTGGCGCTGCCCTCACCAGGGACGGGGCGGTCTCGGGGGTCCACCCACCACCTGTGGACACCGTCTGCCAACACCCTCCTGGCCGGCACACGGCACAGATGTGGACCCTGACCTGAGGCGGGTGCCAGGGACGCACGGGCAGAGGGGCCAAGGCCACTGGGAGGCACGGGTCTCAGTTCTGGACCCATCGGGGCTCTGCCCTCCACTGCTGTGCAGCCTCAGGCAACTCGCTCCCCCTCTCTGAGCCTCCTCGTCTCGTCCTAGGCCTGCCTCCCTCCCGCACCCTGGCGCACTCAGCTGCAGCAACACCAATTCTGCCTCCACTGACCCCTCCCCACCTCACAGGCTGCAGTCTGGGCTGGGGGCGCACATGCTCTACGGAGAGGCCCCACCCCTGCCACGGGCTGCCTCAGTTTCCCCACCTGTCCCCGCCTCCTGGAGTTCTCTGCCACCCCCTGCCCTCCTCCCCTGAGGTGCCTCCGGCCGGCGGCATAGAGGGGACAAAGGCTGGGGGGTTGAAGGCTGGGGCCGACGTGCTGTGTGATCCTGGGTGCACCCCTCGCCTCTGCGGGCCTCAGTCTTCCCGTCTGTCTGATGGGCCCGTGGAGGAGACAACCCCAGTCCCACAGCAGCTCTGCCACGAGCGTCTCCCGGCGGGGAGTGGCACGCAGGGTGGGGGCCCTGCCACGTCCCCGGGCGTGGGCTCGAGGCCCTGGAAGGGACGGGAGGCTGGCCTCCTGCCCCGCTGGTGGGGTGGCCGGGCCCCCGCAGCAGGCGGCCCCTCTGCCCTGCCCCTCCCGCCCCCCGCCAGCCGGCCTCTCGGCCCCTACCTGTGCCTGATAACTGCCCGCCGGATCCCTTGGTCCTAATCCCACAAAGGAACGGTTTGCAGGGGACGTGCCGGGCGCAGAGTAGGCTGCGAGAGGGAGAGAGACCGAGAGCCCGTTAGCGGAGGGGCCGGCGGGGGCCCAGAGAGGGCGGCCACCGCCCAGGGTCACACAGCCGGGCCTTCACGCCCAGCGCCCGGCAGCCCCGGGCACCCCGGACAGCCTCCCGTCGGGGCGCCGGGGGCCACGCGGGCGGGGCGTCGCCGAGAGGGAAGGCCCGGGCTGCGCGACGCGCAGTTCAGGGGCGCCGTGAATTATTCAGGGCGACCCACCGCCCGGTCCAGCCCGCGCCCCGCGCAGAGCGCCACGCGCTACGGAGGCGCTTGACTTATTCATCTTCCTCCCGGAGAGGCTGCCGGGGGCCGCGTGATGTTATATTTATACCTGTATTTATTTATTTATAGCTTAAGCTCGGCGATTACGTTTGGTCGGCGAGTGAGTGAATAATTCACGGCCCGGGGCTGCCGGGGGCGCGGACGGGGGCTGCGGAGGGTCCGGCGGGGCGGGGGGAGCGGGAGGCAGCGAGGCCCGGGGGGGCTGTCGGGGGGCAGGTGGGAGCTGCAGTTAAGATCCCGGTGCAGGGGAAGGAGAAGGAATCCGTTTCTATGCCGCATCTATTAAGTGCCTACTGTATGCCAGACACCGGGCATAACCCCATTTAACCCTCCGTGGCCTCAACGCAGCAAACATGATTATGTCCCATTCCACAGATGACAAAGCAGGCAGACACGTGACCATCGACATCACACACCGACTCCGCTGTGCCCCTGACGTCACACTCGACGGCCTCCCTGGTCGAGTTCACTGACTCGCCCCCACCACCCGCGCGGTGGGTGCTCGACTGTCCCATTTTCAGCTGAGAACTCTGAGGCCCAGAGAGGGGAGGACAGCTGCCCGAGGTCACACAGCATTGGAACCCAGCGCCCCGCACTGCGCCTGGCGTCCAGACGAAGCCCGTCAGCACGGGCAGCTGCGCTGGGTCTCGGCAGTGGACGCGGGGGGAGGTGCTGGGGGCCGGGGCGCTGCCCGTGGGGAGGGGGCGACGGGGCCCAGGTGGAACGGCGGCCCCTCCTGCTCGGCGGGGGCAGGAATCTCATCGGGCAGTGAGGGAGAGACACTCACGAAGAGAGTGAGGGCAGACCGAGACGGCGGGGAGAGGTCCGGGGGCTCTGAGATCATCTGCCCGGGGCCCCCGAGTGGGGCGGCTGGGCCTTAGAGGAGGCGGGACACCCGGGCGCTGGGAGGATGGGGTCGGCCCAGAGCAAGGCAGCCTGCGGAGCGTGGACGGCCCACCCCAGCCTGCTCGGGGGTCCAGGCAGAGGCTGGGCGCACGGCCACCACTGATGGGGTGGACTCCAGGACGGGGATCCGGGAACCGCTTCCCAGCCTGGTGCAGCCCCCGACTGGGGTGCACGACGGGCCAACAAGCTATAATCTGGAGCCACATCCAAAGGGTGGAAAGTTCTAGAAGGTGAGGAGACCAACCCAGGGCCTTCCGCCAGGCTACCACCTGGAACCACATCCAGAGGGTGGAAAGTTCTAGAAGGCCAAGTGGGCAGGTAGGGACAGTCCTGTCTAAGCTGTGGCCCGGCCCAGGTCACCAGCAGGAAGAGGGCCCAGGGAGGCCGTTTTTTCCCGAGAATCCAGAACTCTGAAATTTTTACGTGAAATGAACTGATTTTAAAACAACAGATTCTCATCTTGCACAAACAAAAGGTGTCTGGGGGCCGCGTCTGGCCCTCGGGCCGCCAGTTTGAGATCCTCATCTACTGCCAGCTGCTCACGACACAGAGGCGGCTCGTCCTGCTGTGCCCCAAGGCTGCGTGGACCTGACCACGTGGCCCCCAGGCCTCCATCTGGGGACCCACCGAACTCGCCAGGGCGCACCAGGCCGGGCCTGAGCCCCCGCGGCGGGGCTGGGGAGGGGAGGGGCCCCTCGGGGACGCCCGCCCTGCCACGGGCTCCGCTTCCCGGGTGCTTACAGGGCGAGGTCGGCGACGAGCTTCCTCCCTCGGAGGTGGCTTTGGCGGCGGGGGGGAGCGCCAGCTGCGGCAGCCCGGGGGGCGGGGGTGCCAGCATCTGAGCAGAAAGGCAGTGACTGGACATTTTGAGCTGACCACTTCCACTTAACTGGGGGGAACAGAGAGACACGTGGTTAAGGCGGCCGGCGCCCCATCCGCCTCGGGCTGCCGTCCGCGGCCCCGCCGGCCGGGGAGGATCTGGAGTGCCCGGGACGGGTCTGGTGGGTACCACGGATGCCCGCGCGCCCCAGCGTCCTGGGACCGCGCGCCCGTCCTCTCCTTCAGCCGCCGGATGCCCACGCTCGCTCCTTCCGCGCGACGCCAACGTCCCTGGACCCCACGGGGGCCCGGCCACTCTGCCTCCTTCACCGGGACCTTCTCCTCAACCACCTCGCCCGCGCTGCCCAAGTCCCAACGGCCCCGAGCACCCGAAGCCCTCGGGGCAGCCTGGCAGAGCCGCCCGAGCCGCGGGGCCCGCGCTGATGTCGGGCGTCGCGTGAAGCACGTGCCGTCAGCGCCAACGCCAGAAGGAGCCCGGCTCCAGGCGCCTCCGACGGGGCAGCGGGGCCCCGCCGTCCACCGACGCACGGCCGCCCGGAACCGAGGCCGCCCGGCGGGGGGCCGCCCGAGCCAAGCATCAGGGCCCCGAACTCACCGGTCCAGGCTGCTGGCTGGCCGGGTCGCAGGCCAGCGAGACGAGATCTTTGAGCGGGTCCTGGGGGTTGAGGTGAGGCGGGTAGCGGATGGCCGTGTGGGGGAAGTAGCTGGAAGCCGTCTGGGGCAGGATGGAGGTCGTGGGGAAGTGCAGGGCCGACGACGGGTGGGGGCTCCGGGCGATCCCTGCGGACACGGGGCGGGGGGCGGTCAGCGTGTGCACGGAAGCGGAGCGACAGCCCGCCGCGGGCCAGGCCGCGCTGTCAGGCACGCGCCCCAAGTCACCGACTTCCACTCTAACCCCACGGGCTTCAGGACAACCCCCCCGCCCCGGGTTTTGTTCTGTTTTTAAACAGAGAATGACCTGGTGGCTCTCAGAGGTCACGACCCCTGTCGCAGGCCATACGGCAAGCAGGAGGCAGAGCCAGGGGTCGAGCCCAGGCCATCTGGCCCTATGGCCCAGACTCTAACTCGGGCGCAGCTAGCTCTTTCCATAAACAGCCCGGCAGTCAATATTTTTTTAAAAAATTGAAATATAACGTGCATACTATAAAATTCATTCTTTTAAAGCGTCTGATTCACCGATTTTTAGCCCATTCACGGGGCTGTGCAACCATCGCTACAATCCCTCTTAGAACATTTTCATCATCCCAAAAAGATGCCCTGTCCCTACAAGCAGTCACTCCCCACCCCCTCCCCAGCGCCTGACAACCAGGAACCCACTCTCTGTCTGTGGATGTGCCTGTTCTGGACATTTCACGTCAATGGGATCACACACCGTGTGTCCTTCTGTGTCTGGTTCTCTCACTGAGCATCGTGTGTTCAGGGTCCGTCCAGGGTGTGGCTGTGTCAGGGCTTCCCTCCTTTTCATGGCTGCGTAATATTCCATTGCCCTATTTGCTTTTTTTCTTTTTCTAAACAACTCAGTGACATGGCACATTCACTCTGTAACTCCAGAACATTCTCATCCCCCTAAAACAAGCCCTGTGTCCATTTGCAGTCACTCCCCCTTCCTCTCTCTCTCCAGCCCCTGGCCAGACAGTAAGTATTTTGGGCTTTGGGGGCTATTTGGTCTCTGTTGCAGCCACTCAGCTCTGCCCTCGTAGCCCTCGAGCCGCCACAGGTGACATGTAAATGGTGGGCGTGGCCCCGTGCCAATAAAACTTTATTTACAAGGACAGGCGCCGAGGGCCTGGTCTGCCGGCTCCTGGTCTGAAGGGCTGTGCTGTTTTGATTGCTGCCTGTGCGTGTGTCTGCCCTTGTAGGGAACTAAGTCTTCACCATCCTAATAACCGGGTGCCAGGCGGTATTCCAGCTCTTATCACGACTTAACTCATTCAGTCCCCAGGATGGCCCCAGAGGGGACATTTACGAGCCCAAGGGACAGCTGAGCCAACGAGGGCCGGGGGCTCCGTGTAACACTGCGAGGCCTGTGCGTGTCCGGCCACACGTCGGGTGTGTCCACCTCTTTCTGAGACCACCCAGCCCCGTAGTCTGTCTGTGGGTCTCTTGAGCATGACATAAGGGGAGCAGATCGAGGGGCAAGCCCCCGGCTGCGACTCCTCCTTGTTCAGAAGGGGAAACTGAGGGCCCAGAGACTGGTCAGGCCCGGGCGCCCTCCACCACGGCAGCTCCAGGCTTTCTAGCCCGGCCGGGAGGCTACAGCAATGGGACTCGTGGGCAGACGGCCCGTGGGACTTCCCTGGCCACAGGCGGCCCGATCAGAGGGCCCGGGGTGCTCACCGCTGTGCACGGCGATGACGGGCCGGTGGTGCTGGGTGAAGCTAGAGAGGCGCGGCGAGTCCTGGGGGGACGGGCTGTTGAAAGGCGACTTGTCCATCTCTGTCTTCTTCACGGGGGACGAGATGCCTGTGGGGACCAGAGGGTCAGGGCACCGGGGCCGGGCCCTCCCGGGGAATGGGCGGGGAGGAGGCTGGCCGTGTAGACCGTGTGCGTGTGCGTGTATGTGTGCGTGTGTGTGCGGGAACGAGGTTAGGGCCGGCCCCGCTCACCCGGGAGCTTTCCCAGAACAGCCTGTCCTGATGGAAATAGCCGGGTGGGCCCGCCCGCCGCGTCTCCACGGCCGGAGCTTCCTGAGCCGGGCCTGCGGGGTCGGGGCGAGGGGCCCCTGGGCGGGTCGGAGGGCCCCGGCTGTGCGCCCCGCTGGACCATCCCGTGTGCTCAGCCAACACGCCCGGAATCTTCCACCGGAGCCACGGCCGTCTGGCTGACCGACGCCTGTGTGTCCCCGTCTAAGCACAGACTCTCCACGTGACACGCAGGCCCGTGTGTCCCCCCCCTGAGCCCCCATCCTTTTCCCACAAACGAGCCAGTCCCCACGGGGAGGCCACTCCACCGGGCGGGCCCTCCAGCCGGCTGCGGGTCCCCAGGGCCCCGGGACGCACAGCCGTCCACGGGAGGGGCACGCAGGGCTCTGCTGAGGATGGCCATCATCCAGGGAGCAGGACGGTCCCCCTCGGCACTGGGACACGGGGGCCCAGTCATCTCTGGGGGCCGTCCTGGGCACTGTGGGGCTGAGCAGCATCCTGGCCCCCACCCACTCGATGCTGGGAGCACCCCCAGTGTGACAGCCACAGATGTCCCCAGACAGAGGCTGGTGTCCCCTGGGGGCACAACTGACCCCCTGCGCGTCTGAGCCTGCTCTCACGTCACCCCACAACCGTCCCAGGCAGGGGCTACAGGGGTCACCCCCATTTCACGGATGTGGAGACTGAGGCCTGACGGGGGCGTCACTTGCCCAGGCCACAGAGCCAAGACGTGGGGGGACTGGGGCTCCAACCCCCCTCTGGAAGCCCACGGGCCACGCTCCGCCGCCCCTCCTGCCCCTGAGTCCAAAAAGAGACGGGGGAAGCCCCCGGGGCACAGAGGAGGGAGACGGGAGTTGCCTGCTTCACCCCGTATTAGGACTGCCGTGGGGGGGCCGTGTCCCCTGTGGGAGGGCCACAGAAGCGGCGAGAGCAAAGCACTCTGGGAGCTGAGCAGACTGGGGGAGGTAATCAGGGAAGGCCTCGGGAGGAGGCGGCCGGGGGAGAAAGGGCACTCCTGGCCCGCAAAGGGAGCGGGCAAAGGCCTGGGGCTGGCGCGTGGGGCCTGAGAGGTGTGGCCGGGGGGGGGGGGTCTTGCCCGGGTGGCGCTGGCTCGATTCCCCCAGGCCTCTGCCCCTCCCGGCACCGGGGCGTGGCTGCCGGGGGTGCGGGCTGAGCTGAGCGCTGCCGTGGCGGCCACCGCAGAGGAAGGGGGAGCGCTGTAATCAGCTTAACCCCCTTAATGAGCAACTAATTGGTGGCTGTCTAGACAGGAAGCTGGAGGAAGCCGGGGGGGCGGGGGGGAAGCAGGAGGAGGAGGGAGAAGAGGGGGGGGACGAGGGGGACGAGGAGATCCGAATCCCCCCCCCACCTGGCAGTGAGCCCCCGGAAGGCAGGGACAGGCCCACCCTGAGGACGAAGCCCTCAGAAGGGAGTGAGTTTACCATCACCTGGGGTAACCAAGTGCAGGCAGAGGGGGCAGGCCCCCTCGGACACTCCCTTCCAGCTCTGGGACGCCCCATCTCACGCCAGCGGCTGCTAGGGGGTCCCTCCTTGTCCCCCCGCCATTGCCACCACTTCATTCCAGGGCAGGAAGGTCAGACCCAGCCCCCGGGGACTCCCTAACATTTCCTTCCTTCTTAAGTTTTCCTTTTCTGAGCCTCCTGATGTGGAAGCTGGTTCTCGAGCCGCAGCCTTTCCCTTCTTCTAGTCCACAGCCTTCAGGCTATCACTTGGCCTCTGAGGGCTGCCGTGGCTCCATCAAAGGGGCCGACTTCCGCTCTGAGCAGGACACCCTTTACGTAGGACAGGCCCTTCAACCGCAGCCTTCCTGAGAGGTGGGTCTGCGCTCCTCCCCTTCCTTAGGAACAGGACCCTTGAATTTGAGACGGGCACACAACTGCCCAAAAGAAGACTACAACTCCCAGCATCCCTTGCAGCAGAGGATGGCCACATGGCTAACTTGGGGGCACAGAGATAAGCAGAAAAGGTAGGTGCAGCTTCTCAGAGTCATTCTTAAAGGGAGAAGACATGCCCAGACTTGACCGTTCTTATTCCCTGCTCGCCGGAACGCAGACATGATGGCTGGCGCTCCAGCAGTTATCTTGGACCACGAGGTGGGAATGGAAACCACGCTCGGGGGAGCATAAGGATGGAACCTACATCCCTCACATCCTACTTGTCCGGGGCTGCTGATGGCTGGACATTTACTTGCGAGAGAAATGCACTGTCCTTTTGGGGTTTCTGTTTCTCACAATCAAACTTAAAGCTTACTGAATACATGGTCTTTATAGAGAAAAACCTGACAGAGATGGGGAATCCACAGAGACAGAACCACAGAGACACTCTGACCCATAAATTAGAGCCTAATAAACCGAGAGACAGGTCTCCCCGAGTTAGGTGCCTGCTAACTCTGGAAGAGGGAGACCCCTGGGACCTCAAATATCATAACCAGATGCACTACAGACCGATTCAAAGAGATGGGAGTTTTATAAAGACACGACCAACAATAAGCTCTCCCCTTTCCTGGGCACATTCGGCTGCTTTACGCACCTCCTACCCTTTCCTCCCTCTAACGCCCCAAGAGAAGAGTTACTTCATCACTCCCATTTTGGAGACGAGGAAACCGAGGCTCAGAGAAGTCAAGTCGCCTGCCCAAGGTCACACAGCCCACACAGCAAGTCCACGGCAGAGCTGGGATTCGAACCCAGGTCTCTCCCACGCCTGACCCTGCCCTCTTAATTGTAATGTTATACTGCTTTTCAAGAATCCTGTAGGTACGGGATGTTGTGTAGACAGATCTTTATAAGAAAGCAGGCCCTGTGGTGACAGGGAGGAGGGAGAGAGGAGGAGGGAAGAAAAAAACAAGCCCTAGGGTTTACGGGGTGCTTATTATGCGCCAGGCCTGTTTTAGGGACACCAAGTATATTAACTCTCTTAGTTCCCACAACAACCCTATAAGGTGGGTACCACCAGTATCAACATCCCCATTCTACAGATGAGGAAACTGAGGCTCAGAGAGGTGGCAGGCGCCACCAGAAGCCGTAAGGGCTGGTGAACCTCAGATCCCACGTTTGTAGCCACGAGGCTGTGCCGTGGGGTGAACCCGGGAGAAGGGACAGGACAAGGTGATGCTTCTAAAATTGGGGGAGACAATGAAAAAGATGCTTGGGGGGGACCCTAGAAGAGCAACAGAACAAAATCCCCCTGGAAGAGGCCACTGTTTGGAAAGAGACGGGGCTCCTGCAGATCTGGACTCCAGGGAGGAAGACCCCATGGGGATGGGAATCTCGGAAAAAGGGACTCACTCCAAGGAGGACCCTAATGAAAAGGGATCCTACATCTCAGGACCCTCCAGCAGGGATCCTATAGATCAGAGCCTATGGCAGACGCCAGGAAGAAGCCCCCTGTGGATCAGAATCGCTGCTGAGTAAATTCTGTGGATCAGGAACGCCACAGAGATGAAACCCTAAAAGGAAGCGGGCAGGAAATCTGGGCGAGGGATAGTCTCCGCCCTCCCCAGTTGGAGCGGAACCAAAGAGCTCCGGGATCGCGAATCCAGACGTGACTTCCAAGCGCACGCAGCCCTCGCGACTACAATTCCCAGGAAGCCCCGCGGCTCCGGGCCGGCTGCCCGCTCGCCGGCGCCCGCGCAGTGCCTGCCGGAACACGTAGTCCCCGCCGCGGTTCCCCCGAGCGACCGGAAGGCCGGCTCCGCCCCCGCCGCCAGCCCTACCTCCTTCCATGTCCTCTGTCCAGTTGCGGCTGCTACTCGTGGGAGAGCTGGGCGAGGTGTAGTAATCGCCGCCGGGGCTCGTGTCCACGTCTTCCTCCATCGAGCCCGATTTGTGCCGCTTGCTCCTAAGGAGCGAGGGAGGAAGAGCGCAGGCCGGTTACCACGGAGACGCAGGGGGGCGGGGCGGCCGTTGCTACTTCCGGTTCCCGGGGGCGGGGCAGGGAGAGCGCTATCGCGAGACCTCACGCGAGAGCTGGGTCTCAGTTAAAACCTGTTCCATCCTGCTCATTGCTCTGATGGGACACCTGGGGCCAGAGGGAGGAGGGACCCAGCCGAGGTCACACAGCAAGCCAGCATGGTGGACACCA
Source organism: Rhinoceros unicornis (assembly GCA_028646465.1). Lineage (NCBI taxonomy): Eukaryota > Metazoa > Chordata > Mammalia > Perissodactyla > Rhinocerotidae > Rhinoceros > Rhinoceros unicornis. Next base: position 11,577,886 of record CM053548.1, read on the forward strand.
AAGCCCTGAAGGCCTGGCTGACCACTTGGCCTAGTATAATCCTCAAGAACCCGGTGGGATTCTGACCCCATTTTACAGATGAGAAAACTGAGGCAAATGCAAGGTGACCAGGTCACAGTCACATGGCCTATCTCAGCAAGAACTGGTGTCTGCATTCTCATGCAGTGTCAAAGGCTGGGCACGTGGGACTAAAGGCTGTGGGAGCCCAGAGTGGGTCTCAGGGCTGAGAAAAGGGGGACTTGGGGCTGGGTTTTGAAGGATGAGTAGGAGTTTTCCAAGTGGAACATGAAAACAGGCATAACAGGGAGAGGAATGAACTAGCTGGGCCCAGATGGAGGTGGGTGAGGGCTTGTGAAATGCCCCAGGTGGAGGTGGGGACCAGCACCTACCCACTGGAGGAAGTGCTGGGTAGCGTTCTTCTCATGCCGGTGCTGGCTGGATTCAGGTCGTACGCCAGGTGCCCCTGCAGCTCCCCAAGGGAGAAGTTGGGTCCTGTTCCAGTCACCACGGGCGCTGCAGGGGGCGATAGAGAGGGGAATGAGGGAGGGAGCAGTCTGCCTGGGAGGGGTGGGGAGAGCCGTCTGGGGGCCGTCTGTTCGAAGGGGAACCCCTTCTCAAATTGGCCTGGTTCCTGGTTTGGCGGAAACTGGCCTCATTCTACGGATCAGAAGACCAAGGCCGTTGAGAGAGGCCAAGGTCATGCTGTGAGGCGGAGGCGTAGCCAGAGCTGGAGGCCGAGCTCCCCGGCACTCCCAGGAGCCAGGCTCTGCTGATCTGGGCAGGGAGGGCGGTGGTCGGGGATAAGGCGGGGCAGTGCCCAGAGCTCCCTGGGGTGGGGTTCAAACGGGGGTGTCTGGGGGAGCGGAGTGGGTCCCCAGCAGGCCCATAGGGAGGGCAAGGGGACAGGAAGCAGAGTGGGTGGGGGTGGGCCCTCTCGGGGGGGACAAGGGAGGCCCCAGCTCCTTCAGCCTCCTCCACCCGGCATTTGGAGCCTGTTTCCGGGGAGGAACGTGTCACCCTGACCTTAGGCTCTGGGAGGGGCCTGGGTGCCGCCCTTCCCAGGAACCCCGGCGTGGTGACGGGTGGCTGGAGAGGACGAGGGGCGATGGGGGGTGATGGGCTCCTTCCTCTTCCCCGAGCCCCTCCCCTCTCCGGGCCCCAGCGCAGGGTGGGTGGGGACACTCACTCCGGGACACCTGGATGAGCTCGGTGACACTGAACACCCCAGAGGTGACGAAGCTCTCCTGGAAGTCGGTCGTGTCTGGAACAGAGAGAGAAGTGCGGGGTCAGCGGGAAACTGCTGAGTCGGGTCCATTTCCGTCCCCGACACCCCGGGCTGCCCAGACTCGGGGGCTGGACCCAGCCTGGGGGGCCACCCCGTCCCCCGTCTGCAGCCCTCCAGCAGGGGGATGGCCAGCTAAAGCCCCCCTAGTCCGTTGGGGGAGTCCCTCCGCCCTCACACTGCTGGAGCAGACGTTCTTGTCTGAGCATCTCCTCCGTCCTTTTCCATATGTGGCCTCAGCCAGTCTCCCCTCCTCCGGGGAGGCCTCCAGGTGGGCCCCTTATCCAGCCTCGCCTTCCTGTGGACCAATCCCGGCTCCGTGGCCCACTCGGCGTGGGATCTTGGGCAACTCACTTCCCCTCCCTGAGCCTCGATGCTCCCTAATGTGGCAAGTGGGGACCACGCACCCCCTCCTCTGGGTGGCTGTGAGATGTGAACCTGACTTCCTAGGAGGGGCCGGCTGGCTTTCTTTGCATCATTGATCACCCCTGTGACACTGTAGTTTCGCATCCTTCTCCCTCCAGAGTGGGAGCTCCAGGAGGGCCGGCGTGTCTCTGCCCAGGCCCTGCAGTGTCCCCAGGGCCTCGACCAGAGCCTGGCAAACAGCGGGGGCTCAGAACCGCGGGCCGAATGGAGGGTCCACGGGCACCAGTTAACATCCCGTGTCCCCAGAACCACTCCTGCCTAATGTTAAAGGAAGAGGGACCCTCCTCTCCGGGCTGGGGTGGTTTGGACCCATTTCATGGATTTGGAAGCTGAGGGTGGCTCCCAGAGGGTGGGAGCCCTGGCCAGCCTCGGACAGATGGAGCAGGCCTGTCCCGCCCCCAGAGCCCTCACAGGCAGGACCCACTCCCCCAGGACCTCGCTGGGAACAAGACAGACAGAAGTGGCTGCCCTCCTGGGACGCACAGTGCACTGCGGGCGCAGGAGGCCACATCAGATCAATAAGTCAAGAAATCTGTGCACCCATGTTCACAGCGGCGTGATTCACGATGGCCCAAACCGGGAATAGCCGACTGTGCACCATTGGATGATGGGTCCATATAACGTGTCCACCCACACACTGGAATACGACGCAGCCGTGAAGAGGAGTGAGGCCCTGACACAGCCACACCGTGGACGGACCCTGAACACACGACGCTCAGGGAGAGAACCAGACACAGAAGGACGCACGGTGTGTGATCCCACTGATGTGAAATGTCCAGAACAGGCACATCCACAGACAGAGAGTGGGCTCGTGGTTGTCAGGGGCTGGGGAGGGGGACGGGAGAGACTGCTCATGGAGATGGGTTTCTTTTTGGGGTGATGGAATGTTCTGGAACTAGACAGAGTGATGGTGCACAACACAGTGAGTGTAATTAATGCCCCTGAACTGTACATTTTAATACGGTTAAAAGTCAAACGGTGGTCGGGAGCGGGGGTGGGGCAGCCCACTGGGGAGGGGACCTATTTTATCCAAAGGGCTCCGCGCCGGCCTCGCCAAGAGGGTGACGGTTTACCAGGACCTCACGGTCGGGGCGGAGACGAGGCACACACGCCGTCAAATGCGGGAAGGGCCAGGAACCACACCTGCACGGGGAAGCACCCCACGGGGTCGGCCACTGTCATCAGGATGATCTTAAACGTGACGTTTGGCCACCTCCTCGGGGGCCACGATGTTCCCGCAGCGAGGGCGGCCCGTGCAAAGTCCCCGGGGCTGGAATGCACCTGGCAAACTGGAGGCCGACAGGGCGGGAGGAGAAGAGCCGGGGAGAGTGGGCAGACAGGAGGTGGGACCGGCTCTAGGCTTTGGGGATGGGGTGGGAGCAGTTCCTCTCCAGGCCTCCAGGGGGCAGCACGGACCGCGGGGACCAGTCCCCCAGCTGTCCCAGCCCCAAGCCTGGGCTGGTCCAGGACCCTCGGCCTCCCAGGTTACGAGCTTTGCCCATCCCTTTATTGAGCAATTACTACCCGCCCAGCCCACGTGGGGGGCTCGGGGCCCGGGGAGGCCAGGGCGGTGGTCCCAGTGTCCAGGGGAAGTGGCCGTCCCGTTTCCTGCCGGCCCAGCTGGCCAGCTGGTGTGCCGGGCCTCCGCCCTCCCCAGCGGGGTTTCCTGTTGTGCAGCCTCGGGATCCATCTCCAGGGGACTCCCTGGCGGGCGGGGAGGAAGTGATCTCCTCCGCCAGACGCTGCAGCTCCCCCGGGAGCCGCCGGCACCGCCCCGCCTGCCCGGAACATCTGGCTCCGAGGGAGGCGCCCGGGAGGCCTCGGGGTCACACACGGCCGTGAGGAGCAGCCGGGGCCTGCGAACCTCCCGGAACCATCCGGCCTCCCCGAGCCGCCCTTCCAAGCAGGGTGCCCTCACCCACTGGCCGTTCCCTCCTCCCTTCCACCTCCTCCCTGAAATACCGTCTCTCTAGTTTCTCTTTTTGCCTTTGCCTTATCCCTCCGTCTCTCCCTTCTTTTTTCCTACAAATATCTGTGGAGCCCCTAGTGTGCACCAGGTCCTGTTCTAGGCACCGAGGACACAGTGGTGATCAAGACAGACAAAACCCTCGGCCCTCCCTCAAGGGGGTGACATTCCAGGAGGAGAGAGAAGCAAACACATCTGCGGTTGCTAAGCAACTGAGCAAACACATAGGCAATCACTAACTTCCCCTGGAGGAAATAACACAGAGGATGCCGATCCATCGTGGCTGAGGCTGCTTGAAGCTGAGGGGCTCAGGGAGGATCTCTCTGAGAGGGGGGTTTGAGTTGAGATCTGGGTGATCTGGAGAGGGGAGCAGTTAGCTGTCCAGACAGAGGGCACAGCATGTGCAAAGGTCCTGGGGCAGGACCTCGCCTGGCGTGTTAGAGGAATGAGGAGGCCCCTGTGGCTGGAACAGAGGGAGCGAGGGCGAGAGAGGGAGGAGGGAGGGCACGGAGGGGACGGGGCAGGTCGTGCAGGCCTGGGGGGCCACGGGGAGGACGTGGGTTTCTCCCCCGAGGGAGGGGGAGCCCTGGAGGGCTGTGGGCAGAGGAGGGGGACCTGACATGGGCTCACAGGCGCCCTCTGGCCACTTTGGGGAGGACAGGCTGTGGGGGCGAGGGCGGGAGCCAGGGGCCAGGGTGGAGGCGACTCCGCTGGTCCAGGTGGGCGATTATCATTCTCCCACTTCCCACCCCACCCCCCACAGAACCATCCTGTCCCGCCCATCTGCTCATCGTCCCGGGGACTGCGGGGCCCTCTGGGGCCCCTCCCGCGGGGTGAGCCCCTCTGAGCCCAGACGCTGGGAGCTCAGAGTCGTGGGTTCCAACCCCAGCTCCCTGGGTGCTCTCTGAACCTCAGTTTCCTCTTCTGCAGAATGGAAACACAGCAGCGCCCACCCCGCAGCACGGCCGTGAGGAAGGAATCTGTTAGTAGTGCGAGGGTCCCACTCACACAGGGCCACGCAGAGCACACAGGAGGGGGGCTCAGAAAATGATTCCTAAATAGAGGAAGGGGCGGGGCCGTGCCCCCCGCCTGCCGCTGCGCCCAGACTCACCCAGCGTGATGGGCTTGCTGTCCTCCTGGTCGGAGCCCATCCCCGCCCGGGGACTGCCGCTCTGCTCCGCATCTGCAAAGAGAGGGAGGGAAGGTTGGTGACCCGCAGGGACCCCCAACCCAGGAGACACCGCGCCGTGGAGACAGTGGCCCCCAACCACGCCGAGGCCCTGGGTCTCTGCTCGTCCCCTCCGTCTGCCGCTGTCCCAGAGGGTCTGGAGGTCTGACCGGACCCCTGCAGGTCCCTGGGGCGCCAGCGTTCCTACATGCTGGGATTCGGGGAGAACCGTGAGCTCTCTGAGCCTCAGTTTCCCCGTCTGTGAAATGGGGATGACGCTGAATCCTGCCTTAACCCAGGGGTGGCGGGTGTCATGACGCCCACTTTACAGATGGGGAAACTGAGGGCCAGAGAGAGGAGTCCTGGACCCCTCGGGCCCCTCCCCTCGGCTTCTGCCCTCGAGGTCCTGGGGGCCCAGCCCGTCGTCTCGGGGTGCCGCTCAGGGCCCCCTCTGCAGCGGCAGCACCCCGCCCGCCCGCCTGGGGGCTCCCACACCCGGCGCCCGCCCCCCCATCTTATCTAAAAATAATCAGGCTCCTTGACAGCCGGCGCAGCAGACAGACGCTGACTCGGCGGGATCGGGCCGCCCGGGCGGGAGCGAGCCCCGCCAGCTCCCTCTGCAGCCCCCGCACCCCCAGGGCGGGGAGGGCCGGTGGCCGAGCCAGCGGGACAGACCCAGCCCCCACCCACTGCTCTGTCAGGCCGGAGGTGGCGGGAATCCCCATCAGATAAACCCTCCCTCCCGCCACACCCCAAAGCCGCGACAGAATGCTGTGTGACCTCAGGCAAGTCGCTCAACTGTTCTGGGCCTCCGTTTTCCCTTCTTTCAAATGGGCGCAAGCATGGCCCAGGCCTGCCCGGGGTGCCAGGAGGTGACAGGGAGATAGCAGATCTGGAGATCTCGATACACAGGGTAATGTCCACCACCTTACTATTATTATTGTTATTTTAAATCCCTAAGATAACCACACACGTGGGGCTTTATCGTCCCCGACAGACACGAGATCTATAACGGAACAAGGGAGCCGCCGATCTGGGAGGGTTATGCACCCATTTTACAGACGGGGAACAGCGAGGGTTGGAACGAGGAAAATCAGGAGACTTATTTTATTCATCTGGGCGCGCGGGAGCCGTCTGGCCTCTGAGCTCCCCTGCAGCCTCAGAGGCTGTGTGGTCCTGGGGAGGCAGGTCACTTCCCCCCTCAGGGCTTCAGAGCCGTCGGGGTTGTTGTGGGAATAATAACAACGAGGAGGATGCTTCTTGCACCGTGCTGGAGCTTTGCACATAGTGGGTGCACACCCTCTGGCCGCCACGACTGAGGATGCCATGAGCAGCACAGGAGCGGGGCTGTGCAAGGGTCTGTGCCTCAGTTTCCCAACCCGCCACAGCAGCGGATGGGGGCAGCCCCTCCCCGGCCGGGCTCTGCGGCCCCAGCCGTGCCGACTGGGCGGCGGCCGAGGGGACCGTGCCCGGCTGGGCCCCGCGCCCTGCGGCCGCTCCCTGGGCAGCCAGCGGCCCCTCGGAGGCGGCCAGTCCCGCTTGGACGGCCCCGCTGTTGGGAAAGGCCCAGCCCGGGCAGCCAGCCGCCGGGCTCAGGACCCTCCGCGGGCACGGGCGCCCACACGGGCAGCGGAGCCCGGCTGGCACTCGGCGCGTCCCCGGGCAGGGAGGGTGGCGGCCTGGTGCTCCTGCCTGGGAACCCAGGGCTGTGCGCCCCAGACCCCTCGCCCGCCCTCTCTGTGCCTCACTCTCCCCGTCTGCGAAATGGGCACAACCACAGCGCCTCCCCTGGGGGCTGTTAACGCAGGAAAAGGCGACCACGAATGCAATAAAATGCCCCCAAACGTGCCTGGCACGTCGTCAGCACGTCACCAATCGGAGGGGCGCGTCGTTACTATTATTAATCTCGTCGCTGTTGTTTCTGGCTTGGGGGCTGGTACTCTGCGCCAGGAAAGGCGACGGGCGGGCTCCAGTCCGCAGCCCGTATGTCACCGATCACTGGCTCTGTGACCTCCGGCCGGCCACACGACCTCTCTGGGCCTCAGTTTCCTCATCTGTCAGATGGGAAGATGAGAAACCCACCCCCAGGCGTCCGAGGGAGGGTTGGGGCCAAACTGGGGTCCGACGCGCGGCAGGTGTGGGGGCGACGGTAACCCATGTCCTGCTGTGCATTTCGGTTTCTAGTTGGTTCCTCGGTGGCACTGAGAAACGCGACTGGCTTCTGTGTGTTCGCCTCGCCTCCCGCACCCGGCGCAACTCGCCCCTGAGTTCTAAGAGCTTTCGTTTTGGTTTTTCAGAGATTCCTTGGGATTTTTTTCTGCCGACCATCATGTCATTTGCAAACAGGGACGGTTTTATTTCTTCCTTTCCAATCCGCAGGCCTCGGATTTGCAGTTCTCGCCTTCCTGCCCCGGCCGGGGCTTCCAGAACCCGCTGACCCGCCCTGGAGAGAGCGCTGCCCTCGCCTCGCTGCCCATCGGAGGCGGAGCTCGTGCCAAGCCCGACGCCAGCTGGGGGCTTCCGGGGGCCCCTTATCGGATGGCAGACGGCCTCCTCTTTTTCTAGAATCCTGGTACTCTTTGCCTTTAACTTAAATAAGCGTATTCTAAATTCTAAATAATAGAAATAGAATAAAAATAGAGACAAAATAGAATAAATTCTAAATAACATGATGCTGTGACTCTATGCCATCTCACATTTTTTTGTAAATTTAATTCTCAGAGGGTGGTTAAATAGACATAACATAAAATTTACCGTTTTAACCATTTTTAAGTGCACAGCTCAGCGGCATGAAGCGCACACACTGTTGTGTAACCATCACCACTCCTTCCAGAACTTTCCATCTTCCCAAACTGAGACTCTGTCCCCATGAAACACTGACTCCCCTCCCCTCCCCCAGCCCCTGGCCCCACCGTCCACTTTCTGTCTCTGTGGATGTGACTCCTCTAGGGGCCTCCTGTGAGGGGACCACACAGTGTCTGTCCTTCTGTGTCTGGCTCATGTCACTGAGTGTCATGTCCTCAAGGTCCATCCACATTGGAGCAGGTGTCAGAATCTCCTTCCTTTTCATTATGCCATCTGATTTTTAAATTTTTAATCATCTCTAAAACTCTGAACTATTTCTCACCCACTCCCGGCCCCTTGCCTGTCACTGGCGCCTAAAACTGCCACCTTCTAGCGGCTTCTGGTAGCTTCCAGTATGGGAGCCACTAGCCCCCTGTGGCTTTCAATTTAAATTAGCTACGCTGAAATGAAATGAAATTTTCAAGACTTCCGAGGCACGGGTCACCTTTCAACCCTCCACGTGGCTGGCGGTGACCGAACTGGGTGCAGATCTACTGGGCTGAGCTGCTCTGGACGTTTCGATGAAGAATCGGAAACACACAGAGCCCCGATAATTCCTCCTCGTCCCGTCCGTTTAGACATCCGGGCCTAAAATGGACCTTCCCTGGGTCTGGGCAGGTGTGCCCGGAGCGGATGAGGCCTAAAGGCAGGCTGGCGTCCAGGGCACACGGTGCCCCAGCGCCCAGGCCGGCAGCTTTGATTTGCCGAGCTTTCCTGTGCCAAGAGCTTCCGGGCACCATCTGATTAAATCCGCCATAGATGGTGTTGGTAAAAAAAAAAAAAAGGTCTAAAAAGGCTCTTTCGGGGGAGGCGATAATGAATAAAAGGGTCTCGTATATTTTTAAAGGATCCTAAGAGGAGGAAGAATACGGGACAGAAACCATAAGTGACCTCCAGGTCTAAAACGTGTACTCTCCGGCCGTTTACTGCAAGTCGGCAGACTTTCGGCTGCGTGTCCTCGGGCCAGTGCCTTGATGTCTCTGAGCCTCACTTCCTCACCCACAGGCTGGAACGGAACTGCACCGCCGTTGACTTCTTTCCTTTTGATCCCTCAGCAGATTGATTGCTGAGGTGTCACATGCCCGGGGGACACAGTGGTGACCAAGAGGGACAAAGATCCCTGCCCTCGTGGCTGTGACGTCCCAATGGGGGAGCGACAGGCAGGGACCCAGTGCGTAAACAAACCGGGAGGACAGTGTCAGGCTGTGCCACGTGCAAGGGAGGCCACGCAAGCCGGAGATGCGAGTGGCGGCCCCAGGCGGGCGAGGGGCTGAGACTGGGAGGGCTGACGAGCCACTCCGTGCGAAACGGTACATTCCAATAATTAATACTTAGTGAGTCATTCCTTTGACTACGTTGGGCTGCAAGCTTCATCTCCAGTGACTCATTTAACTTTCAAAACTCCTCCATGAGGCACACGTGACTATTGTCTCCATTTTCCAGATGGGAAAACTGAGGCACAAAGAGAGGCGACGACATATTCGAACTCACGCAGCACCAGCTGGCGGCGATGCGCCTTTGACTACGACTGGGGGGGCTCAGTTCCCCCCAGTCCAGGACCCTTTTCTGTCAGTAGTTTGGGGTGATCCCCTTGTTTGGACCAGTTGGATAAAGCCCCCAGCTGGGGACCCCCTAACTCCTCTGCCCCGGCCAAAGGTCCCCTCTGCCGTTAACTGTGGCGCTGGGGACAGCTGGGCGCAGAATTAATCCTGTGCACGTCCCCGCTCCGCCCGTGCCGACCAGCCCCCCACGGCAGCAGAGCCCCCAGACCCTGCGGCCCAGGCCGGGGAAACCTCAGAGCGCCCCCATCGGGGTCACCGACCTGGGAGCTGAGGGTTGAGTGAGAAGCTACACGTTAATAACAACAACAACAACAATAATAGTAATAATAATAATAATAGTAATAATAATGATGGCGGCTGCCACGCGCACACAGCTTACTCGACACCAGTCGTCAGGGACGCATGTGACACGGTCCCGTCTAACACCCCAGAGCCACCGAGGCAGACGACCCCAGGTCACCCAGAGAGGGTAGGAAGTTACCCCAGGCCACACAGCAAGGCAAGCAGATGGGCCGACTCGGTTTATCTCCTCCTCTTCAAAAACACACAAACGAACATCTTATTGCATTTTACATAACGCCGATCGCCCGCTTTAAGTGTCGTTGGCTCGTCTGTGACTTCTGTCTCGCCCTGGTTGACGTGCCCCCGACCCCCGAATACGCTGTTCCCCGCAGCCCAGCTCAGGCCGGGCATTCGATGCGGCACGTGGCGCTGCTCAGAACATGTACTGGATTGTTTGAGGGAAACGTGGACGCCCTCCTGGGGGAAAAGGAGCGCAGAAGCCGGGGAGCCACGTCCACACCCGCAGCAGCCGAGCCCCCCCTCCTCCCTCTCTCCCCCTCGCTCCCTCTGTTCCAGCCACACGGGCTCCTCGCTGTTCCTCCAACACGCCAGGCCCGGTCCTGCCCCAGGGCCTTTGCACGGGCTGTTCCCTCTGCCTCAACACTGTTCCCTCAGTCTCCACATGGTTCACACTCTCCCCTCATTCCGGAACCTTCCTCAGGGATCTCCTTCCCAGAGAGACACACAAGCCTTGCTACCACCACGCGTGAAGCACGGCCAACCACACTCACGCTAGTCTAAGCGAGCCTCCACAGCAGCCGTGTTTGAAGTGACACCCTGGCTTGGCCGGGGCCCAGTTCTCTCAACTCCCCGGGTCCGTGGGGCGTCACGTGCAGCTGGAACGTCACCACCCCCCGGAACCTTCTGCTCAAACAAACACACGGTCACGGCGACAATTGACATGTAAACTGGACCCCGCTGACCAAGCGTACAGACTGTTCTTCCTCGCCCGTGGCCAGGAGGCCCGGTCTGGGTGTCCCGGCCACAACACAGGCGCCGCCCGGCCGCCGTCTCAGGGGTGTTCAGTGACCACTTACCCCTTGCCGGGCATGGGGGGACCTGAGAGCCTGACATCACTTCTCGTGCTTCTAAGCTCCACCAAGGCGACAAACGTGGACGAGGCACAGACGGTGGCTCCAGAGAAACCAGGGCGGACCTTTCAGAGGAGGTGACGTCGGCCCTGGGGACTCAGGAAGGGGACGCAGCCGGCCACAGGGCGCGGAATGGACACGGGGCGTCCGAGGATCAGAGCAGAGTGGAGAGAAGAGGAGGGGGGAGGTGGGGGCTGGACCACCCGGGGCCACGCGGGCCGCGGCGGGAAGCCCGGGTTTATCCTCGGGCACCACGGGGGACGTGGCCTGATCTGGGTCATATTTTGAAAGGTGACTGGCGTCCAGGACGTGGAGAAGCTGGAACCCCCCACGCGCTGTCGGAGGGAGCGGAAGACGGGCAGCCGCGGGGGAGAGCGGCCTGGCGGCTCCCCCAACAGGTCCACACAGAACCACCATACGATCCAGCAGGCCGGCTCCCGCGCGTGGACCCAAAATGTGCAACACAGGGGCTCCAACAGGTCTCTGCACACCCGTGGTCACACCAGCACGATTCACGGTCACCAAAAGGTGGGAGCACCCAGTGTCCATGGACGGATGATGGGTAAACACAGTGTGTCCATCCACGCACTGGAATATTACTCAGCCTTGAAAAGGAAGGAGATTCTGACACCTGCTCCAACGTGGATGGACCTTGAGGACATGACACTCAGTGACGTGAGCCAGACACAGAAGGACAGACACTGTGTGGTCCCCTCACAGGAGGCCCCTAGAGGAGTCACATCCACAGAGACAGAAAGTGGACGGTGGGGCCAGGGGCTGGGGGAGGGGACAGGGAGTCAGTGTTTCATGGGGACAGAGTCTCAGTTTGGGAAGATGGAAGGTTCTGGAGATGGATGGTGGGGATGGCTGCACGACACTGTGAATGTGCTTCACGCCGCTGAGCTGTGCACTCAAAATGGTTGAAATGGTGAATTTTATGTTATGTGTATTTTATCACAACAAAACAAACGCATGATAAAAGTCTCTGGCCACTGAGTGAGTGTGGCTCTCGGGGGCTGGGAGACCAGGGAGGGGGCGCGGGCAGGTGGCCTGGTGGGCATAACAGGGTGACGGCCCGGGGGTGGCCAGAGGGGCGTATTTAATTTCTCTTCGAAACTGTAATTCCACTGACGAAAGCCTGGCGGGACCCGACCGAGCCGAGTCCCCACCGGCCGCCACGCCGAGCCCGGGTGTCTGTGCCAAGCCCAGCGGGCTTCCAAGCGTCGCTGGCTCTGCCGGCTGCCACGTCCGCCTCCCCACACGGCCAGCCCGAGAGAGAGAGCCAAAGCCAGGCCCTGGAGTTTCCAGCTCCCGTGTCACCGGCCAGTTCTCACCACGAGCCAGCGAAGGGTCAAGTCCCCGTCCTGGAAGGCTAGGCCGTACATGCGACCCTGGCCGTCGGCCCCCACGCTGCTGCCCCGTCCCCTCCCTCCCTCCCTCCTCCCTCTCTCCCCCTCGCTCCCTCTGCTCCAGCCACACGGGCTCCTCCCTGTTCCTCCCACACGCCAGGGCCGTCCTGCCCCAGGGCCTTTGCACAGGCTGTGCCCGCCGCCTGGAACCCCTTTCCTGCAAATGCCTGCCCGCCTCACTCCCTTGCTTTATCCGAGTCTCTGCTCAAATTCGGTTGCTGTGTCCACAGCCTCCAGCACAGGATCTGGGCTTGACATGCAGAAGGTTCTAGAATTCAAGTCCTCGTCTCCCTCCCAGGAAGAGTGACGACGGACCCCGTGATGTCCAGTTACGTTACAACCTTTGTGCCCCTAGGCCTCCACCCCCAGCGCATCCTGGTGTCTGTGCAAACCCAAGCAGAAAGGAAAACTGTGATTCTCTCATTTGACACGAGTATTGAGCGCCTACTGTGTGCCAGGCCGCGTCCTAGGCCCTGGGGCCACGGCGATGAACACGGAGTCCTGCCCCTTGAGGTTCACGGTCGTGGGTGTCCTCCCAGCCACCCTGAGGAGGGCCCGGGGTGCAGCCACAGCATGAAGGATTCAGGCCAGACTGCACGCGGACTTCCCCGGTGCAACGGGACCACGTGTGAGATTACCCCGGGCTTCAAGGAATTCCGGTACAAACCCCGAGGCCCCCCGGAGACACCCCTCTGCCCCCCCGCAGGTTCAGGATCAGCCCCGAGGGCCGGCAACGATGAGCACCCACGCTGTGTGACCTCAGCCAAATTCCTTTCCGTCTCTGAGCCTCCACATCTCCACACGGAAGACGCCAAAGCCCGCCCCGGCCGAGGGAGACGAGCAGGATGCCGGCCGCCTGCGCCCTCCCTGGCCCCTGGGGAGGGACGCGCCGGGACCCGCCGCGGGGACCCGGGAGGCCCAGGGCGACCTCCTGGCCGCCGCGCTCCCCGAGTCTGGACCACACTTTCCATCTCCCTCTCCCGCCGGCCGCCTGGGCCCGAGCCAACCCGCCTGGATTCACTTTCAAAGAAGTTTCTCTTCCCTTCCACGCGGCCCGGCTCTGCCCCGCCGCCCCGGGCCTGGCTCGGGGCCCTCCGGACGCCGGGGACACCTCGGGCCGGGGGAGCGTGGTGGCCGGGCCCCGTCCCCACTGTCCCTGGCACCGGCCTGGGCGCTCCACCCGGCGGCCTCGGTGCGCCCGGGACTGTGCGGGCGTCCGGCCCGGAGGCCACAGGGCCCACTCGGAGGCCTGCAGGCCGCGACCCGTCCCCTCCCGCGCGGCCCTGCCACCGGGTGACATCACCGCCCGGGCGGCCATCTTCTCGCCTCTCCCTCCCCCGGCTTCCAGATGCTTCTCTTGGCCAGGACGGCCATTTTGTGCGCGCGGGAGGCGCGGGCTGGCACGCGCCCCGAGCGCCCCGTCCTCTCCAGAGTGGGGCGCAGGGGTCCCCCGCTCTGTCCCCTCCCTCCTGGGGCTCGTGGGCGGCCGCCAGGGGGTCACACCGGGTGCCAGGCGGCCCGAGGGCGCGTGCCCGGCCCCGTGCCCCGGCCCTGCCTCTGCGCGCTGCGGTGGCACCAGGGACGTGAGCGACAAGGTTAAAAATACCCACAGGCGCCCCCTCGCCCCTCCTGGTCCCCTCCAATGTCAAATGTGTCAGCGCCGCCGGGAGGGGCCGCCCAAAATAACCCGCTGTTTACACTGGAGGGAATTCTTGGCCGCGGCCGCCCAGCCGGGCCTCCCCCCGCGGGCTGCGGGGACCACGGGGCCACTTGTGCCCACGGGCCGGACGCACACGTGTGGCCGCGGGGGGGACGGCGAGCCCCGGAAGCCACACGTGGAGGGACACGCCGGGTGCAGCCCGTGCCCAGCACGGGCGCGGGGTCCTTCCCACGCTCCTGGGCCGCGCCCCGGCCTCCGAGTGGGGTCAGCAGAACGGCCCCCGTCCCTTGGGGGGCACGGATCGTTGGGGCCCCTCTCCGTGCCTCAGTTTCCCCTTCTGCAGAAAGCAGATGTTGCGCTGCAAACACCTGAGAGGGTTGGGCGCCCCGTTTTAGAAGAGGAAACTGAGGGTCAGAGAGGGACCATCACTTGGCTGGTAAGTGGGCCAGTGGATTGGAGCCCAGCTGGCAGCTCTGGCCCCAGCGCCCACATTTTTAATGCGCTGCCTCGAACGCAGGAGGAGTTTGGAAACTAGATGGCCCGAGCCTGAAGGGACGGGTAGCGGGAGACTTTCCTGCTTCCCTCACCTTCCTGTGGCCTGTCTTCCTGGAGCCTGGCACACAGTCGGTGCTCAATAAGTGCTTGCACACAGCTGGCGCTCAATAGATGCTTGCAGACAAGGGAGTGTCATTATTCCAGCAGAGCCTGGCACACAGCGGGCACCCAGTGCATGCTCGTTGCTCGAATAATTGGGATTATTCTGATGGGGGCCTGGCATACAAGGCCCCATCAGGATAAATGGTGCAAAATAAATGCTTGTCGCACAAAGGAATCTGAGGAATGTTGGAAAATCGGGGGAGATTCAGAGAGAAAGAGCAGGGTTAGGGGGATGGAGACTCCAACCAATGGGGACACAAGGGACTTGTGACAACAGGACCAGGGCAGAGTGTGGAACGTCGTCCAAGTGTGGCCCGTCTGGGTCCCCGTGGTCTTTTGAGGATCAGCAGAAATCCTCTTTCGAGAAGCTCCCCAAAGTGCTCCTGGAAGTCAGAGGGAGGAGCCTGTGGTAGGAAGAGTCCAAGGAAGTAACAGGAACCTGGCCTGGGGGCCCAGGACAGCTTCCTGGAGGAGGGGACATTGGAGCTGGGGCCTTAATGTACGAGTAGGAGTTTGCCAAGCACGGAAGGGGCTTGTGGGGAGAGAGAAGAGCACAGGAAAACAATTATAATCACAACTCGCATTTATCGAGCACTGGCAGGGGCCGGGGGGCGTGCAGTGGGTGTGCAACAAAGGTCCGGGTGGGGCAGCTAGTCCAGCCGCAGGCCCATGAGGATGGCTGCAGGCAGGACCTCAGGCTGCCCACATAAACCCTCACCGCCTCTTCCCGGGCGTCCAGAAACTCCCACTGTAATTCCAGCAGTGGGCCCATTTCACGGATTGGGAAACTGAGGCACCGGAAGAGGCTCGGAGCCCGGCCATCCGTTCCTGCGGCATCAGAGCCACGTGGGGAGCCCACTCACAGCCTCCCTCTGCCCCTGACTGGCGGCATGACTCCAGGCCAGCCCCCCCAGGGGGGGTGTCTCTCTGTGCCTCAGTTTCCCCAGCTGTCACATGTGGCTGGACAGGCTAGCCACCCTTCTGGGCTGGAACGGGGGCGGGCGCCACGGGGCCCCTGTGGCCGTGGTCCTGTTTCACAGCGACAAGACGGGGTCTCTGGGGGGGTCAGCCGCTGTCCAGGAGCCCAGCTCAGCCCGCGGTTTCCACGTGCACGCCTCCCGCGCGGGGGCTCCCTCCCTCGCCAGCCTCCCGCCTTGCTGCTGCTGAGCACTGAGTCGGCGCCTCCTGTGTGCCGGCTGCCCGCGGAGCCCGCTCACCAGTCACAGGTGGTCACTCCCACTGCACAGACGGGGAAACTGAGGCACAGGGCATGGCAAGCTCACCGGGAGAAGGAGACTAAAAACGGGAGAACGCTGCTGCGCAGGGGGCACCCCCAGCGTGGGGCCCGGCCCGCCTGAGCCCCGAGGGCCACCCGGCACCCGAGCCACAGCCCGGCCTGCCCGCTCACACCGTCCCCGTTCCAGGGGCGTCCCCGGGCGCATCTGGGGTGCGGCGGCCCCGCCTCGCCCTCCCCGCCCCGCGTACGTACGCCCAGGCGGGCGCGGCGGCTGCAGGGGCGGGGAGCCAGTGCCAGCCCCAGAAGGGGCTGAGCCATCAGGTGACAAGCTTGTGGTGTCCCCCTTGGCCCAGGTGACAGTGGCACTTGGAATCACCTCTGCCTGGCTGCCCCCCGTGATTGCTCCCCTGAACCACTGCTCCCGCCCTCGCCCCCACAGGGTGTCCTCCCCGCAGTGGCCAGAGGGCGCCTGTGAGCCCGAGTCAGGTCCTCCTCCTCTGCCCACAGCCCTCCAGGGCTCCCACCTCCCTCAGCAGAGAAGCCCACGTCCTCCCCGTGGCCGCCAGGCCCTGCACGACCTGCCCTGTCCCCTCCCTGCCCTCCCTCCTCCCTCTCTCCCCCTCCTCTCTCTGCTCTAGCCACACGGGCTCCTCGATGTTCCTCCAACGCCCCGTGCCTGGTCCTGCCCCAGGGCCTTTGCACGGCCTGTGCCCTCTGCCTGGAACCCCTTCCCCAGATCTCCACACGGCTGGTTCCTCCTCACCCCGAGGTCTCAGCTCAAATGTCAGATCCTCAGACCCACCTCCCCGAACAGCCCATCACCCTGCCCGTCTTTATTTTTTTCAATAGCCTTTATCATGAACTAAGGTTTATTTCTTGCTCTGTGTCTGTCTCCCCGCCAGGACTGTGAGCCCCACGAGGACTGGGGTTTAGTGCGTCTTGTTCACGGCGGCGTCCCCAGGCCCCAGAACAGTGCTTGGCACACAGCAAGTGCTTAATAAATGCTTACCGACTACAAAGCAGTTCTGCTGGCTGAGCTGAGTGTGGTCCTAAACCCTCACCTGTCTTAAGTCACTTCTCCCTCGGCGACCCCGGGAGGCAGGCATGTTGTACAGACGGGGAAACTGAGGCCCAGAGAGGGGACGCCGCTTGCCTGAGGTCACACAGGGAGCGGGCGGCAGGGGCGGGACCCGCAGTGACGCCCCACTGCCCTCCTGCACGGACATCCCCCACTGCCCAGATGGGGAAACTGAGGCTCGGGGAGAGAAGGGACCAGCCGAGGGTCGGGAGCAGCAAGGGCCACGCCCACGATCACGGGGAAAGATCAGAGCGGCGGTAAACAACATCAACAGCAATAATAATAACGCTGGTGACAAGACGGCATTAAGGAGCGCAGAATCGCCCCGGTTTAAAGGCCCCCCTCCGTGGGGGGGCGCAGGGCCCCGAGGGGCGACCTGGGGGGCGCCGGCCCCTTTAAGAGCCTCCCCCTCCCCAGGCGGCGGCCGCCTCCCTTATGTAAGCGGGCCAGCTGCCCTTGCATAACCCGGTTACATAAGGCGCGGGGACCGGGCTTGTCCGGCTGGCAGCGACCTGTCCCGGGCTGTCTGTGGGGCCGGCCCGGGGCGCGGGAGGGCCCAGGCCGCCCACAGCACCCCCACCCCGTGCAGCGGGGTTCCGGGCCCGTGGGCCGGCCCCCCACTCCCCTCCTCTGGGCGGGGGGCTCCCAGCCTGCAAGCGGACAGGGGGCCGTTCCCACTGCTCTGAAGGGGAAACCGAGGCCCAGAGAGGGCAAGCGAGCCGCCTGTAGCTGCACAGCCCCACGTGCAGGGCGGGGGCGGCGGAGCTGGAGAGAAACCTGGGCTGCGGAGCCTCAGCCCAGGCCTTAACCTCTCGGCTCCTCCCTCTGGAAAACGCGGCTGCAAACGGGACCTTTCTTTCCCAGCAGGGCCCGGTATACAGCTGGTGCTCAATCAATGCAGGCTTACACGTAGCCCTGGGCCCTGCTCTTAAACACTTTTCATTCTATTAACCGGCTTAATCCTCGCCTAGGTCCTGCTAGTGCCTCGTTCTACACGTGAGAAACTGAGGCAGGGAAAGGTGAAGAATTGCCCTGTCCACACGGCAGGGCAGGTGCCGTATAACTGCACAACGGGCACAGGAAGAGCACCGACTGTGTACCAAATCCCGGCCCAGATACTATCGTGTCTGCCCACAACTCCCGGGGGGTGGGCACAAGGAGCCCCGGATACAGGTGGGGAAACTGAGGCATAGAAAGGCGGAGGGATGTGTCCAGGGTTAAACCCAGGTCCCTCCATGCATGCACTGTCTCCTCCTCCAGGCAGGCCTCCCAGCCCCGGGCCACCGTCCGACCACCCGGGGATGGGGGTGTCTGGGTATGGCACAGCCCCCCACCCCCCATCTGTGGGAGTGGGGGCGGCCCCGCTTGTCCGCTTCTCTCTGGGCGCTGGCCCTTTAAGGCAGCAGGCGGCCAGGGCCTGTCCCGGGGTGACCCCAGGGGCGGGTGTGGTCGGGAACAAGGGGCCCTTTCAGCTGCTGCTGCCGCCTCCAGGCAGCCCACGGGCCAGCCGGGGGCGGGGGGAGGAGCCTGGCAAAGGCCGAGAGACTGGGGTGGGCAGAGCAGATGGCCTGGGGGAGGGACAGAGACACAGAGACACGCAGAGACAGAGAGACAGACAGGGAGACGCCCGGGCCTCAGCTGCTCCTCCCGCCCCCTGGCTCCCCTAGGTTGAAGGTTTGAGGCCAGCCCACCCCCCTAGCCAGGCTGCAGCCCCCAAAGGTGCTCCTTGATCCAGCTGAACCTGATGCCCACTCACCAGCAGCAAACTCCTCTAGGCCCAAGGGGGGATCCTGGGACATTCTGGGGAGGTCCCTGACACCCCCAACAGCCCCTTCCCTTTGTGGGCCCTTGGATCTACCAGACCTGCACTCGAATCCTGACTCTGCCTCTTAGCTGTGTGACCTTGGGTCAGTGGCTTTACCTCCCTGGGCCTCAATGTCCCCGTCTGTTAATGCAGTTAGTGATAATCCCGACCTTGGTGGGATTAAAGGGTGCTAATTATTCCTGATTCTCATTTGGTGAGCCCTCCACATTCCTGCACCATAAATGCACCCCAGCAGCCCAAACACACGCACACAACCCTGCCTCCTGCCAGGTGTCACCATCGCCGATTACAGCCACCGCCTGCGACGGAGGACCTACTAAGCCACAGGCCCTGAAATACACCCGGGCTCCATATCCCCACATCCCACAGACATTTACTGGGGATTGAACGAAGTCTTGAGTCTCATTCCTGGGCGCCCCTGGTTCCAGGTTCTCACAGGTACGTCCCCCACGAACCGCCCCCAGACACCCCACCCCACACCGGGGCCCAGAGGGCAGCCCCCTGGTGTCTGAGGACAGGCTTACTTGACTCCAACCTGAACTTTCTGGAGCCCTGACTCAGAATTCTAGAACCAGCCCCCGGAATGTTCTAGAATGTTCTAGAATGAGGGACTGTTTCCCTTGAGAAAACTCCAGAGCCTTGGGCCTGCCAAAAACCCAACGTGAGGGATTCTGGAACCTGCCATCAACGGTCAGGAACATAGGTAAGCGTTTCTTGGATGATGATGAGATTAATCCTTGATTGGATCACAGTTTCGGAATCTGCTCTTTCCTTCTTGAGAACCCCGTGTGGGAGGTTTGAGATGGGTTCCCAGACGCTGAAAACTCGCCTCGAAGAACGCGAGAGCCGCCCCAGGACATTCTAGAACCCACACCTTGCATCTCACAACCCAGTGTGAGAGATCTCAGATCTGCCTCGGAATTGTCTAGAACTCAGATGCTCCAGAGCTGAGCCGCCCGAACCGGCAGCCACTGGCTGCGTGTGGCCCTGAGCCCCTGCAACGTGGCAGGCCGGAATCGAGACGTGAGTGCAAAACACACACTGCATTTCAGAGACTTAGGACCCAAGAAAAAAAAAATGAAAACATCTCAATAACTTTTCCAAATTGATGACCAAATGGGTCAAAATGACAATATCCTGCTTGTCCTGGGTGACATACCATAAGTGGTTAAAATTCCTTTCCCCTGTCTGTTGATTCTTTTAAGTGTCGATACCAGAAAAAGGTGAAATTATGTGAGTGGCTTGCACTGTATTTCTACTGGATCGTGCTGTTCTGGAGAATTCTAGAATCATGGGGTCAGTCGAGACCTCAGCTCAGGAAATTCTAGAACGCAGGCCTTCGGCATTCCAGAACTTGCCTCCTAGAGGATCTAGAAGCCACCAGCTCTGGCATTCTAGAGCCCCCCCGCCAACTGCCCCAGACTCGAAACCCCTTCCCGCCTTGCAAGTCGTTCCCCCTGAGGGACCGGGGTCCCCCTTTCCCGCCCTGGCACCCCTCCAAGTCAGCGTGGAACAGAACATGGAACAGCATGGAGCAGAGGCAGGGCCCTCCCTGGGCAGCCTGGGCAATGCCCCGCCCCTCTCTGGGCCTCAGTTTCCCCATCGGGACACGACGTCCGTCCGGTGTCCCCTCCCTCAGCCCTCACCAGCCCTGACCATCTGTGACTTCCCGCCCACACCCAGCTGGAGGGACAGGGGCTGGCCTGGCAGCTGGCGGCCGAGGGGGCCCGGAGATGTCCCCAGCTGCCCTCAGCCTCCCCCGGCTCCCCGGGCGCGGGGCCAGGGCGGCAACTGCAGCCCCGCCACGCCGGGGTGGCCGCCACAGGTGCAGGGCCGTGCCCGTGCGGACGGGGGCACCGTGGCGGGCCCCCCGGGACCCTCCGCACCCCGCGACCCCGGCGCACGGGCAGGGCCCGCCCACAAGACGGCTCCCAGCCGAGCGCCCGCCGTGTGCCGACGCGTCTCTTTCTCACAGATACGGTCTCAGTGTCAGTCGATGGCCACTCGCTCCGCCCCTGCAGGTGAGACGGGCACCAACGTGCTCGAGGACGCCCCGCCGGCCAGGGGGCAGAGCCGGGACCACAACCACAGCGAGGACGACGATGGCGGCGGTGACAGCAGCTGCGAGGACGTTACCGTCCCTGGGGTCAATCCCGGGAGCTATTTCCTTATCGTTACATTATACACATAGGATGCACCACTGTTACGAACAACAATTTCTTACTGTGGCAAAACATACGTAACTTAAAATTCACCGGTTTCACCATTTTAAGTGCACAGCTCAGTGGCATGAAGCACATTCACAGTGTCGAGCAACCATCCCCACCGTCCGTCTCCAGAACTTTCCATCTCCCCAAACTGAGACTCTGTCCCATGAGACACTGACACCCCCTCCCCTCCCCCAGCCCCTGGCCCCACCGTCCACTTTCTGTCTCTGTGGATGTGACTCCTCTAGGGGCCTCCTGTGAGGGGATCACACAGTGTCTGTCCTTCCGTGTCTGGCTCATGTCACTGAGCGTCACGTCCTCGGGGTCCATCCACGTTGGAGCGGGTGTCGGGATTTCTATCCTTTTTAAGGCAAGAAATCATTTTTGAGCGCTCACTGTGTACCAGGCCGTCCTTTGACAGGGCAGGAAACTGAGGCCCAGAGCAGTGGATTCCCTGGCCGAAGGTCACACAGCTCACCAGTGGAGGGATCCGGCCGCAGCCCGCGCCCCTAACTCTTGCCCACACCCCGCAGCGCCCCTCGTGGGCTCCCCCCGTCAGTCCCCCTCCGCGTCTGCCCACGAGCCCGCAGGCCCCCGCCGCCGCTATAAATACCCCGTCAGCCGGCGTCTGGACCACCAGCCCGTGCGGCCACCTTCCCGCGGACAGACGGCTGTCCACCTGGCCGCCCGCCACCCCCTCCCGCCTCACCCCCGCCACCCAGGCACCTGGAGGGGGCGGCCCGGCCTGGCTCGAGGTGGGGGCCCGTCCCGGGTCACGGGGGCCCCTGCGTGTTTGCGGGGGGCACAGAACGAGGGCCGGGGTCCCCGCATTGCCTGAGGTCTCCCCCATCGCCTCCTGGGGCTGGGAGAGGGTCCAGGAAGGGAGTGAGCATTAATTGAGCGCCTCCTGTATGCTTTCGGGGGGTCGCTGACTCGAGTCCTCAATGCAGTGGACACAGCTCTTAGTCTCCCCACGTACAGACGGGGAAACTAAGGCTCAGAGAGGGGCGCGCCCGTCACACAGCCCGGAGCAAGCTCGCAGACACAAACTGTGTCCATCGTACAAAAGTGGGCGCCCTGCTGCCCGCCTTTGTCTCCCCGGCTGGAGGAAGACGAACGGGGGGCGGAGGAGGCAGGGTCAGGGCCCAGCTCGCTTCTCCCTGCAGCCACAAGGCCCTCCCTTCCCGCCCTCAACTCCCCCAACTCTAGACCAGAGAGGGCAGGGCTCTGCCCTAGGTCACACAGCAAGCCAGGGGCAGAGCTGTGGCCCGCCCAGGCCCCCTCGCTCCAGGCCGAGGCCCTTCCTCCCGCCACCCGGGCCCAGGGCCCACCTTATGGAGACCCCGGCCCCCGGGCCCGGGCTCGGCAGGCCCTTCAACACGGTTCACCGCTCTTCGTTCGTTTATTCGCTCTGTAATCATCTGTACAACTGGGAGGGTGGGGTTCCGTTTGATAATCTCAAAAACGTTTCTTAGTTTTTTTCTTTTCGGGGTTTCAAGGACTCAGGACCCGTGGGTTCCAACTCCGCTCTGCCTCTTGGGGGCTGTGTGTCCCTGGGGAAGTGGCTAAGCCTCTCTGGGCCTTTGTCACCTCGTCTGAAACGTGAGAACTAAACCAGTTAAGATGTGGGACGGGGCTCAGAGCCCGGCTGTCACTATGATTTCCGTCGTCATTATTGCTCCCCAGTCCTGACTGGGTGGCATGGGGGGCCACCCCCGTTTCTCCCGCCCCTCCCCGGGGCGCCCCGGCCGCCCCTCCAGCAGCTGCGAGCTTCCCAGGCCGGCCCTGCCCGCAGCGCCATGCGGGCGGTTGGCACGGCGCAAGGCGGGAACGGGAGGCCGGCCCCCCGCGTCAGCAGATGGGCACCATCTGGGCTGGCGGCTCGGGGCGGGCTGGCAGCTGCCCCAGCGGGCGGGCCTGGCAGCCCCTCCCCCGCCCCTGGCACGGCGCCCGCCCGCGCCTCCGGTTTCTCAGGCCGCCGGAGGGGGCGGGGAGGCCTGGCTGGGCTGCGGGGCCAGGCAGGCGGCTTCCCTCTCCGGCCCCGGTTCCTCCAGGCTCCTTCCCAAACGCCAGGCAGGCCTCCTGGCTCCCCAGCACCCTCGCCCCGAAGGCACGCCCCCCCCAAACCTCCCTGTGGCCTCCACCTCTGCGCCCCAGGCACCGGCCATTCCAGCCCCAGGGCCTTTGCACTGGCTGTGGCCCCTGTCCGGAGCACTCCCAGTCAATTCCTCAGGACTCCCTCACCTCCCTCAGCCCTCACCTCCAAAGTCACCTCCTCAGAGGGTCCCGCTCCATCTGGCGTGCCCCCTGAGCCCCCTCCACACCCCTCATATGTTTTGTTCTCCTATCCCCACCGTCAGCTTACCCGTCCCCCTCAAAGTGCAGACAGCCCCCCTCAAAGTACACACGCTTAGCAGGCAGCCCCCAATGTCCCAAGGCTAGGCTCGCGTCACCCCCTCATCACTGTCACCCGGCCGGCCCCTAGGCCGCCCCTGAGGTGTACACGGAGTCCAGCCCCTGTGGCCGCAGTGGCACCCCCGGGCAGACAACTGTGGTCCCAGGAGGTGCCCTGGGCTCTGACCGGCCTGGCAGCCCCAGTGTGAAGGGGACCGTCTCAGGGCTCGTCCCCACCCCTCCGTCCCCCAAAATAAACCCGAAGAGGGAGGCCTGGAATTCCCCTTTGGGGCGAGGCCTCGGCGTCCACCTGACACCCCGGGGAGATGGGGAGGCTGTGGGGGGGCCCCGTCCAAGGACAGGGCAGGGAGCGCGGCAGCGGGCACGTGTCTCTGTGTCTCTGGGTGTGTCTCTCGCTGTCTCTCTGCCGGCTCCGAGGCCCCACTTCTGATGCACGAACTGCCTCCCTTCCGACGCTGGAGGGGGTCCCTCCTCTCAGCCATACGGCGGGTGTCCCCCCTGCGCCCCACCGAGGCCCGCCCCCCTCCCCATCAATTCCTCGGTCTCCAGCCGGCCTCATTACCCAGCCGGGGACCCTCCAGCCCGGGGACCACGAGATACTGGGAGGGAGGTGGACGGGCACCCGCCTGGCCGGGAACAGACTCAACTCTGGGCCAGAACGAGAACGGGGTCCTGGGATGCCAGGCGGGGAGCTGGGGCTCGGCAGAGGGGTCCAGGAGGCCGGCCTTCTAGAACACAGACCCAGCCCGGGTGACCGGATGCCCACGCTGACACCACGATTTACCTCCCACCCCTCCGCCATAGAGGGCGGAGGGCTGAGGGGTGTCAGCGACAGAAGGTGCCCACGCCCCCATCCCCCCTCTGCCCTCTCTTGGCTGCGTGACCTCGGGCACGGCAGGCCCTTCCTCTAGGCCTGTTTCCTTATCTGTAAAATGGGTACAACAACGATTCCCTCTGTGACAACGGAAAAGGATTGCTAAGCCCTCGAAAAATCGCCTAGCCGAGAGGAAGCGGAGCTAGGAGTTGGGGTTTTGAAGCATACGCAGGAGTTTTCCATATGAGAAAGCATTCCAGGCAGAGGGAACGGCATGGGCAAAGGCCTAGAGGGC
>CM053548.1:11602663-11664548 GCA_028646465.1 Rhinoceros unicornis
ATCTTGCTCCTCAGACCTTCTCATCTCCGGAGACCTCAGGGGCCTGCCGCCCCGTCAGGGCCTCCCGCTACCTTCAGAGCCCCAGGACGCGCCTGCCTCCCCCCTCAGACTCTCCTTGAGCCATATGTCTTGCCCTCAGCCCTTCCCATGGCAGGTGCCTGCCTCCTCCCACGCGAGTGTGGCCCAACTCCTCCCTCAGGCCCTCCCACTGCATCCGGCCATCCCCTTACCCGGGGTGGGCCGCCTCTTCCCTCGGACCTCGCCGACTCCGACCTGCATGGGCCTGCTCCCCCCTCGGACACCTGGAGGGCGCACCTCCTCCCTGGGCCCTCGCGATGGCCGCCTCGCCCCTCGGATGGCACGTGCGCCCACCTCGCCCCTCAGACCTCGGGAGAGCCTGCCTGTCCCCTTGGGCCCCTCACAGGCCCCCTCCCCCTCGCATGGGGCATGCGCCCGCGTCCCCCGCGGGCCCCCGCTCACCTCGCTCGCGCACGAAGTAGGCCAGGTAGAGGTCCAGCTCCTTGACGGCCACGCCGATGTGGTGCGGCTGCACGCAGAGCACGGGGTGGCCGCACTGCGCCGCCTTGACCAGGCGCTCGCCGTCGGTGCTCTCCAGCGGGATGCCCTTGAAGAGGATGACCATGACGAGGTCCAGGCGCCACACCTTGTCGGCCTGGCGCAGGCAGTCGATGCGGCGCATCTTGCCCTTCTGGTCGGGGTTGGAGAGCACGCAGCCGGGCGCCTTCTTGCCCGTGATGGCCAGCACGAAGTCCTCGCGGCACTCCGGCCGGATGTCCTTGCGCAGCTTGGCCAGCAGCCGCGACGCCCACTTCTGCTTGACCTCGGCCTTCTCGCCCAGCAGCTCGTCCTTCACCGCGCGCTCCTCGTCCTTCGACATCCGCTTCTCGTGCTTCTTGAAGTACTTGCGCTTCCGCGCCTGCAGGTTGAACCAGGTGTAGGCGAAGGCGCGCACGTGGGGCAGCAGCGCCTCGATGAACGGGTGGAACTCATCCTGCGGGCGGGAGGGCCAGAGGTCAGAGGGCGCGCGCAACCACGGGGACCCCCAGGCAGACCCGCCGGAACGCACTGCCCAGAGGGGGAAACTGAGGCCTGGACTACGTGGGAGGCGCACTTCAACCCCAGGGCAAGCTGAGGGCGCAGGTGGAGGCAGATGGGGACCCATTGTACAGATGGGGAACACTGAGGTCCGGATTCATGGATCCATTCTCTGCCCACCAGAGTCGGGGTTAACAAACCCCATTAAAAGTACCGTCAAGAACCACACAGGGGATATTTGAGTCTCTGCTGCAACCACCCAGCTCCGCCCTGTACTGCAAAATCCGCCATCCGTCAGATTTAAGTGAGGGGCACCACGGTGTTCCAATAAAACTTTATTGACAAAGAGAGGGTGGACGCTGGCCCCCGGGCTGCAGTTTGCAACCCCCCGGGACTAGACTGTGAGCTCTGGAGGTCGAGGGTTGTTCGCCTAGACCAGATGTTCGGAAGGACTGGCCGAGGTCCACAGGCCAAGACCAGGGCCCCCCGGATGTCAGGGGCTGATGAGGGTGTGTGGGGGGCTCCTGCACAGACCCACTGCAGGGGCCGGGGAAGCCCGAGGGGGCAAGAGATCAGAATGCACTAGGGGAAGGAGACCTCAGCCACGGAGGGTCAGAGCTGGGGACCCCTGGGGGCCCGTTCGCCCTACTCCGTCCCCGCCAGACCCACAGATGGACAAACCAAGACCTGGAGAGGCCCTGAGACCTGCTCAGAGGTGTCACTCCAACGGCCCCCTCCCTTTGCCTCACTGGTGTTGCTCGGCAGCCACAGTACCCGTTTTCCAGATGGGGAAACTGAGGCTCAGAGAGGGGCGTAGACCTGGCCCGGGTCCCACAGGGTCTCGGGGCCCATGTCAGGATAGGAACCCAGGACCCCTCCCCGAAGGCCATCGGTCCCTTTCTCAGAACAGCCTGTTCTCCAGGGCAGAGGGAAACAGCTGCTCGGGCTGTTAGTTCTCTTTCCAGAAGGATGTGCCGGGCTGGTCCCCCTCGAGGCCAGGTGCACCCCGCCCTGTGCTCAGCTCCCCTTGGGCCACCTCTGGCCATGGGGTACAGCGGGGGACGACCTCAGATGTCACCTATTACCGAGGCTCTGAAAATAGCCTCCGCCCCGGCCAGGGTGGGGGACGGGCTCGGCTGTGCCAGCCCCGCTCCCCACTCCAACGTCCCCCGAAGCGTGAGTCATCGGAACAGCTGGGCAGGGATGGGACCTCGGGGCCCTTTTCCGCTGCCAGACCCCCCGGCTGGCCCGCCGAGGCCGAGGGGGGACGGAGGGGGCCATCCCAGGCCCCGTCGCTGTCACCCTCCACCCTGCTTTTCCTGTGTCTGAGTGCCACTCGACAAGCCAGCCCCAGAGACGGGAAGTGACTGGCCCAGGGTCACACAGCAGAGCCAGGCCCAGGGCCCAGGCCGTCTGGCCAGAGAAGCGGGGGGGCGGGGAATCGATAGAGGGACGGGTCTCTGCCCCCTGGGGGGGGCACCAGGGTGGCAGGAGGCCAGGGCAAGGGTGGCGACGTTGGGTTGTGGCCGCCACCCAAGGTCTGGCCCTTACTAGGGCCATGATAAGGGGTGGCTGGGAAGGGGCAGCTGGGGTGCCAGCCAGCAGGGGCGTGACTTCCCAGACTCCTCTCGTGAACCTCTTTCTCTCAGGGCCCCTCCCCACCCCTTCCCGGAGGCCCACCCCCCTCCCAGCTCCTCCCCTCCCGAGCCCCCCTCCCCGTCTCCGAGCCCTCCCCCCTCTCTGGGGAAAAGGTGCCAGGGAGGCGGGCAGGGGCGGGGTCCCACGTCACCCGTGACCCCAGCTGGTGCCGGAGGAAAGAGGACAAACAGCCTGTAACTGGGTCACGGACCTGTTGCCCCATCCTCCCTCGTCCCGCCCGTGAGGTTAGGCCAGGTGAGAGGCAAGCCTGTCACTCTCTGTCCCACAAGACCTGTGACAACCAAGGTGCCTCTTCCCCAGGCTCCTCCCAAGGCAAGGAGACGGCCAAGGCAAGCTAGAGGCTGAGAACCCTCTCGAACTCCTACACATCCCTCAAAGCCCCATCTCCAGTGTTCCTTCCTTTGGGCAACCTTTCCTGCTCTGCTCAGGGTTCCCTCAGACCTAACCTGGACCACACAAGCAGGGGGTCTCTGAGGCCAGCTCTGTCGCTGTCCCCCAGCTCTGAGCCCCAGGGCCAAGACACACTGCCAGGCAGACGGTGTGTGGGAAAAAGACTGGGTGACACAGGCTTCTGCTTTCACCTTCTGTAAGGCCCAGGAACCCATCACTGCCCCTCTTTGGGCCTCAGTTTCCCATTCTGGACGATAGGCAGAAAGGGACACTGCAGGCTGTGGGGGGCTGGGGGACTTTGTTGCCATGGTGACCAGAGACGCAAGGTGGGGTGCGGGGCACAAGGCCAGGCCTTTCCCAGAACCCCCATTTCCCAGAAACTCGGCCCACTGCGACTTCCTGGGCGAAGAGAGCAGCAGCAGCTGGGGGTAAACACTGAAGTCCAAACTCTTCCTGGGCCCTCTGTACTGGGAAACCGTGCCCTGGGCCGTGCCCCTCTCTGGGCCTCCCTCTGGCCCTCCCACCCTGACAATCCAGAGCAGCAAAGCAGGAAACCCCGATTCCCAAACCAAAAGTTTTCCAGGAAGGATTCTCTCTCCTTCATTCACTCAATGATTCCACAGACGTGACTGAGAATCTATCTTACCCACTTCCTAAGTGCTTATCCCAAACTCCTATGCATCCTTCAAAGCCCTGGTGCCAATGTCCTCTCCTCCAGATTAAATGACCTGCCCAAGGTCGCATGGCTGGCAGAGGGCAGAGCTCATATTCGAACTCAGGACCATCTGGCACCTAGGTCCCTAACCTAGGGTAACTCCGCCCCCTAGGCTCAGAGCATCAGAGTTTATGAACAGCTCGTTCCTAACCCTTTGAGGGAGAGAGTCATTAGGTTGTTCAGCAAACATTTACTGAACGCGTATTGTGTGCCAGCCCCGTGCACGGTGCTGGGGACCCGCGGTGACCTGGGCTTGGCCCTCACCCTCTGATCTGGGGCAGGGATGGATGTTAAACAAGCCAACAAATATGCACTAAAACGTGAGATCGAACAAAGTGCTCTAAGAAATTTAAAGGAGTTTGAGAGGGGCCAGGGAATCTCTTGGGGGCTGTTTTTTAGCTGATGGTGGTCGGGGAGGGTCTCTCGTAGGAGAGGACACTTGGGCGGAGACCTGAAAGATGACAGTCCAGGGCAGGAGATTTCCATGTGGAGAAAACAGCCCATGCAAAGGCCCTGGGGCAGGACGGGCCTGGTGTGTTGGAGGAACATTGAGGAGCCCGTGTGGCTGGAGCAGAGTGAGCGAGGGGGAGAGAGGGGGGAGGGAGGGCGGGGAGGGGACGGGGCAGGTCGTGCGGGGCCTGGTGGCCCGCGGGGAGGAATTTGGGTAAACTGAGTCTAGAGAGTGGAAACTTCCTGTCAATATGACCAGAGAGTGTGCACCCTGGACCTCCTGACTTCCCTCTGGGCCTGCATATCCCGGGGGATGATGGGGGCCGAGCCAGAGGGCCGGGCCACATGCCACCTCCTCCTCGGGGGCTTGTTCTAGCCAAAGCCGAGGCCCCGTCCTGCCCTGTCACCTCCCCTCCCGCCCACCCCCTCCCCTAGGATGTCACCCCTCAGGGACAGGCATCTGATCTGTTCTGTTCTGTCCCAGCATCCAGACCAGCGCCGGAGCCTTCTCATCCTCCGCCCCGTCCCCGCGTCCCCATCCACAAAGGATGCTGGTACCCACTCGGGTCTGGCCAAACTCAGGGAGACCCTGCACGGGGCTGGGCCAGGAGGTAGGGCCGCCAGGAAAGCCCTTGGGGGCCAGGGCTCCACATTTTGTGGGGTCACCTCTGTCCCTGTCACCTGGCTCAGGGCCAAATAGCAAATGGTGACAGAACGAAGGGAGGGTCAGCTGGAAAATGCCTGTTTCATCCAATTATGTTTGGCAACGGCCACAATCACAGCTGCACTCATTTGGCGCCTACTGTATACCGTGGCGCTAAGGACATATACCTACTGTATACCGGATGCTAAGGACACGCATCCAAGGAAGGCGAGATTATGTTCCCCATTTTATGCTGGGAAAGACTGAGGCTCGGAGAACTCAAGTCCCTTCTCTCAACTGGCAGAACCATTCGTTCACTCATTCATTCATTCCTTCATTCATCCATCCATTCATGCAACAAGCATTTACGAGCACCCACTGTGTGCCACGCACTGCCTCCCTGAATCCTCGGGCGGCCCCAGAAGTTGAGGATTCCCGAGAACTTCATTTCCCGGCGAGGACAGGGCACACGAAGGCCCAGGTCTCCCACCCAGAGTCACACAGCTGGAAGAGGAGGGGACGAGACTGCAGATCTGGGGCGGCCCTGAGCCTCCGCCTCGGGGACCCCATCAGGGCGCCTCCGGGGCGGGCGGGGCTGTGTCCTCACAGGTGCGCTGTCGGGGAGCGTGTAGGTCTGTGCGCACGCATGTGGGTGTGCGTGGTTCCCCGGGGAGCCCCTGCACTGCGCACCTTGGGCAGACACGCGCCCAGGCGAGGAGGCCTCACGTGTGTGTGCGGGTCCGTGTGAACACGTGCACGCGTGTGTGAGGCCTGCGTGGGGCAGGGGCCCCGGACACGGCGGTGCCTCCCATCCACTGGTGGGTGACAGGGAGGGAGGGCGGCTCAGACGGAGAGAGACCGAGAGAGAGACCAGAGGGAGAGAGAGGGAGGGAGGGAGAACGCTGACTCGGCCAGAATCCTAGCTTCTTCGTGATTTACAAGGCGCCCGGCCCTGGCTCGCTGAGGCACCTCCGCCGCAGAGAAGGGAGGGGGCAGAGACTCAGAGACAGAGAGACACACAGCGGGGAGAGACACGGAGCGAGGCTGGGCCTTTCACAGGAGCGAATCCAAGGCCATGAGCCCACGGGTGGGGGGCACAGGGGGGGCGCCCACCTGCCCAGGCCTGGCCAAACAGCCACGGGCAAGCGGCCCCACGCCCAGCCCCACTAGCCATGCTGTGCCGCCCTGGGCACACCCTGGCCCTCTCTGGTCTCGGCCCCTCTCCCACCCCCGACCCCAGCAGAGCCCCCCAGAGCCCCCAGCAGGCCGAGACCTCGCTGCCTTCTGTCCCGCCTCGTCTGGCCCCATAGGAGGTGTGAGCGAAGTCAGGGTCCTCTCCCAGCCTCAGTCTCCCCCCTGGAGAACCAGCAGGAAAGAGTGCGGCCCGGAGAGAGACTGAGTGAAGAAATGAAGGGCAGAATGAATGAAGGAGGGAGGCGGCCTGGGCCAGGCCCAGCCTGCGGCCCCGGGGAATCCGGGCACCGCAGCCAAGAGAGATTTGGCCCCAAACCCGGAATAACTAACGTGGCGGTGGCGGGCGGGGAGGCAGGGAGGGAGGGAGGCCTTCCCGCCGGCAGGATTTATGGAAGTAACGGCTGCTTCACACAGTTCCTCTTAAGAGTGAGAGTGAAAGGAGCTTGAGTCACCAGCGAAACAGGGACGGGGCTCCCAGAATCCTCCAGGGCCGCCCGGGCCCTGCTGCCACCCCCCCCCTCGGTGGGCAGGGCCGGGGGGCACGGGGCGGGCTGGCACCGGAGTGGCCTCCGTCCCCTCCCCCGCCGGCCTGGGCTCGGAGAAGGATCCGGGTCGGATCAGCTAAAAGGGAGCTATTTTAGGATGGGCCCAGGTTGTAGAACTGGTGGGGAAAGGGGGGAGACGGAGGCCCAGAGACATGGGGAGAGACACACAGAGACAGAGAGACGGAAAGAGCTGGGAGAGACAGATGGAGAGAGACACACAAAGAGACAGAGAGACAGGGAGGGGAGAGATGAAGACAGCCAGGGAGAAACGGGGTGGGGCCCTGATGGGGAGACCGAGCCAGGAGTGGGGGTCCTGCCTGGACAGTCCGGTCCCTCCGGGTCCCCCAGGGGGATACCCCAGACCTGCAAGGAGCTGCAGGGACCACACTGAGGCTGCAGGGGAGCCCGAGAGGGGGTCGCCTCCAGGGTGGGGGGTCACGTGGGAGAGTAAGCAGAGAAGGGGAGCCCCCCTGGCCTGGAGCCCCGAGGTCTCTCTGCCCGTCTCTATCTCCCGGTCTCCCTGTCTCTTGCAACGTGGGATTTTCGATTGTTAGTTTCCACGAGGAGCCCCGCCGGCTGATCCTCGCTCTGTCCGAGGACAGCCAGGCCCGGCGAGCACACCAGCTCCCGGGCGACACCAGGCCCGGTTCTCCCCGACACCCGCTCTGGGCACCGTGGACGGAGGCCTGTCTCCCCAGGAGTCCTGGCGGGGGAATTCCAGGGCGCAGTGACAGAAGGCCGCCTTCCAACCCCCGCGCCTGGAATAGCCGCCCGCGCTGGACTCGGCCCCCCTGTGCGGCTCTGGGAGCGCGGGAAGGGTGGAGGGGGCGGGGGCACCCCTAAGCCCCGAGGAGGCTGGGAGGCCCAAGGTCACATAAAAACCCCGACTAGAGGCCGCTTGTTCTCGGGGACCTTCAGGTCGACTGGGGAGACAGAGGGTGGCCGGCCACGACTGCTTCGGGGGACCCCCCAAGTGGCTCAGAAGGGGACTCCGAGGGCTGGAGGGGGACAAGGACTTGGCCAAGGTCACCCAGGGGATCATGGGTAGGACAAGCCAAGACCCCCTCTGCAGCAGCCCTGCGGGAGCCAGAACTCCCCAGCCAGTGGCGGCTGGAGGGAGCCAGCAGGATCCTACCATGAACCAGCCGGACCCCAGGACCATGCATGGGGGGACCCCTGGCAGAGACTGGTGGTCCCTGGGGCTCAAGCTGGGCACCCACGTGCTCCCCATACGGCGCTCCTCAGGACACTCCGGCTCCCTCCTTCCGCGTGCACCGCGCTTTACAGTCTGGAGGCCACACCGCGCCTCTCTCCAGAAGCTGCCTTAGCCCCATGGCCCCTGGGGGAAACTGAGGCTGCAGCCTCATTGGCCTAAAGACAGCAGGACAGGGGGTGGAGGGCGGAGCTGGAAAGCAGACCCAGCAGAGCTGGGAGGGGGTCCTGGTGGGAGCTGGGGGAAGGAAGGGGTGCCCGGGAGGGCGCGGCCTGGGCAGGGGCGGCCGCCCCCTCCCCACACGCCCCCTCGGTCATGGCAGAAGGCTCGGCCGGGCGGCCGAGGAGCGCGGCCAGGGTGAGAGGCCAGGGCGGGGGGCAGGGGCAGGGGCAGGTGCCGGGCTGGCCAGGGCGTCCGCAGCGCCGCAGTGCCCGCCAGACCCCGGAACGCCCGGCCTCCCGGCTCCTCCCGGCGGCGGCGGCGGCTCAATAATCCGAATCGATGCGGCGAAAAGATCGGGACAGAGTTGGGGGGCGGGGGGCGCGGGAGGCCGAGCCGGGACGGCCGAGCACCCCCTCCCCCCACGGCTGGCGCCTCCAACTTCGCGCGCCCCCTCCCCCTCCACGCACACGTGGGCCCCTCATGGGGGGAACGGCGGCCCCGGCTGGGGTGGCGCGGCACCACCTCGGTGGGGGGGTCCAGGAACGCATCAGAGGGGTGCTCTCCTCCAGAGTGCCACGGGGGTCCAGCCGGGACCCCCTCGATTGCTCGTAGACGCAGGCCCGCTCCAGGCGGGGGACACGCAGCGCCCTGCCTGGGGGCGCCCCCAGACCTTCCCGGGAGGGGTGTGGGAGCGCGTCCTGCGTGGGGGAGGGCGAGCCTGCCCCCCGAGCCCCCACTTTCGGCAGGAGGGAAGGGCCTGGGCGTAGGGCGGGAGTCCCGGGTGAGGGTCCGCGGTGGCGGTGGGGGTCCCCGGCCCAGCCCAGGCCCCCGTGCGCCCTGGCCGGGGTGGCAGGGGCATCCGGGGCGGCGGGAGGGACGCGCGCCTTTTTCGTCCCGCCTCCCCGGGTTTCCAAACTCCGGGCCGGGCTGCGGGGGGCGCGGGCGCGGGGCGCGGGGGGCGCGCGCGGGCCGGGGCGGGGGGCGTACCTGGGTCAGGCAGAGCGGGGACGAATACATCCCGGGCGGGCGCGGCGGGAGGCGCAGGGCCGGCCGGAGCGGGCGCGCTGAACTTACTGAGTCATTTTTCCAAACCCCCCCCCGCGGCCGCGGCCGGCGCGCTCCTCGCCGCCTCCTCCCTCGGGCTCCCTCCTCCCGCCTCCCTCCGCGCTCCCTCCCTCCCTCCGTCTCTCTCTCCCTTTCCTGTCTCCCCTCCACCTCTCCCTCTCTGCTCCTCGGTCTCTGTCTCTCCCGCGTCTCTGTCTCTCCTCCTCCTGGCCACCTCCCCCCGGTGTCTCTCCCCTCCCACTCCTCCGCATCCAACTTTCAAAGAAACGAGGGAAAAAAAGAGCGCGAGCCAGGAAGGAAAGCCGCTTCTCCCCCCCACCCCCGCCCGTGCTCATGATCCCCCAGCACGGCGATGAGCGCGCATCTCCAGCCGCCCCGTCCCCCCGTTGGGGACCACCGCGCCGCGCGCACCCCACCGCGGCCAGGGTCCGGGGGGGAGGGGGAGGGGGCGTTGTTGCTGGACATTTGGGGGCCGGAGGTCGATTTTTAAGACCCCCCCCAACCCGCCCCGAGCTGGCCGGGAAGTTGGAGACGCGAGCCAAGTGAGGGGGGGGTGGGGGGGGTGAAGAAGTGACGTGTGCAGAGGCCGGGCGAGCGCGTGTCTTTCCCCTTAAAGATGTAGGACCCCGGGTACAGGGCAGGAGAGGGGTCCCACGACACCCGCTCCCCCGAACAGGGGCTGCGGTTCCCCGCTGAGAGGGGCTTGGCTACAACCAGAAGGGCCCAGCTACCCCAGGAGCTCCCAGGAATCTGCTCTCTCCGGTGCCAGCACCAAAGGGGAACTGGGGAAGGGCACTCTGGCCTCCCCCATATATCTCCCCAGCACCCCAGGAGGGTGGTAACCAGGCGGCACCTCACGCTGCCCAGATAAACCGCTGCAGCCTCTTCTCCGGTGTTTAGGAAATCCGACTGACCCCAGCGGTGTGTCCATTTCATGGCTTTGGAAACTGAGGCACCCTGAGTGGCTTGGAGCCCGGCCATTTGGCCCCAGAGCTCACATTCCTAAAGCTCCCTTGTTCCCCCTCTAGAAAAACGAGGCACAGACCTGCCTCCCGCAGGCAGCCCCAAGGGCACCCGATGACCGCGGCCTCAACCCTCCCCCGTTCCCTCCCTCATTCCTCCCAGCCGGCTCAGAGGCCTCGCAGCTCTGCTCCCACCTAGCAGGCCAGGCCATGAGGACCCTCGCCTCCGCCCCTCCGTGTCCTCCCCTGGAAAGGGGACTAACAGGGCCCGCCCCATGGGG
The DNA here is from genome assembly GCA_028646465.1 of Rhinoceros unicornis. Taxonomy (NCBI): domain Eukaryota; kingdom Metazoa; phylum Chordata; class Mammalia; order Perissodactyla; family Rhinocerotidae; genus Rhinoceros; species Rhinoceros unicornis. Next base: position 11,612,999 of record CM053548.1, read on the forward strand.
TCGGTCGGCAGCTCCGAGACAATGACACTTAGCGGAGCCTCGACCTTCCGTCGAGTGTGCCCCAGACATTCTTAGAAAGCTTGGCCATTCTGACTGGTGTCTCTGAGCGTCCTGAGGCCGAATGATACCCATTTCCAGGGGCACGGAAGATGCCAGCAATCCAGTCATTCCCCCGTGTTACAGCGGGGGAAACTGAGGCCCAGAGGCCGGGAAGCCACTGGCCCAGGGCCCTGGGGCTGTGGCTGACAGTTATGCAAACAGTGCTCAGCACATCCTGCGGGCTTTGCAAATGGTTAAGAACCCCACTGGGCAGCTGTGGGGGGCATTTAAACACCCCCCCCCACCACGAATGGGGGAGGCAGCGTCCAGGAACCCAAATCCCAACACCCAGCCACGTAAAGCAAGATTTTATTATTTAAAAAATGTCACGAACATGTACAGGGCACAGTCCCCAATTCACAGACATTTCAAATACAAGTTGGCTTCAGAGCATTCCCCCGGGGTGGCAGCGACTGCCGGGCTGCCCCCTGACCCTGCCCCGCCTACGACCTTCAGGGTGAAGTTTGGGGAGTACAGACTGCCCCGCTGGGACCTCAGTTTCCACATCTGTAAAATGGTCACGAGGGATGCATCTCGGAAGGCTGGGGAGATCAGAGTCCCCGAGGTTACGTGTGTGAAGACTGTTAATATATTAGTGGTGGCGGACGGTAGAACCTTCTGCGTGCTATTCTAGTTTGGGCAGGAGGGGCCCCTGTCGTGCACACAGTAGGTCCACAGCTGGCCAGCGGTGCTGCAACGTGGCAGCCTGGGTCTAGGTGTCCCCCAGCCAGCAGCTCAACCTCCCTGTGCCTCAGTTTCCCCTTGTGTGAAATGACGCTGTGATGGTTCCTCCCCCCTGGGTTGTTGTGGGGAACAGAGACCTTAGAACAGTGCCAGGCACACAGTGGCTTCTTAACCAAGCAGTTGGTGGATGTGGACCTGTGCGTGTGAGGGCCCAGAAGCGGGTCGCATGATTTAGCTCCTGGCTTTGGAACACAATTAGGCATTTGTTAAAAAATAAAAATGCACTCTCCCCATAACTCACTCAGGCTTCTCTGTAACTGTCCCAGATACAGATGCACAAGCGTGTTGACTGTCATCCTATAACAGTAACGCCAACAATTTGGAGTCGGCCCACGTGTCTATCACCGGGGGGCCAGTTCAGCAATGCAGACACAGCACAGGCTGGATGGAATATTACGCAGCTCCGAAAAAGGACGGGGGCTCCCATCTGCAGATGTCTCCAAGAGACAGGCAGGGGCAAAGCGAGCTGGAGGCCAGGGTCTGTCCCCCTCCTCCTCCGCGCCAGTTGTGACAACCACAAATGTCCCCAGACATCGCCCAGCGTCCCCTGGGGCAGACCCACCCCCGGCTGAGAATCCCGGTAGACTCAGCAAGTCAATTCAAGACCTCATTTGGGATTTTTAAAAAAAGAACAAACATGGATCCTTTATAAGAATGTATTTCTACTCCATGTGCAGTGGCTCAGACAAAGCCGGATGCGAACAGTGGGGTCCCCCCGGGGTCGGGGTGATGAGGAAGGTTCGATTTTCACTCTGGACATCTCTTAATCCTCTTTAGATGCTCATGAACGGCTTGTGTAATTAAAAAGTAAATTTTTACACAGTGAGTGGAGTTCACGGAGCAGCTCAGGCAGGGAAGGTAAGTCCACAGCTGCCGTCCCCAGAGAACGGAGGACACAGCCCAGGGCCAGGTCTGTGAGTGTGTGGCATGACAGGGCCACCCCCCCGCTCTGCCCTGGCGCAGGGTCCTGTGTGATCCCATTTTACAGATGAGAAACTGAGGCTCTAGAGGGGATGTGAAGGTCCTCGGTCTTGAGAAGTAAAGGTGGAGTATGACACTAGGGCTGGCACAGACACACACAATACACAATAATAGAGGATACACCACATCCCTGCTCCTCGCACGGCCGTCCCCATCAACTCCCCCCAGAGCTGGGGTCTCTGCTGCCCCGGCCCCGCAGGGACATCATGGCTGGGACATGGAGGTGGGGGGAGGGCGGGAGGGGGTTGTCCCCTCCCTGTCCCACAAACACAGGTGCCCATCTGTGAGTGTGTCTGTGTATCTGTGTCTGCGTGCGGGTCTGTGTGGGGTTGTGCGCGCACCTGTGTGTGCACGGAGTTACGTACACGTGTGGCTGTGGACGGGCGTGCCCTGAGGGCGTGTCCCACCGCGCCCCAGGCGACAAGTGGGACGGTAAGGACGGAGGGGAGCGTTGTGGAGGGCAGGCCAGGTGTCTGACCGCAGGATTGGAGGGGCCTGGGGGGGGCGGTTCAGGAGCACATGACTCTGTGTGGTGTGTGTACGTATCCCCGTGTGGATGTGGGTCCCCGCTTCGTCCAGAACAGCCCCCCGCAAATGGGACGCAGGTTTCAAGTAAAAAGCAGACACTTGCGCCTGCGCTTGGGGCTTGTATATTTAGAAAATTATACAAAGGCCCAGGGGTGGGGGAGCGGTGGGGATTCCCCTGGGGGGTGGGGGGAGCAAGCAACACCGCGCGCCCCGCCTGGCCAAGCGCTGGGAGGCACGACTCGGGGGGCGCCTCCCAGCAGAGGGGGTGAGGGGGTCTCCTGGGCCCCGACCCAGCCCCCGAGCGCCTCTAACTACCCATCCCTCCGGACCTGCCCTGCGGCGGAGTCGGGGACCCCCGCCGCCCCGCCCCCCTCGGGGCAGGTCCCCGCGCACGCGCAGCCCCTGGCGGGAGACGTCGCCGCCACCGAGCGCTCGCGTCCCGGCGCCACCTCGCGCCCGAACCTCAAGCCGGGACCACTTGAGGACCCCGAGGCGGGGAGAAGTGGGGGGGACAGGGCCGGGGTGCGATGAGGGGACAGAGCTTTGGCAAGGCAGAGGAAGCATCCGCCACCCACCCCCCAGCAACCCCGGTTACAGGGAAAAAAAAAAACTGGGGGGAGGGGGGCGAGGGGAGAGGGTGTAGACCCATCCCCAGGAATAGTCACTCAGCGCCAGTCACCGGCACACAGCGACACCCAACTGTCCCCTGGGACGCAGCCACACGACACAGTTCCCCACTCCCCGGCAACCCCCTAACTGCCACACACTCACACAGGGACACCACACGGTCACCCAGGGGCATCGCGGCCCCCGGGGATACACGACCCAGCCACACAGCTTCACAACACCGCCCCACAGGGACATATGGCACGGCGCCCAGTTACCCAAAGACACGCGCACCGTCCCACAGCCGCACAATGCTCTCAGCCACACGCAACACAACACACACGGCCACGTGGATGCGCAGACACACACAGACGTAAAGCAGAAAACCCGATGCCACGGGACCCACGGACCCACGGAGCGGGATGGGACCCCCAGAGGCAAGGCCCCGCGAACGCACCCCCGGATTCTCGTGCTGACCCGTTTGGGGAGCAAGGAGCCCCCAAACGCACCCCTCGAGTGCGGATGCTACCGATGCCCGCGGACCGGACACGGAACCCTCCAGTGCAGCCACCGACGCGCGGGGCCTGGGGCGCGCCAGGCCGAGACCTGGTGACCCCTCGGGGCTGGGCCCCCTGGTGACCCCGCGTGCGCCGCGGCGGGGCCGGGGTTGGCCCGGGGGCGGGGCGAGGGCAGGCCCGGTGGCTGCCCCTGCGCGGCGCCGAGCGCGGCCGCCCGCCCGGCTCCAAGTTCAAGGCGCCCGGCGGCGGCCGCTGCGCGCTCTCCGCCCCTCTCCGCAGCGGCCATTTTCCGCTAGCTGGCGCGCCGCGCTCGCCCGGCCCGGGGCACCCCGCGGGGGCCGCCGCGCCCCCCGCCCCGCACGGCCCGCCGCGCGCCCCCTCCCCGGCCCCGGCTCCCCCGCGGGCTGCGCGCTCGGGGGTCGTGCGCCCCGGGCCGCGCCCTCCCTCCCTCCTCCCGCCCGGCCAGGGAGGGGGCGGGGGCCCGGCCTCGGGGTGGGGGGACCCTCTCCCGGGAGCCCCGCCCTCCCCGCCAACTCCGCGGCGCCCGCGAGGGGCCCCCCACTTGGGGTCCCCCGCCGCGCGCCAGCTCCGCCCCCAGCCGCGGGGGGGGCGATCGGCGGGCGGGGGTCCCGCGGCGACGGGCGGGCGAGGGGGGGGCCCCGCCTCGAGCCCCTCCCTCAGGCGGCCCCCGCCCTCTGTCCCCCCAGACCTTGCAACTTTCGCCCGGAGCCCACGCACCACCCCAAAAACTCCCCGGGCGAAAACGAAAGTGGGGGCGGCGACGTACCATGGCGCTGCTGCGAGGAGGCGAGGCCGGCGCCGGAGCGAGCGCGCTCGGTCCCCGGCGAGGGGGGGCCGGAGGCGGCGGGAGGAGGCGGCGAGGGAGGGCGCGCGGGGGAGGGAGCGAGCGCGCGAGGGAGGGGGCGCGCCGCGCCCGCCCCCCCGGCCCGCAGGACCCTCCCCTCGGCCCGCCCTCCCCCCGGTCCCGCGCGCCGCCCGCGCCTCAGGCCGCTCCGCGCCCCGGCCCGGGCTGCGGCGGCTCCGGCTGCGCCTGCATCCCCGGCCCGGCCCGCGCGAGGGGAGGCCGGGCGAGCGCCGGCGGCGGGTCGCGGGGCCCGGGTCGGGCCGGCTGCGGAGCGAGCGGATCCACCTTCGCCGCGGCGCGCGCGCGCTCACACACACACGCAGGCGGCTCGGGGACACTCGCGGCCCGGGCCTCCTGGACTCCGACACCGACACACAACGCACACCGTGCGCGCAGACCCACACCCTCGGCGCCTGCAGCGTGGCACAGACACACACGGCCTGCGGGGTCACCCAGACGCGCGGGGACCCGTGCTCACAGCCGCTGGGGCGTCTCGGACACACGCCTCCTGCAGGGTGCCACAAACACAGACTCACACTCACGGCCTGCGGGTGTCACCCAGACAGACACACGGGAACCCACATGCTCACAGCCTGCGGGTGTCACCCAGACACCCACAGCCTCCACGCTGTCACATACGCAGGCACAGCCTGCAGGTTGTCACCCAGACGCTCACACAGATTGCCAATCATAGAAAGACACTCCAGACCTCCGGGAGACCCACACCCCCAGCCCCAGGACCCCCTCCCCCAGGCTGTCGCGCCAGCCACCCTGGCCCGTAAGTGCCGGTGTGCCAGATACACAGTCACAAACACGCACAGCGGGGAGACGGGACAGATGGGGACACAGACAGAGACTGGACACCGAGGGCGACAGACCTGGGGGGCGGGGGTCCCCTGGGGGTCCCGCAGGGGCTCCAGGCGGGGCGGGGGGCGGGGAGAGCGCGCAGCGGCTCCCTAGGTGGGGGGAGCGGGCGCCCCCTCCCCGGGTCGGGATTAATGGCGAGGCCTCTGCGGCGGGGGAGGGGCCGGCCGGGGAGGGTCAGCGCCCCCGCCCCTGCCCAGCGGGCCGCTGCGGGCTGGGACGCGGTGCCGCAGCGCCCCCCCCCGCCCCCAGCGCTCTCCCGCAGTCCCCCCTCCGCCGGCCGCCGCAGAGTAGGCGCCGCCCCCTTCCCCCCTCCCAGGCTCTGCGTCTGGCGCAGCGGGGGGACGAGGGGAGGGGGGCTTGCCCGGACCTGGGGGTGGAGGAGATCCTGTTGTGTCCTCTGTCTGGGTTTCCCCTGCCTGCGACCCCAGTTCCCCCCACTGGGGCTCCAGGAGTTCAGGGACCCCTTTGGGGAAGTGTTCCCCACTGCCCCAGGGAGGACGCCAGGGTTTACCGTGGGAGCAGGCAGCACCCCGGGAGGAGAATCAGGCCCTGGCCCGCCCTGCCGGAGCCACGGCTGACTCTGGAGGCTTCTGGAAGTTGATTCTGTGCTTCTGGGTGCGATGCTGGGCAGCCAGGGGCTGGGAAGTCTGAGGCAAACGGGGGTGACAACAGCTCTGCCTTTAGTAGGTGTCCATAAGTAGGGGCTCCATGTAGCCAACATCTCAGCCACCCCGGAGCATCACCCTGGGACTCCGAGATTTTCTCTTTCATCTGACCATTCCTCTCCCCACTTTCCAGAAGAGAAAAGCAAGGCTCAGAGAGGGGAATTCATCATCCCGGGGTCAACCAGCATCTCAGAAGCTCAAGAACCTTGATCCTAATGCCTTCTCCAGGATGCTCTGCTGGGAGGGGGGGGGAGGTTCTCGAGGCGGCCTCTGGCCCACGCCCCTGAAGCCAAAGGAAGCAGGGTGGGTACTCCAGCTCTGGCCCCGGCGAGGGAAGGGTTAAGGGGATAGAGACCCCATCTCTCTCAGCTCGTCTCTAATCTGCCTGATAATTCCCAGCTCAATCCTCTGCCCCTCCCTGCCTCAGGGGATTAGGTACCTGGGAGGGGAGGGGAGGGGAGGGGTTGATAGCAGCCGGGCAGGGACTGGGGTCCAGAGCCCAGTAAGAGGGGGGCACAGAAGCAGCCCCCCACCCATCATTTTCCACATGAGCCTATGCAGTTACCCCTCACAGCAGCCCTATGGGGTGTGTGCTGTGATCTCCATCCGCCTCTCACGGATGAGGAAACCGAGGCTCAGAGAGGTTTAGACACCTGCCCAAGGTCACCCAGCTGGTAATCGACGATGGTCTGGAGGACGCCTTCCTGACAGTGAATGCCTTCATTGTAGCTTCTTTTGCCATCCGAATAGGCTGAGACCTAAATCATCCAGTCTTGCTTCCTTTTTGCTTAAAAGTTCTTCCTTCCATCTATCTCTTCCCTCTCCCATTTTGCTGTACTCAGCAAGAAGAAACCAGGCTGCACCTCTGACACTTGAGTGGAAATTCCCCTCCACTGAATATCCAGCTGCATCACTGACAAGTTCTGCTTTCCGTAGCACGAGGGGACACAGCAAAGTTTCTGCCACTCTGGAACAAGAATCCCTTTCCTCCAGAGGTGTTGGCCTGCAGCTCTTTCACTCTAGAACATTCCTAAGAGACAGGCTGATTAGCAAACATATAAAAAAATATCCGGCCTTGCAGAGACCAAAGAAAGGTAACAAACAATACAAATGTACCACGCTCTGGCACTCTTCAAAGTGGGTAAAGATTTTTTAAATTGATAAAACCCGGTGCTGGTGAGGATGTGGTAAAACAGGCATTTTCATAAATTGCTTGGAGGCGAATGTGGTATGAACAGGGAAAGCAATTTGGCATGCGCAGTGAGGCCTTAGACAAGTTCAGACCTCTGGCCCACCTTCCAGGAGTCTGTCCTGAGCTTGGGAAAAGGTATGTGTGCCCCTAAATGGGTTCCTTGCCATATACTTGTGAAAATTGCTATAAATCAGTGTTTCTCAACCTTTTTTTCCCCATTATTGCTGTTTTAGACGTTTTTTCCTAATCACCCCTCATGAAATTTTAGTTCCCAGATATACTGCTTATTTATTTCTATACTGTATGTATGTCTGTGTTTTGTACATTAAAAGAGTAAGATTTTTTTTCACCCCCCCCAAGAACCAATTTTTGCCCCTGTTGAGAATGCATGCTATAAATAATGCTCCAGCCTCCTGATGAATGTGATATGGTCCTTTAAAAAGAATGAGGTTCCGATAAGAAAAAGACAACTTCTCAAAAGAAAAATGTGCAAAAAGCATGAACAGGTGTATTGTGAATGATGAAACGTGGGTGGCCAATAAGTTCGTGAAGAGAGGTCCAGCCTCTTTAGGGATCAAGGAAATGTATGACAAGGCCACAACGGGACCCCAATTTACCCCTCTATCATTGCCCCAAATTAAAAACGTCCAACAAGACCAAATGCCGGGGAGGCTGCGGGTACACTGGGCTCGTCCACACTGCAACCACTTTGGAAAACAGGCTGAGGTTAATCGCAACACTGAACATTCATGTGCCGCATAACATGGCCTTTCCTCGCCCAGATACCTGCACACGAGAAACCCTGGCTTACAGCCCCAGGGACATGCCCTGAATGTTCCACACTGCTCTGTGAAGAAGGCAAACACCCAGAAACGATGCAAACCTCCATCGCTGAGAGAATGGAGAAATGCATTGTGGGAAATTCACCCAGTGGCATATTAGTCAGCAGCCACAGTGGTGTTCTCGGCCCCAGGCACACAGTATGGATGGACTGAGCAAGATTACACTGAGGGGACCAGGAAGCTCCCAGATACGACACACAGCACGAGACCCTCCCTATGAGTGTACAGTAACTAAGACGAAGCAACGTTTTGGGGGAATGCCTACTTGAGACACAATTATTTTCAAGCGAGGAAAGCACATATTCCCGATTCAGGAGTAAGATTAACTTTGGCGGGGGAGGAGCCCAGAGAGAGGGATGGGGAGAAGCGTCCTCGGGTGCCGGTTATTGCGAAATTCTGTCTATCCTGGCGGTGTCGACTTGGTGGCTGTTTAGTCTGTTAGCGAACTTTTAAATTTCCTACTAAATGGAACAATGATGGGAGTAGCTCGTGAGTCAGACTGGGATTCAACTCAGTCCAGCATCGAAAGCCCCAATAAATAGCTAAATCACTAAAAATAAGAATATGCCGGGAGTAGACCATCAGCTCCATGTTGGGGGGTGGGGGGGGGGTCTGTCTGTTTTGTTTACGGCTGCATCTGACACTGAGGACCTCGCCTGGCACGTAGTAGGTCTTCAATGCGTGTTTGTTGAATGAATGAAAGTTTCAGAGGGACCAAAGGCCTTGTAAATCCCATTTTTAAAACAAATCATATAGATATGTTTGTGTGTATATATGCATTAAATATGTATTATGTATTATATATACATATATAAAATTTATCTATAAAATGTATATGTATTAAATATGTAGTATGTATTATATATTATATAATGCATATTTATATTTTATAAAATGTCTATTTATATATTATGTTATATTTAAATATGCACACCAAATATGTAAATATGCATATTGAGTATGTGCACATGCATGTTAAATATGTAAATATGAGTGTTGAATATGCAACTATGCGTGTTGAACATGTAGATATGCGTGGTAAATATGTAAGTATGCATGTTAATATGTAAAGATGCATATTTAAAGGAATCACGCGCACGCACACACACCAGCGTCCCTCAGCCACAGCGCCGATATGAACTAATCCCCAAGGCGCTTTGTTATGGAGGGGAAATTAGAAAAAGGAAACCGAAAACAGTGAATGATAAAGACACTCTTCCAACACTTATGTAAGAAAAGCATAAACAAAGTCACGCGGTATCACAGCTGCAGGTCTCCACACCTCTGGGGCAGGAGTGTGCTCAACCCCATTTTGCAGATGTGGCAACTGAGGCCCGAGAGACAGTTACTCACTAACGACCCGCAGTTATTCCTTGCAGCCCAGAAGTGACACAGACTGTGGATGGGCCTGGCTGCGTGTCCGGCACGTTCTTTTGTGTCTGGCTTCCTTCACCCAACGATTTCGAGGTTCCTCCACGTTGTCCTGGGTACCAAGAGTTCCCGCCTTTTTGTGGCTGGCTAGTATTCCCTTGTCTGGATATGTGAGCATCTGTGTATCCACTCACTTGCTGTGGACATCCGGGTTGCTGCCCCTGGTGGGCTGTTGCATATGGAGCTGCTACGAGCCCCTGCACACAAGCCTTCGTGTGAACGTGGTGCCAGAGAAATGCTCGCGATGCCACGTTTACAGGGGAACCAACAGCACGTGACTTTTGCATGAACCGCACATTTAATAACAATACCAAGCACGCCTATACCAAACTCATTTTGTACCCAGCGCTGTTCAAAGGAACCCAGAGGTTGCAAACTTTTTCTGTAAAGAGCCAGAGAATAAGTATTTTCAGCGTGGCAGGCCAGACGGTCCCTGTCACCTCCTCAGCTCTGCCCTTGTGACTCAAAAGCTGCCAGAGATGGTATGTCAACGAATGGGCATGGCCGTGTGCCAATAAAACTTTATTTACAAACGCTGAGCTGTGAATTTCACATAGTTTTCGTGTGTTGCAAAATATTCTTCTTTTTATTGCTTCCAACTGTTTAAAAGTGTACAAAGAATTCTTAGGGGCTGGCCCGGTGGTGTAGTGGTTAAGTTCACACGCTCTGCTTCGGCGGCCCGGGGTTCGTGGGTTCAGATCCCAGGTGCAGACCTACACACCAATCGTCAAGCCATGCTGTGGCAGCGTCCCACTTACAAAATAGAGGAAGATGGGCACAGATGTTAGCTCAGGGCCAATCTTCCTCAGCAAAAAAAAAAAAAAAAGTACAAACAAGTCTTAGCTCATGGGCTGAACAAAAAAATCTGGCCCCTGGGTTATAGTTTGCTGATCCTTGCGTTAAATCATTGCCACGGATCCACGTGGACGATACTGACGTCATTCCCATCGTCCAGATGAGGAAGTTGAGGCACAGAGAGGTTGAGGGAGTTCCCCGCGGCCACACAGCCAGTTTGTGGCAAGCCTGGGGTTTGAAGCCGGCAGCCTGGCTCCCGAGGCCCAAGGGCAGGAAGAAAAAGCGTGGCGAGGAGGGAACAGACCAGGAGGGTGGAGGTCACAATGGCAACACGGTTGGCCGATTTTTTTTTTTTTGGCTATTTTTCTTTCCTTTTCAATATTCCTGCAGGAGGTGTTATTATACTCGGGGGCGGGGCTCCAGACTTCCGAACAGAAGGCACTGTCCCCACTTTCGCAGGACTTTCTCAGCCTTCCGATGCTCCCTCTGCAGAGCATCCTCCAGAGCCGTGGGCGGTTAGCAACAGTGGGTGTCATTATGCCCATTTTATAGACGAGGAAACTGAGGCCCACGGGCGGCCCTGAAGCCCTAACAGCAGCTTCCATCGTGCAGGCGGCCTCTCCAGCCATTATCCCATTTGACGCACGAACAGCCCTGGGGGCAGCCAGGGGGACCCTGGGGAGCTGGTTCACTCCTGGAAGAGGCACTGGCTCAGGCCCAGAGAAGGCGATGGCGTGCCCGGGGTCACACAGCCGTGTGAGCAGGTGTGCTGGGGTCGTGCCCCCCGAGGACTCCAGGACCAGGCCCCGGAGGGCGCTGAGGACCAGCTTAGACGAGTCCAGTGGGCTGCTCTCGATAACTAGCCTTTTAACACCATCTTTTTAAGAATCACAATGAACGCAGAAAAGGCACAACACACAAGATACCGCGTTTAAAGAAAGACAGGATGGATATCACTGATTCTTTTGGCCTCGGCCCTGTAGGTCCAGGGGATGGAAGGCAGATCTGAGCTGGCCTAGGGGGGACCCAGAGATGGATAGGAAGGGCATTCTAGGCGGAGGGAACAGCCTGTGCAAAGGTGTGGAGGCCGCAAAGCCTGGGGAGTCACGGGTGGGAGAGGGGGCTGCAGCAGCCGGGGCGGGGGGCCTTGAAGGCCGCCTCCTGGCCTTCGAGGGGCCCCCCATGGCCTGCAAGACGCAGGGATGCGGGTGGACGAGGAGAACGCCCGTCCTCGTTCGCGCCACCCCAGCCCTGGCTGCCGGGCGCGCGGCCGGGAGTGTGGTTTGCAGGGTGAGCCCGGCCCGGACTTGGCCCTGATCCCTTCTTCCTGCCAGCAGCGCTCTCTCCTCCTCTTGATTCCGTTGGGAAAAAAACAAAACAAAACCTCCCCCTCCCCCCCGCCGCTGCCGGGAGGAATCTGACATGGCACCGGGCCCAGCTCCCCGCCCTCCCCCTCGCCATCCTCTGCCAAGCGCTACGTGGCCGAACCAGGGGACCCTTCGAGAAGGGCCCTCCCCGCCCCGGGCGCAGGGGCACGGGGGGGGCTCCCTGCCTCGGTTTCCCCTCTGGGGGGCCAGCAGGGCCGCTCTGGGGACCCCGGCCCCCTCCAGGGCTCAGCTTGGCAGCCCCCCCACCCCTCGGCCGGAGACCATCTGTTCCCTGGAAACCTCTCAGCACTGGGGTTTTGTTGGCAAAGAGATTCTGGAGCGACAGGGCAGGGAGCCTGGGCCCGCAATGGAGGAGGAGAGGGCCGGTCCAGGCCGCAGCCCCCCTGATGGTCCCAGCCGGGCTTCTGCGCGGGGTGGGGGGCCAGGCCCCTCCACACGTCTGCACACACCCACAGGGACCGTCTCCTCTGTTCCCCGGGAAACGGGCCGGGCGACGTCTGATGTGGGCCAGAACCAGGGCCGCCAACTGCTTAGCAAGGGCCCACCAGGCCACAGACACACGCCCGGCCGCCGCCTCCATTGTCCCCTCCCCTAATTCAGAAAGAAACTCATGTGAATGTGTAAGTGGCTGTCAGGGTGACCAGGGAACCAAAGGCTGCTGGAGGTGGTGGCTGCTCTCTGGCCAGCACATGGGGGGCCCTGTCTAGACTTTCCAGACGCTGGGGGACCCCTGCCTGGTTCTCCTTCTGCCCCTCCTTCTCCCTCTTTGGGCCCAGTGAACCCCTGGGGTTCCCCTAGGGCTCGGGGAGGGCACAGGAAGGGGCACAGAGATGGAGCTGGAACACTGAGGGGAGAATAAAGTTAATTATAGCCATCTTTCGTGAATTCACTCATCAACATTTATTGAGCACCTGCTGTATACCAGGTGCTGTACTGGGCACTGAGGGTGCAGCAGGGAAGGAGAAAGTCAACATTCCTGCCCTCATGGAGCTGCTGATCCAGCAGGGGAGATGGGGGTGGGCAAGATGCAGAAGTGGAGCGGACAGGGTGTGGGGTGGTGGTGAGTATTACCGGGAAAAATAAAGCTAGGGAGAGATGGGGAGGGGGAAGTGGGGGTCAGGCTTGGAGGTTTAAGGAGCTGAGACCAGAAGGAGGTGAAGGAAGAGCCATGTGGGTGTCTGGGGGAAGGTGTTCCAGGCAGAGGCACAGCCCATGCAAAGGCCCTGGGGCAGGACGGGGCCTGGCGTGTTGGAGGAACAGCGAGGAGCGCATGTGGCTGGAGCAGAGTGAGGAGGGGGAGAGAGGGAGGAGGGAGGGCGGGGAGGGGACGGGGCAGGTCGTGCAGGGCCTGGGGGGACGCGGGGAGGACGTGGGCTTCTCCCCCGAGGAGGGGGAGCCCTGGAGGGCTGTGAGCAGAGGAGGGGGCCTGACTCAGGGGCTCACAGGCGCCCTCTGGTGGCCACTGTGGGGAGGACAGACCATGGGGGTCAGGAGCCGGGGACCAGGTGGGAGGGGACTGTGCTGGTCCAGGTGGAGGACCAGAGGGAGCGGACGAGATGAAGGCTGTGTACCTACTACGCGCCAGCCACCTCGCTGGAACCTGTCTTTACGTCCCATCCGCTCCCCAGGTGGGTACCATCACTCCCCCTGTTGATGGAGGAAGAGATGACAGCCCAGAGACGGAAAGGGTCTCACCCCCAATCCCACAGTCTTTACGTGGCACTCACATCTCCCCACTGTCTAAAGCCCTCCATGCCTCCCTATTGCCCTCAGGATGACAAAGCCCTCCACAGGAGCCCCAAGACCCTCCCCTCCTCCCTCTCGCCACACGGGCCTCCTCGCTGTTCCTCCGACACGCCAGGCCTGGTCCTGCCCCAGGGCCTTTGCACAGGCTGCGCCTCTGCCTGGACGGCTCTCCAATGCACCTTTTCCTCTCTATCTGCCCTGCTCATCTTCACATCCTCGGTAAACGTTAATGAATGACTTATTGAACTCTTAAGCATCATTCTGGCTCTGACCAGGGCACGTATCTGACCAGGGAGCCCCCTTAGTGCCCCCACATTAGGAAGCACCAGCAAAGGGGCGTTTGTAAGGGTCCAAAGAGCTGGATTTGGGGTGGGGGGAGCTAAGGGACCGCCTCCCACCTTCCACTGGGCCAATGGGCTGCGCCTGGGGGCGTGGCCTGTCTCACTGGGGCATTCTCATTGGCCAGGACGTACCCAGCCGGCTCCTGATTGGCGTGGCGGCAGGGCGGCTCTAACCGGGCCCTGCGCCCCCGGGTCCTGGCGCCCGCTCCCAGCCGTGCTCCTGCCCAGCGGGCGCGCGGGCCGAGGCGGTGGCACTGCCCGGGCACGCAGGCATGCCAGCCTCCGATGTTGCAACCCGGCCTGCCCTGGGCTCCGCCCCCTGCCAGTTCCTGGAACCCGGGCCTGCCCGCGGGTGTGGACTGCCCACCCTCCTGGGTGGGTCCAGAGGGGCCGCTCCACCCGGGTGCTGGGTGGCCCTCTCCGAGCCCTCCTCTGCTAAAGGGCATCTCTGAGGTCGCCGAGCTAAGGAGGCCAGAGAGCAGGGGTCCTCCAGGGGGCGGTTCTGCCCCCAGGGGACACTGGGCCACGTCTGGGGACACCTGTGGCTGTCACACTGGGGGTGCACCTGGCATGGAGTGGGTGGGGCCGGGGATGCTTCTCAGCCCCCCACAGTGCCCAGGACGGCCCCCCAGAGAGTGACCCGGCCCCCGTGTCCACACTCCCGCGGGAGAGAAACTGTAGACCTCCAGCCGTTGGAAACTGGAAAACATTTTGTGCGAGAAAGGGGCTGCCTGATCATTGTTATTATTTACTCAACAAGGGTTTATTGGCCTCCTGCCGCGGGCCAGGCCCTTACAGGGCGGGCTGCGTTTATCCTTGTGACAGCTTCCGGAGGCGGGGACAATGACAGCCCGGCAGGTCTACTGTGCACCTGCCTTGTGCCTCCTCCCTGTGCGAGTCCACCTCGCAACCCCCTGGCGCGGCCACCTCTCCTCACCCCATTTCACAGATGGGCAAACTGAGGCACCAGCCTAGGAGCCCACACTGAGGCTGAAGCCACCTCGGGCTGCCCCCACCTCGCGACCCCGTCCTGCCCGGGGCTCTGTCCTCTGCCCGGTGACCGCAGGCTGCCCCGGGTTCGACGAGACCGCACAGTAGGCTCTCCTGCAGTCCAGCCCCCCGTGTCCTGCCGGGGACGGAGAGCCGCCTGTTCACTCACCCAGAGGCCTGTTCCCAGCGCCCACAGCCGGCGTCTGTTCTCACTAGTTCGCCTGGGCTCAGGTGGTTGCCAAGTGCATTGGGTGGCACCGACATGCGGTGTACACAGACCCACTTGTATCATAATAGAAATATCAATAGCCAATATCGACGAGAGGCTGCTGGGTGCCAGACCCTGTGCTTAATCCTTTACACACGAACGCACGGCTCCTCAAAGCTGCCCTCTGAGAGGGGTAGCACTGTGCCCATTTTACAGATGGGGAAACTGAGACCCACAGAGGCACCGGGCTGTCCCAGGGCTCTGCGGCCCCATGCAACATGCAGACTAGCACCCGGGCCTGGCAGGGCACCAAGGTGGGCCCCGATGCCACACTTAGAGACTGCTGCCCGTGTATCGGCCGAGTTGGGCCCCCCAACCCTCCCAGAAGGTGGGAGGAACTCCTGTCAACACGCTCAAGGTGAGGCTCGAGGCTTCTCGGCGCTCGTCCCTGCGGCCCTCCAAACAGCAAGAGAGACTGCAGCTAGACACTTGGTAGCACTTCCCGGGTTTGGAGCTCCGTGGAGCAGGAAATTGACCCAATTTTTCTCCCCCTCTGGACACATTTCACACCCTTGAAAGTGAAGTAGAACCAAGAGCGGGCAAGTGATGACCCTTTGGGAGGAGACAGGAGGCGGCGGCCCGGGAAGATGCGGCCACTCGCCCACGGCTGCGGGACCGACTCCCGGCCGGCCGGGAGCTGGCGCCCTGAGTTCCTTGACGTTCTCCAGATGTCTGGAGCCGGGCTGAGCCGGGGTGGAATCTGGTTTTGCTACTGTCTTGCCGTGCAACTCTGGGCAGAGGCCCGGGGGCGGCGTGGAGCCTGGCACGTTTGGGGACGGCGAGAAGGCCGTGGAGCGTGGCGGCCGGAGTCAAGCGCGGACCTCCGCGGGGTGACGGGGAAGGCCTCCGCCCTGCCCGTCGGCCGGCGGGCCTGGCGCGGGCGCCTGGGTGTGGGCACGGCCCTGCCTGGAATCTTGGAGCTGCCCACACACGCCGGGCGCAGGCCCAGCCTCCACTCACATCCCTGTGGCATCTCTCCCTTCAGATGGGGAAACTGAGGCCGGAGGGTGCCCGCCTCCCACCGGGCGGGAGCTGCTGAAAGATCCGGGGCGTGGGGACCCCGCCTCCGTGTCCCCCATCGCTGCCCAGCTCGGGCTCTTCCCAGGCTGAGCCTCTCCCATCATCCAGTGGGAACCCGGACAAGGTGCTTGTGTGCCCCGTGCCTCAGTTTCCCCGTCTGTAAAATGGGCACAGGCATACGATGATTGTGCTGTCAGTGTTTGCCGGCTGCCCTGCTGGCTGGAGGAGAGCCCCGCGGACCCCTCATGTCCCCCACGTCCCCTTCCAGGCCAGGGCTGGGTCTCCTCTTGCGCCGTGAGGGCAGCCCCGGCCCCTGCCAGCTGCTCTGACGAGTGGGCCGAATCGGAGGTTGGTTTCCCTTCTGAAAGTTGGGGGCAACTCCTACTTCTCTCCGTCTGAGAAGGGGGCTCCTTGGCCTTTGCTCTTTGTCCTCTGACCTCCAGCTGCCTGCAGGAGGCAGCCGGCAAGCAATGTCCCCAGCTGAGGGGCAGAAGGGAGCCTGGCGACAGCCACCAGCAGCCCAAGGACCATCCCGGCGGGTGTGCGCTGGGGGGGCGTGCATCCTCTGGGGAGGGAGCCTCGGGGGGGGGACAGGACCCCCTTCTGCCGCTGCGGCCCGGGCTGGGGGGCGGGGAGCGGGCGGCTGGTCCCCAAAGTGGGTCGCTAACGGCAGGAAGTCGGTTACAGAGGGCGAGAGTCGTTGGCACGGCGATTTCCGGCTGTGCTCCCGGGTTGTGCAAAGGGGCAGAGCGGGGAGGCGGGCACCCCGACATCGCCGCCCCCCGGGGCCGTCTGGCAGAGGAGGGAAGTGGGGGCGCAGAGCAGGACGGCCGCCAGCTTGACGCCACCGGCGGGGCCTGAATCCACTCACCCCGCGTCTGCATCTCCCCCAGCCTCCCCTCCGCCGGGCACCAGGCAGCCGGCCTGGCCTCTCAACCCCCAGCCCTGCCCCTGACTCACCCGTGACCCCAGCCTCAGTTTACCCACCTGTGCAGTGGGCCTGGTTTCCTCATTTGCTTATTTGGGGTTGGGACTTTCTTTTATTTAGCAGAGACATATATTCAGGTGCGCCAGCACCCATTCTAAATGCTTTATATGGACAAATGCGTTTAACCCTCTCAGGGACCCCAGAGGAGACGCGGGCACTGCTAAGATCCTCACTTTACAGAAAGGGAAACTGAGGCAAGAAGCACCCGGGATGGCACAGCTGGTAAAGGAGGAGGTGGGATTTGAACGCATCCTCCCCGGGGGCTGCCCTGAGGGTTAGATGAGGGGAGGTGCGTGGGGGCCTCCCCACTTCACAGATGGAAACACCGAGTCTCGGGCAGGGCCACCTGGTCCTGGGGCCAGGCTGTGCCCAGGTGCCCCTGGGATGGGGGTGGGCGTCACCATCTCTCGGGGTTGACCCTTGGAACCCCCATTTTCTGGAGAAGAAAACCGAGGTGCAGAGAGGGGAGGTGACATCCCCGGGGTCAGAGCGGGACCAGAGCCGGACCTCGGTGGCCCCGCCGACCCGTCTCTCGGCCACACTCTGCCAGCCACGCTGCCCAGCCCCTTCCACCAGCTGGCGCTGGTTTTGGGGGGCAGAGGCCCCACCCGGATCTTCATGGAGAGGGGAGGGGTGGCCGGGGCACAGGGGGTCGGGAGGCTGGGCCGTGGACCCCGCTCCCGGAGGAGGCCTGTCCGGGGCGCCCGCCCGCGGCCCCGTGAACAGGGCCGAGTGACAGATGAGAGAAAGCCTGGGGGATTAAACAAACAAAGGGAGAGGGCGGCTTATATCATCACCAATTCAACGTGCCCCCCGGGGCCCGGATTAGGGGCTGGTGGTTCCCGGGCCGCGCTGGGGGTGGGTGGCGGGCACCCCGCTCCCGCTCTGCCCCAGTGTCCCCCCCACCCCCGGCCACTTCCCTCCTGAGGCCCAGCTCTCCTCGACCCCTGCTCGGGGGAGCTCGGGGCGGAGGGGCCGGGTGCCGCTGGGACAGTGCCAGCTGCCCGGGGACAGGGGTGGGGGCCAGGAAGCGTGCCACCTGGCAGATCCGCTCTGGGGCCCCGCCCGCACATCCGGCTTGCGACCTTGGCTGGACCCGAGACCTCACTTTCTCTTCTGGGAAATGGGCTCGCGGGGTTCTGCGGGTTGGAGCGCGGTATGCAGTTGGTGCTAAATAGTTGCACGACTCGGGAGGCTTTAGAAGCTGGAATGTGGGCTCTGCACGCCGTGAGTGGGGGCTTGACAACAGCAGTCACCACAATCATAAAATCTAATTTTCTTAGATTTTATGCCCGTTTCTTTAGATTTCTAGCCCTTTTCCATTTTCTTTACGGTGCTCAGCATCCGTTGACATTATGTGTGGGTTTTCCTTGTCTGTCTTTCCCTGGAATGCCAGCTCCTCCAGGACGGGTATCTGTGTCTGTTTTGTTGCCTGCCGTGTCCCCAGCGTCTAGAACACGCCCTGGCCCGGGGAGGCGCCCCACCCGTGTTCTGGGAACCGGTGGCCGAAACGGTCGCGTGTACTGGATAGCCACTCAGGACCACGCTCTGTGCTCGGCCCGACCGTCTCGCATTTGAGCCTCACAAACCAGGAGGGCGGGTGTGTTCCATTTTCCAGAGGAGGAAACTGAGGCTCAGAAAGGGGGGTTCACCTTCTCAAGGTCACCCTGCAAAAACGAGACAGAGCTGAGATTTGAACCCGGGGCTCATTGATGTCAAGGCTCCCGGCTGAGTCGCCGGCTTGCTCCTCCGGGACACAGGCTCCTTGGGGCCAAGGCTCAGGGGCCGCGGGGCAGCCAGGGATGCCGGGGTCTTTGTCTCCACACACCCGGCAGGCCTCGCCAGGGTGGGGACGGAGCCTGACCCTCTGACCCTCCCCAGGAGGATGCCGTGGCCGCTCGCTTGCTCGGCCGGCTGAGTTATTTTTCCAGTAACGATTACTCAGCTCCCGGACGGATCCGGGAGAAAGGTCACGGCCTCGGCCAGAGGCGGGAGCTGGACTGCACGAGGGCGTGGCTGCACTTCCCACACTCCCGCGCCCGGCCGGGCTGCCCGCTGCCCCCCGGAGGGGCCTGGGGTCCCCAGAGGCGGGGGGGGGGGCAGCGGGCAGGAGGGGGCTGCCCTGGGGGACGTGCCGAGCAGGGCACGGCGTCCCCGGCCCCTTCCACCCTTCATCTCGGCTCCTCCCTCCATCCTCTCTGACGGGCGGATGCCCGGTTCCCACCGCTGCTCGCCCCTGTGAGCATCTCTGTGGACCTACTGTGCGCCGGGCACTGAGGAAGCTCCGGACCTACACCGTTTCTAACAGCTCAAGTCAGATCTCAGATCCGCCTCGGAGTCGGAGACCCGTGCTTCTGGCCGTCCGAGGGCTCGTGTGAGGCAGGGGTGCCTTGGGTTCCATTTGACAGATGGGGAAACTGAGGGTCTGAAAGGCAAAGCCATTTGCCCAATCGAGGCTCTCCTGGATTTCACTCCTGCCCCCACCCCATCCCATCTATAAAACATCCCTCTTAATTTCTGCAGGGCTCCCCATTGCCCACTGGACAAAATCCACTCTCCTCCCTGAGGCCCCCCAGGCCCTGCACGACCTGCCCCGTCCCCTCCCCACCCTCCCTCCTCCCTCTCTCGCCCTCGCTCCCTCTTCTCCAGCCACACGGGCCTCCTCGCTGTCCCTCCCACACGCCAGGCCCAGTCCTGCCTCAGGGCCTTTGCACATGCTGTTTCTCTGCCTGGAACACCCTTCCCGAACATCTTCAAAGATCTTCTCACCCTTCAGGACACCTTCTCTCTCTTCTCCTCTCCCACTCGTCACCCTCTTATCATCCTAGTTTTGGTCTCATAGCCTCATCACTGTCTGAAGTCATCTTATTCGTTTCTGTGTTTGCTCACATCTGTCTTGGTAGCTGCTGTATCTCCATTGCCTGGAACAGGGCTCAGCACCCAGTGCGAGCCTGATAAACATTTAGACCCACGGTCAGCAAACTGGCCCAGGGGCCGAGTCCGGCCCTCCACTTGTCTTTATAAATAAAGTTTTATTGGTACACAGCCACACACATTCATTTACGTGTCGTCTGTGGCTGCTTTTGTGCCGCAACAGCAGAGCTGAGTAGACGGTCTGGCCCACAAAGCTGAAAATATTGACTATGAACCCCTTTCTGGAAAAGGTTTAGACTAATTGATAGAAATCAAGCCAATGAAAATGTTCAACTCCACCCTGGCTGCCAGTCCCGACTCTACCCTCAACCTCCCACAGCATGACTTTCCTTCCCCAAGCCTCAGTTTCCCCGTCTGTCAAATGGAGATTGTAAGAGTCCCGACCTCACAAGTGATATTGGGGGGGGAGGATATATTTATAATAATCAAATAGACCAATCAGAGAGATTCGAGAGCCCGGAGACGCATCCTCGGATATCTGTGGAGGTGATACCACAAGCCACCAAGGAGGACGATGGTTCAGTCAACGGCGTTGGGGAAAACTCGCTCGCTCCACGAGGGAGCGCCAGCTGGTTTCCTGAGTGACGTGACCTCCAGAAGCAAATGCCGCCTGGATTAAAGACCTAAATGTGAACCATCAAAGGGGAACATTAACAGAAGAAGATGTCGGAGGAGAGCTTTACAACCTGGGGGTGAGAAACGACATCTTCAGCAAAACTTCCGAAGCACAAGCCAGAAGGTGAAGGATGTGTGAATTCGATGACATTCAAATTTAAAGATTTCTGTCCAGTGAAGGGCACTCTGAACAGAGTGAACAGAGGGATGACAGGACGGGAGAAGAAATGGCACGGCGCGTAGCTGGAGCCTACAGGGAACTCCTGCCCAGGGCTGCTGGATTGCATGTTGCAGGGAAAGTCATTCACACTGTAGTCTAATTGAGTTCCGAGAAGTCCCAATGGGAAGGTTTGTCCTCGAGGTGTGCGATATGGCGGCACTGCTCCTCAAAGCCACAAAAAGATGGCAAATGGACAATGTGTATGAACGGGCAACTTTGCGGGGAGAGAAGCCTGCAGACCACCGTTGTGAGAAGAAATGCTCAGGTCCACGAGCAATGAAATTAGCACAGCAGTGAGGTACCACCCTCTATCAGAGGGGCAAAAATGAGGCAGAGAGGAGATGCCGAGGGCTGCGGGGATGTGAGGACCTGGGAGCCCGAGTGTGTGTGTGTGTGTGTGGGGGGGGGACTGTGACTGCCCCTCTGGGAGCAGCCTGTCACTACTAGTCGACAAAGATAGGTACACGCCCCCCAGAAATGCTGCACCCATTCATAGGAACGTGCATAGCAGCTTCATTCACACGGACCCCAGACTGGAAAGAACCTCAACGCCCAGCCACACTAGAACAGATGAAACAAGCGAGTTCTATTCATGCGATGGAATATTATACAGCAAAGAGAAAGAACCATCTACATTTATAACAGGGTGTTATGAGTTGAATCGCGTCCCCCCCAGATTTGTATGTTGGAGTCCTAGCCCCCAGGACCTCAGAATGTGACTGTATTTGGATATAGGATCTTTAAGGAGGTAATAAGCTGAAAATGAGGTCATCACGGTCATATAATCCAATATGACTGTTGTCCTTATAAAAAGGGAAATTTGGACAGAGACGCACACGGGGAGAAGGCCACGTGAACACGAAGACAGATATCTACAGGCCAAGGAGAGAGGCTGGAACGGACTCTCCCTCCCGGCTCCTGGAAGGAACCAGCCCTGCCAACACCTCGATTGTGCACTTCTGGCCTCCAGACCTGGGTGACAGTAAGTGCCTGTTGTTTAAGCCTCCCAGTTTGTGTCACTCTGTTCCAGCAACTCCGGGGAACGAATACACCAGGGTTCGCAAACTATGACCCACGGATCAAATCCAGCCCGCGATGGTTAAATTTCGTGTCCACTTCGCTGGTGTGGTCAAACGCTCGTCCAGATGTTGCCGCACGGGGATTTTGTAGATGCGATTCTCATTTACAATCGGCTGACTTTAAGGAGACGGCCCTTGGCGATGTGGGTGGGCCTCATCCAATCAGTCGAAGGACTTATGAGCAAAACCCAAGTTTTCCTGGTGAAGAAGGAATCCCGCCTCGAGACTGGAACGTGGACATCGTGCCTGAGTTTCCAGCCTGCCCGGCGCGCCCTACAAATTTTGGACTTGCCAGCTCCTGCTCTGCGTGAGACAATTCCTTAACATAAATCTCTCTCTATGTTAATATCTAGATTTCTCTGTCTGTTTATATCTATCCATCCAACCACATATATAAGCGCGCACACACACACACCCCTATTGGTTCTGTTTCTCTGGAGAACTCTGACCGATACCCGGCCCATCCCTGGCTTTTATGAATAAAGTTTTATTGGCACACGGCCACCCCCATTCACTTCTGTATCATCTTCCATGCATGTCACACATATGTGCAACCTACAACAAGAAAATACATTTTTCCAGGACACGTAGAAATAGAAAAAGACACGCATCGAACACGTGAGACGTTTGCTCATGAAGGGAAGGTAATGAGAAAAAAGGATAGAAATATCTAGGTAAATAGAACAAAAACAGGGAGGAACAGGAGAAAGAAAATCTTCCATGAGGAGCGCGAGGCAGAGCAAAGCACGGAGGCGGGTCTTCCGGTCGCGTGCTGCCCTCTAGCGGGACCCGCGCGCATCGCAGCCGTTGTCACCGGGTCTGCCCATCAGAAGGCGGCGACGTCCCTGCGCGGATGCCCAACGGTTTCTTTTTTTTTTAAATTGTAGTCAAATATGTATAACCTCAGACTTACCGTTTTAACCATTTTAAGTGCACAGCTCAGCGGCATGAAGCACATTCACACTGTTGTGCAACCATCCCCACCATCCGTCTCCAGAACTTTCCATCTTCCCAAACTGAGACTCTGTCCCCATGAAACACTGACTCCCCTCCCCTCCCCCAGCCCCTGGCCCCACCGTCTACTTTCTGTCTCTGTGGATGTGACTCCTCTAGGGACCTCCTGTGAGGGGATCACACAGTGTCTGTCCTTCTGTGTCTGGGTCATGTCACTGAGTGTCATGTCCTCAAGGTCCATCCACGTTGGAGCAGGTGTCAGAATTTTCTTCCTTTTCATGGCTGCGTAATATTCCAGTGTCTGGACGGACCACATTGTGTGTATCCATCATCTGTCCGTGGACACGTGTGTTGCTCCCACATTCTGGCGACTGTGAATCACGCTGCTGTGAACGTGGGTGTGCAAACATCTCTACAAGGCCCTGCTTTTACTTTTGGGGGTACATATGCAGAACTGAGAATATGGCCAGACCGTATGGTGATTCTACGTGTAATTTTTTGAAGATCCGCCACCCTATTTCCCACAGACCACGGTTTCTAAATTCGTCTCCTCTGGAGTCTTATTCTGCTCATGTCCAGTCTTTTGCTGCCATAAACCAGACTGAGCTGGACACCTTCACACACACACCTTTGTGGACGTGTAGCCTCTACTACAAGAATTGGAATTGTTGTGTTGAAAGGTGGTCGCATTTTACATTTTGGCAGATGTCACCAAATTACCTCTAAAAGATGCACGCTCTCACAAATAATGCACGAAAGAGCTTGCTTCCTTATTGACATTTTGGGTTGAATCGCTCTTTGCTGGGGGCGGGGGGACATTCTGTGCATCGTAGGTTGTTGAGCAGCACCCCCAAGCTCCTGCTAGAGATGTCAGGAGCCTCCTCCCCTACATGTGACAATCAAAAATGTCTCCAGACATTGCCAAGTGTCCCCGGGGGTTGAGAACCAGTGCCCTTGTCTACACAACTCAGTGTACAACAAAACGTCCTCTTTAGCCATCAATGGTCGACATCCCATTGTAGTTTTAACGTGACTGTCTCTTCCTCTGAAAAAGCTTGAACATCTTTTCATAGATTTTAAATCCACTTTTATTTCTTTTAGGTCTTTTCCGTGACAGTCTGCTCACGTATTTTGCATATTTTTAGTTGGTCTTTTCTTATTGATTAGTAGGCACTCTTTACATATTTGTGGTCCAGTAAAAATCTTTTTTGCAAGTATGTTGCAAATGTTCGTCTCACGTTTGTGGTTGGTTTTCTGGCCTTTTTGCCATGCGTTACATTTTAATTTTTATGTAATGAAATGTATTAGTCTTGAACATGATGTGGTCTACACAGAAATCGAAATATAATGATGGACACCTGAAACTTATATCATGTTAAAAAACAATGTTACCTCAATTTAAAAAAAAAGGAACTTACTAGTCTTTCTTTTATGGTCTTGGAGGCTTTGTGCTTGCTGAGAAAGGCCCCCCACTCTGATCCCATAACAGTTTCCCCCATATTTTCTTCTAGAACTTTTGTGTTTTAATCTTTTTATAGCTAAATCTTTGACTCATTTGTAATGTATGTTGGTGAAAGATACGGGATAGGGAGGCAATTTCCCTTTTTTTCTCAGATGCCTAAAGGGTTGTCCCACCCACAGGAGCCCCTGAAACAGCTCCAATGGCAAAGCCAGAAAAATTAAAGCAAAAAATTGATAACACGGTATCGGATGATAAACTAAAGCATCACATTAACAAAGCGAGTCCATACTGACCTTAATAAATAAATACACGGAGGAGAACAGAGAAGTCTTCCTTGCGGAAGATTTTCAAATATTATATGTAGCTATTCCTCCCTCCTGGAGGTGAGTCCAGGCGTTTCTTAGACTTAGTGACTTGATTCCCAGGATCAGAGCGGAGAAGCGGGAAGATAGTAACCTGATCGTGGGGAAACCCGGCGACCCCACCCTAACCAGGTGTCAAGGTTAACCTCGGGGTGAGGTCGTGCGGGTCTCAGGACCAGAAGGGCACCGACCTCTGTGCGTTCTTCCCCGAAACCCACAACTTCGGTCTAATCGTAGGAAAACGTCTGAGAAACCCAGATCAGGGGAGGTTCCCTGGACACCGGCTGGTCCTCCATTGTGAGGGTCATGGTCATGGAAAATGAGGACAGATGGAGACACTGTCACAGCCCAGAGGGGCTTAAGGAGATGTGACAGCTAAACGTCCCGGACCAGAAAGAGGACGTTAATGGAAAAACGGGTAAAACTCGGATGAAGTCTGGAGTTGAGTGAACATACCACACTAGTGTTGATTTCTCAGTTGTGACAAACGCGCTGTCGTTAGGAAGATGTTCACACGGGGGGCGGGTGAAGGGGGCATGGGACTTCTCTGTCCCATCTTGGCGACTTTTCTCTAAATCTGAAGTGATTCCAACCTCAAATGACCCTGTGGATCCACCTTGTCCAGTATGTAACCGATTCTTAAAAATGGAAAGAGAAAAAAAGCAAAAGCAGAATCTATGAGCTGCGATTTTAAAATAATCAGGAAGTCAGCCAGAGCAGGGAAATGAAGGTGTGAGCTTGGAGAGACTGGGGTTCAAGGGACCGTCTTGTCGCATACTATTTGTGGGATGTTTATTCAGCGCACATTTATTCAGTGCCTACTGTGTGCCACGCCGTATGCTGAGTGCTGGGGACCCGGAGACGGCCAGGGGAGAAGGCCCTGCTCTCATTCTGCAGTCGAGGGGGGATACAGAATTGCACAGGATATAATTGCAACGTGTTGCATTTACGAGAAGTATAGGGGAGGGGCAGAGATAGGACCTACTTTAGCTGGGAAGGGGGGTGCCATCTGAGCTGAGAGCAGAGGGACGAGGCAAAGCCAACTTGGCCAGGGGGATGTGGAACAGCATCTCAGGCAGAGGGCACAGCCTGTGCAAAGGCCCTGGGGCAGCACTGTGTCTGGCATGTTGGAGGATCATGGGGAGGCCCATGTGGCTAGAGCAGAGGGAGCGAGGGGCAGCGAGGGAGGAGGGAGGGTGGGGAGGAGACGAGGCAGGTTGTGCGGGGCCTGGGGGGCTGCGGGGAGGACGTGGGCTTCTCTTCTGAGGGAGGTGGGAGCCCTAGAGGGCTGTGGGCGGAGGAGGGGGACCTGACTCAGGGGGCTCACAGGTGCCCTCTGGTGGGGGCTGCGGGGAGCACAGATTGTGGGGGGCGGGGGCGGGAGCCAGGGACAGAAGGGATGGTACTGGCCGAGGCACACAATACTGGTATCAGGTCAATTTATCTAACTGGGGACCCCAGTGACCTCATCCCTAGAATGACATTGCAAAGATCTGGTGACCAGACTCAGTCCTTTGCCCCACATAGTAACTGCTCAGCAAATACTGGTTGGCCCTGAATAACTCACTTAATCCCCCCAACAGCCTATGACGAAGCGGTTATTATTATCTCCCTTTTACAGTTGAGGACAACGAGGCACAGAGAGGGAAGGTGACTCGCCCGAGGACACACAGCCGGTGAGTGGCAGCGTGGAGTTCTTGCCCTCAATCCCTGCGTATCCAGGAGGGTAAGATTATAGATATGGGCGGGCAGGGCAGCCGCCTAGGAGAGTAAATGATTAGAGGAGTTTGACCTCATCTGGGGAGGGCTTCCTGGAGGCGGTGACGTTGGAGCTGAGACCTAAAAGATGAGCTGAAGCTGCCCAGCCAAACGGTGTGAGGAAGAGCGCCCCCCACAGGAGGAATTTCATGAGTAAAGGGGTGCAGGGTCCAGCTGGGTCCATCCCCAGAGCCCAGGATCATCTTTGCCCCTGACCTCCCCTCCCCCATCACGACCCCCATCTGGCTCTTCCCTGCTCCCCAGCACCGCTGTTTGCAGGGCCCACCCCCCTCTCCCTTTCAGGTTGGGTGGCTCGGCGCTGCCCCCTCCCCCAGCCACCTCCAGCTGGGAGCAATCCCCAGAAAGGGGTCATTAAGTGGCCCGGCTGAGGCCGCCTATAACCAGCATCCAGCCACTATTTTAATTTTCCACTGATTTGTCTGCGGTGGGCCCCCCAGAGCTGAGCCATGTGTGTGTGCAGGCGAACGCCGGGTCCCAGAGCCGTGTACGGGGAGCGGGGCCACAGGGACGGGCTTGGGGGGAGGCCCCACTGAGAGGCAGCTCTGGGGGCAACTGGCACGGTTTCTGGGCGCCTCGAATCTCCCCTGCCGGGCCCTGAAGTCGGGGATTCCCGGGGCTGTTCTGGGCCCTTCACACTCAGGGCACCCACGTGTCTTCTGTCTCCATCCATTCACCCATCCATCCACCTGTCCACTTGTCCATCCACCCATCATCCATCCATCTATCCATCTGTCCACTCGTCCATCCAGCCATCTATTCATCCACCTGTCTACTCATCCATCCATCTGTCCACTCATCCATCTGTCCATCCATCCATCCACCCATCCATCCAACCACCCATTCATTCATCCATCCACTCACCCATCCATCCATCATCCATCTGCCCATCTACCCATCCATCCATCTGTCTATGCAACTGTCTACTCGTCCATCCATCCATTCATCCACTTATCCATCTATACATCCACCCATCCACCCACCATCCAGCCATCCATCCATCCATCCATCCACCCACCCACCATCCACCAACCATCCATCCACCCACCCATCCACCCACCATCCATCCATCCATCCATCCATCTACCCACCATCCACCCATCCATCCATCCATCCACCCATCCACCCACCCACCCATCCACCCACCATCCATCCATCCATCCATCCACCCTCCCATCCATCCACCCATCCATCCACCCTCCCATCCATCCACCCATCCATCCATCATCCATCCATCCATCCATCCATCCATCCATCCACTCATCCACCCATCCATCCATCCATCCACTCATCCATCCATCCATCCATCCATCCATCCACTCATCCATCCATCCATCCATCCATCCATCCATCCATCCATCCACTCATCCATCCACCCACCCACCCACCCACCCATCTATCCACTTATTCATCCATCCATCCATCCATCCACCCATCCTTCCATCCATCCATCCATCCATCCATCATCCATCCGTCATCCATCCATCCATCCCTTTATCCACTCATCCCTCCCTCCCTGCATCCCGTTGACAAGCAGTTGTGGATCACCTGAGGTGTACCAGGCACTAGGTCAGGCCCCAGTGGTCTTCTCCACACCTCACTCAGCGTCCCCCCAGAACATGCCCCAGGGCCCCTAGACTCAGGGACAATCCACCATCGCTCCCCGTCCCCGAGGCAGGGATCCGAGCATCAGCATCGTCTCCCCACTCCCCCGACTCCCCAAGGCCTGTCGGTCCCCCTGTTCTGCCCACTCTCCTCCTAGGGCCTCTCCCCCCTGCACCCCACGGCCCCCGCCTTGGCTTACGTCCTTTTCCTCCATCTGGATCCTGGCTTTCATCTCCTCCTGGCCCCCATTTCAAATCCCACAGCTGCCTTCGACCCGGCCACGTCCCTCCCTGCTCAGACACCTCCCATGGCTCCCTACTGCCCCGGAGAGAAAGCTCCACAGCCCAGCGCTCTAGGTCCACCAGGGTCTGGCTTTGCCCCGCTCCCTCACCTCCCTCTGTAGCATCCTTCCAGGCCCGGCTCCAAGGCCACCGTCTCCAGGGGGCCCCCAGCCAGGGTCACCCCCTGCTCCGTGAGCTGCTATCAAAGGCCCAGGAGCCTCCACCCTGCCGTTGGCTCTGCCCCTCAGGCTCTGAACCATCCCGTGACCCTGGCCACTTCCCTGCAACCTCACACAGCGACTGCCCCTCTCCGGGCCTCAGTTTCCCCATCCTTAAGATGGTGACCATCACACTTCCTTCTTCCCAGGCTTGTTGGGAGGACGGAACGAGATATAACGGGGGAGGCTCAGCCGCCTGCGACCCCCACTGGCTGTTATCCCGAGCTCTCGCTCTGGGCTGTGAGTTTCCAGCAGTCCGCTGTGTGACCTTGGGGAAGGTGCCGTCCCTCTCTGAGCCGTGGCTTTCCCTTCTCTGACGACTTCTAGAAGGAGCAGCGGCCCGGCTCTACCCGTTCTCTGGAGGGACAGCCTCAGGAGCCCCCGGGGGAGGGTGTGAACACCCTGCGTTTGTCTGCCCTGGAGAAGGGAGGGTGGAAGAGAGCCCCAGGTCAGATAGGAGGAAGGACTTCCAGAGGTGGGAGAAGCGGCAGGGACTGGGGAATGGGGGGCTGATGGGTGCCATCAGGCCCCTGGCCGGTGTCAGGCTGACGCAGTGGGCCGAGCTGGCTGGGGTTTGCTGCCTTCATTCACTCACTTGTATAGTCCATTCATTCATTCATTCATTCATTCATTCACAGAAAGAATTGCATTGACTCCTTTACTCCACGTGAGCCGTTAAGCCCCCAGGCTCTGCAGCCGGGTGGTCTGGGGTCGAATCCCAGTGCCCCCTCTCCAGCTCTGCGCCCAAGTCCCTTCCCCACCCCGTGCCTCAGTTTCCCCATCTGTAAAGTGGGACCTCAGGGTGCCCACGCTCTGGGGTGGAGGGTGACACGGCTTCCCGCCCCCCGCCCGGGCCCGTGCGCCGAGTCTCCCCGACTCCCTTCCGCGGGGCTCCCCGCCCTCCTCCTCCCCCCACACGCCGGCCCGGGCGCTCCGGGAAACATTCCGTGGTTTGCTGCAGACTGTCCGGCTCCGCGGCGCCTCAGATGTGGGCAGAGTGGGCGGCGGCTGGGCGGGGGCGGGCGCGGGCCGGGGGCTGGGGAGACCGCGCACCCCCCGACCCCCACCCCAGCGCCGGGCACGCAGCGGGGTGTGGGGAGGCAGCGGGTGGCACTCAGATGGCAGAGGGACCCGCTCGGGAGGATGGGAACGGGCCTCCCCTGCTCAGAATCCTCGCAGGGCACCCTAGTGCCCCTTGAATAAAACCCCAAGTCCTGCCCGCGGCCCCCCAGGCCCCACACGACCTGCCCTGTCCCCTAGATCTCTCCCCCTCGCTCACTCTGCTCCAGCCACACGGGCTCCTCGCTGTTCCTCCAACACACCAGGCCCGCTCCTGCCCCAGGGCCTTTGCACGGGCTGTGCCCTCTGCCCCCCAGACCTGTGGTCCCTTGAGATCACTCAGGCTGCCAGGCAGAGAGGCATCCCCTGCCCCCCCGGCTGCCTGGTTGGGTCTGTCACTCTCTCTTCTAATTTCACAGCCCTCATCCAGATTCGAATTTATCTCATGCATTTATTCATTTTCTCTCCTGCTGTTCCCGCACTGGGCCGTGAGCCCAGGCAGGGCAGGGCCGGGTCGGCCTGGTTCACCGTGGACACGTAAGAGGCGCTCATGGAATTGATGGGGTAACCCCGGCAGTCCTTCTGGAATCTAACCACAGTCTCTCCTGCTTTTACTTTGTGAACATCACCGTTCCCGACCTGGGCACAGCCCTCAACAGTTTGCGAGACAGACACCTCCACGGTCGTCAGCGTATTGGATTCCCCACCAAGACTTTGCTGTGTGTGGGAGGCTCTGTTAAAGGCCCCTCCTCATTTTACAGATGGGGAAACCGAGGCACAGGGAGGTGGGACACCTTGCTCTTGGAACAAATCTCTTCTGGCTGCGTATACTCCGGGCTGGCTTCGTTACTATCAATTTATCACTTTCACATGTGTTGTTTGTTTCTAATTGTAAAAGAAGTTAAAATTAAAATATTCCCGGGGACCCCACAAGCCTCGCGGGCCGCCGGCGCCGTGACCCCATGGCTCTGGGAGACGCTGAGTCGGCGTCGGATTCGGGGGTGAGGGTGGAATCACTGACCGCCACCCGCTCGCCCCCGGCCGGCCCCACATTTTAAACGCTGCCCGGGCCCCTAACCCGCCTTGGGATCCTGGGCGCTCTGAGCACAGACGCGCCTGGTCGCCTCGACCCAACAGGACGGAACTCCCCCCCGTCGGGGCTTGCCTGCCTCCCGTGACGGGCGCCTCACTACCTTCCGGCCAGTGAGGAGCGAGTCCTTCCCGAGGTCGAAGTCCCCCGTGCAGGGGCCGAGCTGCCCGCTGGGACGGCACGGACCCGGCCCCCGGCCGCCCGCTGGCCTTCACCAGCTTCCTGTGCCCGAGGGCAGCCCCACGGGGCAGGCTGGAGACCCGCCTTGGGTCTGGTGATTCAGCTCCTGTGTCTGGGAGCTCCCAGCGGGTGGGGCTGGGCTGATCCCCTGGGGCGACCCAGCGCGGGGCTGCGCCCAGAGAAAGGTCAGAGACGACGTGGTGGTTTAACCGAATTCGTCCAAGCGTCTTCTTTTTTTGGCTGAAGCCCTGGGTCTCTCAGTCTTTCCCTGCAGGCCGCGGGCCTCCGTCTTCTTTCCTCTTCTGCACGGGCCCCGGTTCAACACCTGCCCCCGCCGGATTACTGGCTCCATCACCTCTCCTGTCCTGGGGCTTCTACCTCTATTGATAAGACCGCAGGGTTGCACAGAGATGTTTTCCTTTTCTCAGATTGCTTGACTCTCCCAGGACCCTGGGGATGGGGGTGGGGACACGCTGCCCTCACCTCTGACCTCCGGCCCCAGGCCTCTTCTCCCATTCCCAGCTCTGCCCTTCGCTTGCTGTGTGACTTTGAGCAAGCCACTCTGTTCTCTGAGCTTCCGGCCGAATTGCCAAGGTCCGCCAATCTTCATCGGCAGCCCCCCACTTCCCTCCACCCCCAGGCCCCCATTACTGCCACCTGGACGCTGCCCCAGCCGCCCTCCGGGCTCCGACTGCCACGTCAGCCCCAGACCAGCCTTCTCCCCGCAGAAGCCCAAGGAAACTTCAAAAAATGTAAGACAGGTCCCTTCCCTTCTGCCCACAGCCCTCCAGGGCTCCCACCTCCCTCGGAGGAGAAGCCCACGTCCTCCCCGCGGCCCACCAGGCCCTGCACGACCTGGCCCGTCCCCTCCCTGCCCTCCCTCCTCCCTCTCTCCCCCTCGCTCCCTCTGTTCCAGCCACACGGGCTCCTCGCTGCTCCTCCAACACTCCAGGCCTGGTCCTGCCCCAGGGCCTTTGCACAGGCTGTGCCCTCTGCCAGGAACGCACTTCCCCCTTCTCTTCTAATGAATTCTGTCCTCTGCCAGGTCTCAGATCGGCTGTCACCTCCTCAGTGAAGCCCTCCTAAATTGCCAGGTCTAACTCAAAGCCCCCAGCTCCTTACAACCCCTTCCACAATCATAATTAAGTCCCATTTGTGCACCGATATTTTTATTTTCCATCTCCCACACTGCAACATCAGCCCCAAGAGGACAAGGGTCTTTGTCTGTCTGGGTCACTGCTGTGTCCCCAGCATGAGAACAGGGCCGGGGACACAGCCGGTGTCCAGTGAATGTTGGCCGAATGACGAATGGAAACTGAAACCAACACAGGACGCCCCTCGGGGAAGTGGGGGAAATCTCGGTCCTCGTGGACCCCAAGATCTCGATACTCCGAAAGCCCCTGTCCCCAGCTCCCGCTGTCCCCAACTCGCCTGAGTCCGATGAACCCGAGAGGCAGCAGTTAGGAGGGGTCGTGGCAGGTCGTGAGGCGCCGTCTCCCACCCGAGGCCCAGTTCCCCTTGGGGAGCACTGGCCGCAAAGCCTGAGACGTCCAGGCCTCAGACTGTCTCCCGACAGGGGAGCCTGAGGGCCAGAGAGGGTGAGCCACTGGCTTGAGGTCACACAGCAGGCCCAGGTTCAAACTTGGGTCTGTGCGTTGACAGAAGGTTTCAGAGCCCCACTCTGGGTGACGGGCCAGCTCCCAGAGGACGGCCGGACAGATGGACAGCGGGCAGACAGTGGTGCATTGGCCTAGTGGCCTCACGCTGGCCCTGAGGGCCTCGGACACTCCAGCCCCAGGCTCCACGGCCCGCCCTGCCCTGGAATGGCTTCTTGCCCCATCGGCCAGGTCCCGGCTTGGGGAACGTGGCCATCCTCCCCAGAAGGTTCCGGAAGGGTGCTCGGTCTCAGGGGTGGGTGCTGCAGGGCGCCCACTCCTTCCCTGGGGTCAGGGGGAGCAGAATGGCCAGCTTCCCACAGTGGCTCAGACTCTCCCAGCCGGTTAACCGGGGCGCACCCAGCCCCTCAGCCCCGCAGACCTCCCTGCACCCAGATCTTCCCATCGCAGGCCCCGGGCGACAGGAGCGGCGGCTACGCCATCGCCAGGTCCCAGGTCCCGCTACGTCACTGCCGACCTTCCAGGAGGACGGCCGCCCTCGCGCCCTCCCAGCCTCGGACACGGCGCATCAGACCCCAATCGCGCCCGGGCAGCCCCGGACCTGCGTCCAGGTGGGAGACTGAGCAACGGCTTCCTCTGCATCCTCTGCTGTCGGTGTCCCCGCTTCCCACCACCCTCCCCATTTTCCAAACGCCCAGGGAGGGCTGGCCACCGACCACGCCGACCCCCAGCACCAACGCTCGAGGCTCCCCAAATCCGCGAGGCCGGAGAACCAGGCGAGGAGCCCCCTTGGCTGCCCGCTGCCCCCTCCCGCCCCCGGGAGGGCGCCCCCCACTCACCATCCACCACATCTTGGCCGTCATGTCGTAGCAGAGCTGCCATTTGACCGAGGTCTCTCCGGGCTTGCTGGACACCAGGGGCCCGGCCACCTCCATGCTGGCCGGGGGCGAGGGCGGCCGGGCGCCTCACTGGGACCCGAGTGCGGGCGGGGCCGGCCGCCGGCGGGGCAGGTCCGGGGACCGGGCTCCCATGGCCCTGGGCGCGGGGGCGTCCTCTGGGGGCTCGGGAGAGGGTGGCTGGCGCTCTCGGAGCCGGAGCCGGAGACGAGCGCGAGCCAGGGAGAAAGACCGAGGTGTTAATCTGAGACACGCCAGGCCGGCCTCATGCGAGTGGCCACCCACAGCCCGGGGAGGCTGTCGCAGCCGTGTGTGCGTGCGTGTGTGTGCGTGTGCGTGTGCGTGTGTGTGTCTGTGTGTGTGTGTTTGTGTGGCGGTCGGCACGATCCTACCCAATTTTTGTGAATGAGCCCCTGATTGGGACTGTCCCCCGCCCGCCCCCGGAAGGAGTGTGGCTCGGCCGGCCTCGCGCCGGCCTGTTTGTCTGCTCGTCTGTCCCACCAGGGAAGAAAGCGGGGGGCCGCAGGGAGCTGGGGGGCACGCGGCCGGCGGCCTCGACCGTCCCTCCCGCCGCCCAGGCCTGGACGCCCCCGGCAAGACGCCTCGAGGCCTGTCCTCTCCAGGCCGAGGGTCAGCGGACGGGGAATCTTAGAGACGGGATGACACGGGGGCTCTGGGTGGGATACGAGGGCCCCGGGTTTGGAGAGGAGACGGTGCTGCGTCCGGCTGTGTGATCTGGGACGAGCCCCTGTGCCTCTCTGGGCTTCATTTTCCGCACCTTGAAAACGGCAGGTAATTGCCGAGGACCGTGGTGGGCCGGGGGATGAGGCAGCAGGCAGACGCCCTTGGCAGGGTCGTTACTGCCGTGATTTCATTTGTCCCCTTCCTTCTCCCACCCTCCGAGCAGAGGCAAGCCAGAGGGGGTCTCTCGTTTTCATGGTTTAATCGTCGCTGTGCATTTATGGTGCGCCGAGTGTGTGCCCGAGCTGGATGAGAAGCTCTGTGTGGGTCGGAGGTCCTGGCCCCACACTGACAGGAGGAGGGACTGGAGATAGACAGCAGGAAGGACTGCCCGTGAGCTCTGAGACGGCAGTGCCGGGGTCTGGCTGGGAGGCGTTTGACCCCTGGGTTTCCAAGTGACCTTGGGGGCTGTTGATGAGGAGCAGACGGGGGGAGCAGGGGTGTTGACAGCAGGTGCCGGATATGAATGGGAACCGAGGCTGGTCCCTGTGGAGTTGGGAGTGAAGACAGGGTGGCACGCTGGCTATGTGGCCGCCCCAGACTCACCCGCTCTGCTCCGATCCCTGACGACCTGGAGGAATCTTCCGAAAATGTGGCCGTAACTGGTTCCCTCCCCTGCTTGCAGCCCTCCGTGGTCCCCACCATCCCCAGGTTAAAGCCCCACTGTGACTGGGCCTGGC
The DNA here is from genome assembly GCA_028646465.1 of Rhinoceros unicornis. NCBI lineage: Eukaryota > Metazoa > Chordata > Mammalia > Perissodactyla > Rhinocerotidae > Rhinoceros > Rhinoceros unicornis. Next base: position 11,647,641 of record CM053548.1, read on the forward strand.
TTCCCCGCGTCCCCTCTGCCTGGCACACCCTTCCTCCTTTCATCACCTGGGGACTCTTACGCATCCTTCAAAACCCAGCCCGACACTGCCCACCCCCCCATAGTGAGAGAGAGAGTTAGATAGACAGAGACAGAGAGGAATAGAGACACAAAGAGAGAGACAGAGATAGAGAGACAGATAGAGACACCCAGCTACGCCCCGTCCACTGTCTGGGTCACACACTCTTAACCCTTAACCCCAGAGGCCCGGATTATCGGCCACATTTTCCTTGATAGAAAGACACCCGTGCGGCCCACACCCTCCCGGGTCCCACACGGGTTGAGAGCGTCCGTGTCCACGCTGGGGCCCCTGGAGGATGGGAGCCGGGTCTGAGCCCTCGCTGGGAGTCCCGCGTCACCCGGGCAGACCGTGCACACGACAGACCCCAACCATCAACGACAAAGCCCAAGTGTGCAGATTAGACCGACTATTCGAATCATCGTTGTTCACGGCAGCCCATCAAGCACCTCCTGTGGGCCAGACGCAGGATCCCCCCCGCCTCCTGAGAGCCTGTGAGCCAGCCCTTCCCTCGTTCCTCTTCTACAGGCAGGGAAACTGAGGCTCAGAGAAGCTGAGTTAGCAGCCCAGGGCCACACAGCAAGTAGAACTCGCCCCTGTGATGTGGGGGAGCCGAACATCCCCCCGGCTCTCTCGCCTCTTCCAGGTCTCAGCTCGGATGTCACCTCCTAAGGGCGGCTCCCTCTCACCCCTCCTGTTTAAAGTGCACCCCCCAGACCTGCACCCGCTCCCAGCCTTATTCTTCTTTATTACTATTACTTATTTCTTGTCTGTGTCCCCGGCGGGTGGGTGCCAGCTTTTGTCTGTCTCATTTACCGAGTTGGCCTCGGTGCCCGGAACAGCACCGGGCTCAGAATAGGCGCTCAGGAATATATTTGTTGAATGAATGAACGAATGAATGAGTAACGGGTCGGCTTTGCAAACTCCGGCATTTCCTGCTGACTTTCCCCAAAGGCATTTTCATCTCGGCACCAGAGACGCAGGCGGCACGGCGGGCGGGGGGGCGAGGGGCCGGCTGGGCTCCCAGGGCTGGGGCGGGGCTGTGCCTCGGCCATCTCGCCCAGCTGAGGCCGGCGGAGCCCAGCCCAGCGGACGCGGTTCGCCCACATGGGGGCCCCCGCCCCGTAACTATAATTTGCCTTGGTACCTTGTGGTCGTGGGAGACAATTACCCCACAGATGTGCGGTCAGAGGGAGGCACTCAGACGGCGGGTCAGAGCCCGGGCCCTGGCGGAAGGCAGATGTGGGAGGCAGCCTTCAAACGGGACGGGAGGGAGGGAGGGAGGAGAGAGAAACTACAGAGGGAGAGAGAGACACAGAGAGAGAGAGGGAGGGAGAGAGAGACAGAGACAGAGACAGAGGGAGAGACAGAGGGAGAGACAGAGAGAGGAAGACAGAGACAGAGAGACAGAGAGAGACAGAGACAGAGACAGAGAGACAGAGAGAGACAGAGACAGAGACAGAGAGAGAGAGACAGAGACAGAGGGAGAGACAGAGGGAGAGACAGAGAGAGGAAGACAGAGACAGAGAGACAGAGAGAGACAGAGACAGAGGGAGAGACAGAGGGAGGGAGACAGAGACAGAGACAGAGAGACAGAGATGCAGAGAGACACGCACACAGAGATAAACACAGAGGCACACAGAGGGACAGAGAGATGCAGAGAAGGTCAGAGAGAGACAGAGGAGAGAGATACATATGCAGACAGAGACAGAGACAAGGAGAGACAGAGAGACAAATTGAGGCAGACACAGAGAGACAGAAAGACAGAACAAGAAAGGCCGAGAGACCCAGCCACGCCTTGTCCAACAGGGAAGATATGTGGCTGCGGGGTCACCCCCCTGCACCCCCACCCTGAGAGGCCTGGTTTATCAGCCACATTCTCCACTCAAGGAAACGGGGACCCCTGAGGGCACCCCAATGCCCAGACCCTCAGCAGCGGCTGGGCTGGACCAGGGCCTGCACCCCTGTGAGGGCGCCCAGCTCCTCCCCACTTCCTATCTTCCTCTACCAAGGGCAGAGGGCCCAGGGCCACTCTGTGCCTCAGTTTCCCCAGCTGCAAGATGAGGTGGCTGGATGGGGAAACCTCTCTCCACCTTCTGTCAGTCATAGACCATCCTCCCAATTTTGTCTGTGTCCAAGTGTTACTGACTATTTTTCTTTCTGTCAAACCATTTATATGAAAAGATGTTGATGGATTTAAAGAGGAAGGTATAACTGGCCACGGCAGGCTGCCACGAGGCACAGTCAGCTGTCAAGATAAATGCAATAAAAACCTCTTCAATTTATCCAACGGTAACCAGAGATCAGCCTGAAGCCTGCTCTCTCTTAAAAAGATAATCAAGGGACCGGCCCCGTGGCTTAGCGGTTAAGTGCGCGCGCTCCGCTGCTGGCGGCCCGGGTTCAGATCCCGGGCGCACACTGACGCACCGCTTCTCCGGCCATGCTGATGCCACATCCCACATACAGCAACTAGAAGGATGTGCAACTATGACATACAACTATCTACTGGGGCTTTGGGGGAAAAAATAAATAAATAAAATTATTAAAAAAAAAAGATAATCAAGAACAAGAGAGGATTTCCACACAGGCTAGCAGCATCCGGGCGCTGTGGGACCAGATCAAATGACCCAACACAAGTGTAATCGGAATCCCAGAACGAGAAGTAAGAGAGGAGGGCAGAAGAATATTTTAAGAGAGAACAGTTAATACTGTCCCCAAATTAAAGTCATCAAATCACAGATCCGAGAAGCTCAGAAAATACCAAATAGAATAAATATCCCCGCAAACACATACCCGGACATATAGCATTCAAAAATGCAGAAAATTAAAGATTTTTTTGAAAATTCTTGAAGGCAGCCAAGAAAAACAAAACACGTTGCCTACGGAAAGACACAGACTAGAAAAACAGTAGACTTCTCCCCGGAAACTATACAATTAAAGAAAATGGAGTGACATCTTTAAAGTGGAGATAGGAACCGTCAACCCAGAATTTTATACCCAGCGAAAATATCAGTTGAAAACGAAGGAGAAACGAAGCCTTTTTTGGCAAACAGGAACTGAGAAGATTCATCATTGGCAAGACACCCACTTTAAATATAAAGACATAGACAGGCTAAAAATAAAAGGATGTGGAAATATACCAAGAAAACGCTAATTTGAAAAATGCTGGGGTGGACACATTAAAATCAGACAAGGGACATATACCTATAAAGGGGTCAATTCACCAGTTCTGAATGTGTGTGCATCTGATCGAGTGCAGCCAATCAACAATTGAACACACCATCCAAAGACGTGAACAGAAACTGATAGAGCTCGGAGGAGAAATAGGCAAATTTACAATTATTCTTGGAGACGCCAAGACTGCTTTCTCAGGGCCCTCCCACCTACAGAAAATCTGCAAAGATGCACAAGACCTGAGCAACTCTACCAACCAACTTGAAATGACTTGTACCGACCACTCCATCCAACATCAGCAGAATGTCCATCCTTTTCATGTTAGCGTGGACCGTTCGCCAAGATGGACCATATTCTTTAATCATATATACCAAGCGAGGCTGTCAAATGAACTTCAATACATTTGAGGGAATTCAAATCATCCAAATGATGTTATCTGACCGTAACCAAATTAAACAAGATATCAATCACAGAAAGATAGGTGAAAAAAAATCCGAATATTTGGAAATTAAATAGTCAACTTCTTCATAACCTAGAATAAAGAGGAAATCATAAGAGACACGAGAAAATACTTTTAATTCAATGAAGATGAAAATACTAGGTATCAAAAGTTGTGAGAGGCAGTGAAAACTGGGCTTAGGAGATAAATTATAATGTTAAACGTTTATGTGAATGGACTTCATGCCATTGACCTGTTCGCCTAAAAATGGTTAAATGGTAAATTTTAAGTTATGTGTGATTTATGATAATTGAAAAAAAAATACAAGGGGGAAAAAGGAACCTGCGTGTTATGGGCATGACATCATCCCCTTTGCCATTTCCTATTGGCTAGAGCAGCATCCTCTTTGCCATTTCCTATTGGCTAGGGCGTCATCCCCTTTGCCATCTCCTATTGGCTAGGGCACCATCCCCTTTGCCATTTCCTATTGGCTAGGGCACCATCCCCTTTGCCATTTCCTATTGGCTAGGGCACCACCCCTTTGCCATTTCCTATTGGCTAAGGCATCATCCCCTTTGCCATCTCCTATTGGCTAGGGCACCAGCCCCTTTGCCATCTCCTATTGGCTAGGGCACCATCCCATTTGCCATTTCCTATTGGCTAGGGCATCATCCTCTTTGCCATTTCCTATTGGCTAGGGCACCATCCCCTTTGCCATTTCCTATTGGCTAGGGCATCATCCTCTTTGCCATTTCCTGTTGGCTAAGGCATCATCCCCTTTGCTGTTTCCTATTGGCTAGAGCAGCATCCCTTTTGCTATTTCCTATTGGCTAGAGCAAGTCACAGGTCCCGCCCCCACTCAAGGGGAGGGGCGACCCCAAGGGCAGATGGCACAGGAGTCGGCCGCCCACTGCGCTCTTCTCTGCACCGGAGAGACCTGCCCAGCTCGGGACCCTCAAGCCCCGCACAACCGGCCCGTCTGACAGGAGTGCCCTCCTCTGCCCCTTGACCTTCCTCCCCACTCTTCGAGGCCCCACCAGAATGCCACCTCCCCCCTGGAAACCTCCCGTGACCCCCGAGGACTCTCTCCTCGGCCTGGGTTTGCTCGGCAGATCCCTCCTTCCTCTGAGTCTCCATTTCGCCGTCTGTGCAATGGGTCCCATGACGCCCTCTTTGCGGCTTTGTTGTGAGATCCGACTCAATGTCAGATGTCTCCAAGCCAGGGCTCTGGGCGTGAGACATCCATTCATTCATTCATTCATCAGACTATTATTGAGCACCTGCTGTATGCCAGGTCCTGGGGAACACAGCAAGACCGAGGCAGACCCCAGTCCTGCGCTCGGGAGCTCACAGTATGCTGGGGGAAATGGACATTAGAGAGATCATTACATACATTCATGTTTAAATGACAAAGGGGATGAATTCTGCCAAAGGGAATTCTTGGGGCCTTGGTCACGTCTAAGCCACACCATTGCTGGCCTGGCCTGGAAGCCCGCACGAGCCTCCTCTCTATAATCTCCCCGTGGTATGTTCTCCACACAGAAGCCAGGGGGAGACTAAAAAATGCAGCTATGATTGTCCTACCTCTCTGCTATGTAAAACCCTCCCATGGCTCCCTACTGCCTTTGGGATAAAGACCAATGTCCCCAACGGGTCTCCAGGGCCTGTGACACCTGCATAGTCAGCCTCCTGCTAACTTCTCCCACCTCCTCTCCCCCCAGGCTACCCCTGTGAGTGGAAAGGAGGTGAGAACAAGTCTGCAGGAGAGTGTCTGGAGGAAGAGGGTTCCAGGTAGAGGGCACAGCCTGTGCAAAGGCCCTGGGGTAGGACGGGCCTGGCGTGTTGGAGGAACAGTGAGGAGGCCCGTATGGCTGGAGCACAGAGAGCGAGGGGGAGAGAGGGAGGAGGGAGGGCAGGGAGGGGACGGGGCAGGTTGTGCAGGGCCTGGTGGGCCGCGGGGAGCACGTGGGCTTCTCTCCCGAGGGAGGTGGGAGCCCTGGAAGGCTGTGGGCAGAGGAGGGCGGACCTGAGTCAGAGGTTCACGGGCGCCCTCTGGTGGGGGCTGCGGGGAGGACAGGCTTTGGGGGCGAGGATGGGAGCGGGGGTGGGGGGGGGACTGCGCTGGTCCAGTTGGGCCGTAATGGGGGCTGGACCAGGTGGAGGGAGGAGGGAGAAACAGTGGGCAGATTCAGGACAGAATTTTGAAGGCAGAGGCTCCAGGACGTGCTAATAGATCGGATAAGGAGTGAGCACGAAGCAAGTCAAGGGAACTGCCATCCGCTCAGATGGGGACGCGGGGGGAGCAGGACTGGGGACCAGGAACAGCCTCGTCGGCTGGCAGATGTCACGTGGATTCATAGATCGGGGCTGGGCTCATCTGAGGCTTTGATGGGGGCAGACAGGCAGAGTCAGGGCAGGCCCTTGTCCCCAAGGGCTGGACCCTGTCCCCAGAGCCCCCCCGCACCGGGGCCCTGGAGCTGTCCGCGACCCCCGGTGCTGAAGCCCCAGCTCTGCTCAGCAACCCCGGCGCCCCAGCTGGCAGGGAGCCCTGGACTTCACCCAGGACGGCAAAGCCGTTTCGGCGCCATTGGTCTGCGCTGCTTTCTATGCCTCGCACGCCCCAACTTGCATTGTACAGACTCGCAAGGTACGTGTCGCTCCAAGTCGCTTCCAAACTCCCTTCTCTATAAGAGGTTACTGCGCCTTTAAGGATCGCTGAATGCGTCACTCCTGACGTCACAATCGCCCAGGCTCTGAAGACAGGCCCGACTCAGGCTGTGGATTGGCTGACGGCCTCATGAATATGCAGATCACCCCCACCTCCACCTCGCTCTGGTAGGCTCTGGGAAGAGAGGGGGCGGGGATGGGGGCGGGGCGAGGCTCTGGAGGCGGGGCCAGGGAATTTTGTGTATTTTGTTCCCCGCTGTGGCTCCAGTACCTACAGCAGCCCTGGCACACAGCAGGCGCTCAATAAATGCAGGTGGCCGCTCGAATCCGTTAGGAGTGACGTCCACTTTTCTGAATTAGGAGGTCCTGTTTTGCCTTATCATAATATTATATTATATTATATTATATTATATTCGTGTGCATTTATTAATCTCCCTGATCGTCTCAACAATCCTGGACGGTGCATGCTCTCATGAGCCCCATTTCACCGATGAGGAAACTGAGGCTTGGAGCGAGAACCAGTTTGCTCCAGGGCATGCAAACCTTGAGCCGCTCAGCAAATACTGCTACTCCCTGTGCTTGGAAGATTACCATGTGCTTCTGCCCCAACCCAGCATCCCAGAACTCCAGCATGGGAAGGAGAGTGTTCCTGGCGGGGGACACCGCACGTGCAAAGGTCCTGAGGCCAGAACACATTCAATCTGCAGAGAGGAGGGGAAAGAGGGGAGGTGGGGCTGATCCTACAGGCTTTAGAGGACGGGCTGAGAAATTTTGACAGGGTAGCTTTTGTGATCCAGGAGAGAGCCCCCTCACTACCTCCCCGAGCCCCCAGCACAGCGCGTGGTACGCACTGGGTGCGCAATAAATGCTTGCCGGCCTTTCAAATGAAGGCGCCAATCCTGAACGAAGGCGTGGGTCTCTGCTGCCCCCTGCTGGTGGCCTGGGACAAAGCCTCTGGAAAGGGAATTTTCAGCAGGATTGATGATTTTGACAGTATTAACTCGTTCATTCCCACGACAATGCTCAGAAAGCTGTTTTAGTTGCTCTAGCTTTATAACAGGGTCGCCTGGCAGAGAGGTTGGGTGGGCGGACTCTGCAGCCAGCCCCCCAGCCTCTCTATTTCCCCGTCTGTGGACCAGGTCCTACCTCATCCGGTTGCTATGGTGATAAGAGAGTTACTACTGAATAAAGCCCTGGGAACCGGGCCGGGCACAACATATGTGCTCCACAGACAGCCATTCATGTCGGGACATTCCTGCCTTGCTTCCCTTACAAGCCAATTCTCCACGTGGATTTGAGAATCAATTTTTCCAGTCCCCCCCCCCACTACGGTGGGGATCTGAACTGCGCCCCAGTTCAAGCTTCATCGCCGGGAGAACTGGCCCTTTCACATCGGGAGTTGCCCTGGGTACCACTTGCCTGGCTTTTCTTTTCTGTCTTTCAATAAAAGGTTGCCCTTTTCTCCAGGTTTTTCTGAGGTTTATTCCGGGGGCTCTGTAGTTTTGTCGTTGGAGGTGATGAGGTTTTGCTGAGGTGTTAGTTATCATCGCTGCATCATGAATTACCTTAAAACTTGCTGGCTTAAAACATTTATGATCTCACGGTTTCTGTGGGTCTGGAATCTGGGGTGCTCAGCCTGGCTCCCCACTTAGGGTCTCTCACAGGCTGCAATCAAGGTGTCGGCTGGGCCGGGGTCTCACCCAAAGGCTTGACCGGGGAAGGATCCGCTTCCAAGCTTGTGGGGGCTGTTGGCAGAATTCAGCCCCTTGCTGGCTGCTGGCCCTTGCCACGCCAGCCTCTCTGAAGGGCAGCAGAGCTGTTGCGTTCAGTGTGGGTCCTTTTCCCAAAATATCTGCCTTTTCCATCCTTTCATCTTAAACAAATGTATTTTAAAATGAATTCTTAATTTCCTAAATAATACCTGAGTATATTCATCTTGTAAAGATTGCAATCATGGCTCAACTCTGCTTATCTTGGCCCCCAATTCTTCACTCCCCAAAGCTACCCCTTCATCATTTTGGTGAATATACTTCTGGTCTTTTCTTCCCATTCTTGCAATCACATACACGTCCCCAGAGAGAACGTATAATATATATTTTTAAAAACCACACACACACACACACACACACATGCACACACCACGGACGATTTCCTGCCGTGTGTATTTTCTGTGGCTCTCTTGTCTTCCTCTGACAATGTGACCTGGAGATGGTTCCATTCTCTATCGGCCACATGGTCTTCTGCAGCCGTAATGCTCCACCCTCCAAGGTGGCCCCAGTGGTCCCACCTCCTGGCATTGGTGACTTTGTGGGATCTGCTGGGACCGTGGGCTGCACTTGTGACTCGATTCCGACAAACAGAATAAAGCAGAGGTGACAGTGTGTGTCCTGGAGACAAGTCAGAAAAGCCAGTGTCCCCTCCCTCCCTCCCTCTCTCTCTCCCCCGTCTTTGATGGCACTCACTCTGGGGAAGCCACCTGCCAGGTCACGAGCAGCCCTAGAGAGAGGTCCACGTGGAGGGGAACCGAGGCCTCCCGCCAACAGCCACATGAGGGAGCCGTCCTGGAAGCGGCTTCTTCAGCCCCGGTCGAGCCTTCAGATGAGGCAGCCCCAGCCGACAGCTTGAATGAGACCTCATAAGGGACCCCGAGCCAGGACCACACAGCTAAGTCACTCCTGGATCCCTGACCCACAGAAACCGTGGGAGAAAATAAACATGTGGCGTTTTAAGCTACTAAATTGGGGGGAAATTTGTTACACAGCTGTAGCTGACTGATACACCCTGGATGTCCCTTTGCCTGTTCCCCCTGCATGAACACCCACACCACAGCCAGGGCTCCGCTGTCCCGAGCACACCCTTCTCCACTCGGTGGGGACACTTAGCATGTGAGGACGCTTGTTCTAAATGTTGAACGACTTTGAGCTACATTTAAAAGCTTAAATTGGGTTATTGCAAATAATAACTCGAATGACGATCTTATGCATCTGAATTTTAGCCCCTGCCTGGCACAGGGAAGGTGGATGGCACAGCAGTTCAGAGACCAGCCTGGGAGCCAGGGTTCAGCTCCTGCTGTGCAGCCTCAGGCAGGCCACTTCACCTCTCTGGGCCTCAATCTCCTAACACGCGAAGTGCGGGTCTTAACAGGACACACCTCATGGGGTGGCGACAGGTGAAGTGATTTAAGTCCTGTAAAATGCTTGGACCAGTGCCGTCCGATAGAACTTTCTGCAGAGATGGACGTGTGCCCACTGAGCCCTTGAAACGGGGCTGGGTGTGACCGAGGAAGCGAATTTATAATTTGATAAATTGGTTTAAATTTAAACAACCCCATGTGGCTAGCAGCTACTGTGTTGGATGACACAGGCTTGAAACAATGCTTGGCAAACAGTAAGTGCTTAATAAATGCTTGGTGGGAATATTATCCTCCAGAGTGCCGGCTTACGCCCCACCAGCAGCATGGAGGTATCCCCTGAACACCCCAATCCGATCACGTCCTTCCCCTCCTCAAAGCCCTTCCCCGGCTCCCCGCTGACATCAAGATAATGTCTCGGATTTGCAAATCGCATTGTGGTTACCAGTTTTCGCAGGCTCTGGAATTACTTTTTCGGGTGGGGGTGGGGCACTTTGGGGTTTGTGTCCACGTTCCCCCTCGACTGCAGCCACAGGAGGGCGGGGACAGGGACTGGCACACAGTAGGCGCTTTGTCACGCAAGGACCTCTGTAGTCCAGCCCCATCATCTCTGCATCCGTTTCTCTGCCCAGGGCTGAGGTCTTAGCTGATGGTCCAACCATCACAACGTTTCTGGCCTCTGAGCCTTTGCATAGGCTGTTCCTTCCACCTGGAAAACCCTTCCAGGTGGACTCAGACTCAACTTTCCAGCCTCTGTCCCAGCTAGGCGCTTCATGTCTCTGAACCTCAATTTCCCAAACTGTAAAATGGGGTGAGTTCTTGATAAGATTAAAAGACAAGGTTTCTGCAAAGCATTCTGGGAGGATATTAAGTAGCTCATTAAAGCGAGTGGTTAATACCACCCCTCCAATTTGGAAAGGCTCGGCTCGCGTGTGGCCATCGCCATCCACTCACACCCCCGCCCCAGGTCCTCCCTAGTGTCCCCGACCCCTCAGGATTTCTTTTCTTTTTTGGAGGAACTTTGAGGCCCCCAGTGGAGTGGGGCAGGGGGCTGCATGCGGTGTTATTTATGTTTTTTCAGCCAAAGCCACATCCTCTCTGCGGTCTCACCTCCTTCCATGCCTCAACTCCTTGGGACACTTCTGGGTCCTCAACTGCATCAGGTCCAGTGGGAACTTTCTCCTGAACATTCCAATTCGAAATCTATCGTGTGACAAGTTGGCCGGGATGTGGAGAAGCTGGAACCCCCGTGTGTGGCTGGTGGGAAGGTAAAATGGGGCAGCCGCCGTGGAAAAGAGTTTGGCGGTTCTTCAGAGAGTGAAACAGAAGGACCATAAGACCCACAGTTCAGCTCCTAGGGGTCCACCCAGGTGGACACAGGGGTTCAAACAAAAACCTGTACAGGAATATTTAGGGTGGCACTATTCACAGTGGCCCAAAAGTGGCAACAACCCAAATGTCCACCAATTGATAAACACAACGTCCACCCACACACTGGAATACTACGCAGCCGTGAAGAGGGGTGAAGCCCCGACACAGCCACACCGTGGATGGACCTTGAACACACGATGCTCAGTGAGAGAACCAGACACAGAGGGACGCACGGTGTGTGATTCCATTGATGTGAAATGTCCAGAACAGGCACATCCACAGACAGACAGTGGGTTCGTGGTTGCCAGGGGCTGAGGAGGGGATGCAGAGTGACTGCTGATGGGGATGGGGCTTCTTTTTGGGGTGATGGAATGTTCTGGAATTAGTGGTGATGGTTGCACAACCTTGTGAATGTACTTGATGCCATTGAATTGTACACCTTAAAATGGTTAAAATGATGAATTTTATGTTATGTGAATTTTAGCTCAATTTTTTAAAATGTGCATCGTATGTGTCTCCCCCGCCCCCCCCAGGCTGCCTCCAGGAGGGCAGAGACCAGAGCCCCCTGGTCACTGCTGTGACCCTGGCGACCAGCACAGGGACAGGCACATGGTAGATGTTCACTAAACGTTTGTTGAGTGAATGAATGAACACGCGAATCCACAAACACAGGCACCCCCTCTTCTCGAGAAAGAACGCCCCATCCCTTCAACTTCAGGACGAATCCACAGAATCCCGGCCACAGGAACCTCAGCCCTTCCTTCTCCGACTGCCTCCTGCCCGAACTCCCAATCTGGAATCTTCTCTGGCCCAGGCACCCATGGGGCCCGACGCCCTCTGTCCTAATCGACACGAGAGCTCAAATGAGGGACGACTCAGGCCTTTAGCAAGTAAAACTTTTATTAAATAAATTTCCAGTTTCTCCAGACCAAAGAGAGGCGTCCTGGACACGAGCACGGTGTCTGCAGAACCACACGAGTGACCATGACCTCTCCAGCCACGAGATCCGAACCACGTCAACCCGAAATCCCCTCCAAGTCCTTTCCTTGTCTTTTTGCTTTTTTTTTGTGTGTGTGTGTGTGTGTGTGTGTGTGTGTGGCCGTTTGTCTCCAAAAGTCGGTTTGCAGGTTGGAACTTCATGAAATTACTCGTAGCAGAAATAAAGTACATCGTACAAATCACGTCGGTCTTCGATGTGGAGTATAAAAATGATATTTACAGCCAGTAAACATGAACAACAAGGATGCGGGCCACCGCACGCCATCACGCACTCCCCAGCGGGCCTGGCGGGCGCGCGGACATGGCCGGGGTCCCCCTCGTGGCCCCTGGGCACACACTTGTACACGCAGACGCACGGGACACAGGCACGCTCGTGTCTCGGGACAATTATCAAACTCCGGGATATCGAAACAAGTCGGTCAGAAGAATTTTTTTTTTCTTTTCCTTGTTTTTTTGGGTTTTTTTTTTGCTTTTTCTTCTTTTTTGTTTTTTTGTTTTTTTTTTTGCTGGGTCGGTCCACACATTTTGGTAGAAACAAAAGGGAAAGCTGTTTTTTGTGTTTTTTTTTTTTTCCTTTTTAAATTTTTATTTTTCTTGAGCTTTTGAAGTTCTCTGGCGCCTCGTCTGGCCAGAGTCCCCGCTGGACGGCCAAAGGGACTCGATTCTGTGCTTCAAGGTGGGTGTCACGGTCTGGATCGCTGTACACGGGCACCCCACAAGGTCCCCCTCCCCGCCCCGGCTAGGAAACAAAATCCAGTGTTGTTTGATTTTTTTTTTCCCCGTTTTTGTTTGTTTGTTTGTTTGTCCTTCTCTTTCCTTCTTTGTACCTGCTCAGAAAGACCAAAATAACCAAAAAAAAAAAAAAAGGAAAGAAATCTTTTGCAGAGGTGTCTGCGGCAGAGGGATGCTGGGCTGGTCCAGCGCGCGGCGACCTTGGTCGTGAGATCGTGAATTCCAGGCTGGTGATCCGAAGGCAGCGAGGATGGCTGCCTGCCCTTGGGAGGGGGTGCGAGTAGTGGGGGGCTCCCCCGACCCTGTCTGCCCCCCAAGCTAAGGGCTATTGGTCACATGAGTAAGGCTATGACGGGGGGACGGCTGGGAGAGGCAGGGGTCTCTTTAGTGCCTACATCCGGGGAAGGCAGGGCCCTGGGACAAGTGGGGGGACGGAAGGTTCCGGAAGCTGCAGCTAGGACCAGGGACGCTGTAGCTGGCTGAGCCCAGGGGCCGTCGAGAATCGTCGGGTGGCAGGGCCAGAAGTCCTTGGAGGTATATGGCGTTGGCTGCTTCTCCGCCGCCCTGGTCTGACACGACAGCAGAGGTGGGGGGGACACCGGGCTGCCCAGCCAGCCTCAGCCCTTCTTACGTCCCTGCCGGGTGACAGGCCCAGGGTCACCTTCTCTTGGTGGAAGGAAGTCGGAAAAGTTTGGTCCCATGACCTATACTCAAAAAATATATATACTGTCTCTAGCTCTATATATATATGCATATATATATATAGGACAAGTTGCCATCTCGTCGGGGGAAGCCACCAAGGTTGTGTGTGGTCGGGGGGGAGCCAGGAAATTGCCCAGGTGGGGGCGGTGAATCCCCCCGGCCCCCCAACTCAGGTGTCTCCCCCGCCAACACTGGGGCCGGCCACCCAGCACACACCCCCCGCCATGTGGCAGTCCGGGAGTGGTTCACATTTTGGGGCGGGGGGCAGGGGGGAGATGGGGGGCTGGTGTCCAAACTCGGTGGTAATTTACGGAAAGGTCCTGGATCGGTTGGAAGCGGGAAGCCTCCGGGGGGAGGGGGAAGGCCCCTCACCTGGGGGAGAAGGGGGGGCGTTAGGGAACAACCGTGGGGGCCCACAGGCAGACGCCCTCGCCTCCCACCCCGGCCAGGCCCGGGTCCCGGAACCCAAGGGCGCCCATCTTTTCAGAGAGAGTCCCTTTCGGGGTCCGGAGACCGACACTCCGGCCTTGGAACGGACTTGGGGTCTCGGAGCCCGGGTCCTCATCTGGCAACTGGGACATAGATTTCCGTTTATCTGTTTCTTTCTGTCTCCTCTCCCCCCACCCCTCCACCCCGGGGGCTGTTCATTGGAAACTGTGTCTCCAAGCCCTGCAAACAGTAGGTGCTCAATAAAAGGGTTAAAATGCACGGGTCGCCAGCTGGTTGGCTTCCAGTTGGCGGAGTGCAGAAGCTGCAGGACCCCGGGACGGCACACCCTCGGATCTGTGGGTGCCGACCCCACAGGGTCTCAGAGGACGCCCAGCCCCTGACCGAGCACCTACTTCGGGCCTTCTGGTGACGGCGGCGATGGTGATTAAAAAGAAAAAAAACCCAATACAGGTTATCGAGAGCTCTCCAGGTGGCGGGTCCTGGGCTCCGCCGGGAAACCACCACGACCCCCACGTGCATCCTCCCGCTGCCCCTGGGGAGGTGACTTTCAGGAGCCCATTTCACAGACGAGGCTCGTCGAGGCTCGAGGTTAGTTATGCTCCCCCATCGGCCCCTTAGGCTCACTGCTCGTTCCCCCAAAGAAGGTAACTGGTTGATAAAGTTGTTCCCTCTGATGGCAAAATACACTCTTAGGGATTTGCTTGTTTGGGGGGATTTTTTTTTGGCATGCCACTGGGCGGGGCAAGCATTCCACCTTCCCATCAGCCAGCTGGGTATGAATTCTATCAAATGAGAAGCTGAGAGGAGCCCAGCTGGGGGATTCACAGGACAGCACAGAAGCCCCTCCCCACAGCACGCCCCACCCCAGACCACACCTGCCCTCTCTGGCGAACTCCTATTCATGCTTCAAAGCCCTCTCCAGGAAGGATTCCCTAATCGCCCTTAGCGAGCACTGGCTTGCCTCGCTCCCACCCCAATCCCACCCTCCCGTCCACATGGGGGATGGGAGGTGTCTTCGTCCAGCTCTGTCCCCGCCAACCCAACCTGGGGGCTCCATGTCGCCTCTGGCAGTGTCCCCCCGCCTGGGGAGGGTTTGGAGAATGACCAGGGGTGCGGACAAGGCCGGGGTGGGGGTGGGCGGGGCCGGCTGGCGGCTCACCTGGGCCGGGCCCGCAGCCTCGGGGCGGCTGTGGGCGGGTCAGTAGGGGTGTCCCGGGTCCTTGGGCCGCTTCAGCTGCACTTTGAGCCTCTTCATGCCGATCTGAAAGCCGTTCATGGCCTGGATGGCGGTCTGCGCGCTGGCCGGGTTGTCAAAGCTCACGAAGCCTGCGGAGACCGGGTGGACCCGCCATGGTGGGCAACGCGGGCGTCTTCCGCTGGCTCCTGGGCTGCAGCCCTGGCTTCCCGGCTTGCGGGGTCCTGGGGTCGGGGTGTGCGCTCGCGTGGGGAGCTGGGAGGGCTTGCTGGAGGCCGCACAGCAGCCCTGGCCTGGTTCTGACGCCCCCCAGACTTGCATGCCTCTGGGGACAGGACGCTCACTCCTTACCTGGGGCTGCTCTGCTGAGGCTTCCCGTCGGTGTGAGGGGCAGGTGGGGCCTCTGGGGGTCCTGGGAGGGGCATGTTCTCTCTCCTTCCCCCCCGGATGCCTGCCTCTTTCTAGGCCCTCAATGCCAATTTTCTGCCTCGTCTGAGAGCTTTATCCACCTGGGGTCTTGTCTGACCACCAGATTCTCTCTCTATCTTTGTGTGCGTGTATGTCATTTCATCTTGCTGAGGCCCGTGGGGAGCCATGGGGGAACATGCAGCTGGAGGGGTTCATGTCTTCATATCCATTATCTCCTCTAACCCACGCCCCATTATATAGATGAAGAAACTGAGGCTGAGAGAAGGCCTCTAACTACCGACTCTTGAAAGTGGTTGAGTAGGTTTTTCTCCAAAAATGTCCTACTTCCTCTTGGAAGCAGCATACAGAGGAGGGGCCTGGGCTCTGGCGGGGGCGTCCCTTCCTTGCTGTGTGACCTCAAGTGTATCACTTGACCATTCTGGGACTCTCCTTTCTCCCTCAGTAAACAGGGAAAATTCTCCCCTTTTACGGTTTGGAACTGAGTATATACAGGTGGCACTTAATAAATAGTCAAGAGTTGGCCTTTTGAATCAGACAGGGTGGTGCTGAGAGTTCAGATTGGTTCTAATCTGGGTTCTGTTTCTTCGCTGCTGTGTGACTTTGGACAAGTTGCAGTGCCTCTCTGAGCTTTAATTTCCTCTGTTTCTGGGTACAAGGAGGTCCTCCTTGTGGCCCATCAGGCCCTGCATGACTTGCCCTGTCCCCTTCCTCTTTCTCCCTTGGTCACTCTGCTCCAGCCACATGGGCTTCCTCGCTGTTCCTCCAACAAGCCAGGCCCGGTCCTGCCTCAGGGCATTTGCACATGCTGTTCCCTCTGCCTAGAATACTCTTCCCTCAGATATCCCCACGGCTGGCTCCTCATCATTCAAGTCTCCATTAAAACATCGCCTCCTCCTTATCAGTCTTTCTCCTTCCAAGTTTTATTTTTCTCCATACCATTTATGACTCCCTGGCCTATATCCTACATTTTTTTAATTTCTACCTCCTCCCTCTGGACCTGCTCTTTCCAATTTGGTAGCCACTGGCCACATGAGGTTATTTAAATTTAAATTCATTACAATTAAATAAAATTAGAGATTCAGTTCTTTGGTCACACTGGCCACATTTCAAGTGCTGGGGAGCCATGTGGGGCTGGCGGCTGGGACAGGGCAGACAGAGAACATTTCCACCGTCACAGAAAATTCTATGGGACAGCGCAGCAAGATCATGAGCTTTCTGAATGCAGAGAATTTCGTTGGCCTTGTTCAACTGGGTGCCATATATCTATTTGTTGAATGAATGAATGGATGGATGGATGGGTGGGTGAGTGGACAGATGGATGGGTGGATAGGTGGATGGATGGATGATGGGTGGATGGGTGGATAGATGGATGATGGATGGATGGGTGGATGGATGGATGGAGGATGGATGGAGAATGGATGGATGGACAGATGATAGATGAATGGGTGGATGGATGGGTGGGTGGATGATGGATGGATGGATGGATGATGGATGATGGATGGATGGACAGATGATAGATGAATAGGTGGATGGATGGGTGGATGGATGATGGATGGATGATGG
>CM053548.1:11665048-11675528 GCA_028646465.1 Rhinoceros unicornis
GATGGATGAATGGGTGGATGATGGATGGATGGATGGATGATGGATGGATGAATGGGTGGATGGATGGATGGATAGATGGATGATGGATGGATGGGTGATGGATGAATGGGTGGATGGATGGATGGATGGATGGATGAATGGGTGGATGGATGGATGGATAGATGGATGATGGATGGATGGGTGATGGATGGATGATGGATGGATGGATGATGGATGGATGATGGATGGATGGATGATGGATGGATGATGGATAGATGGGTGGATGGATGGGTGATGGATGGATGGATGATGGATGGATGGATGGATAGATGGATGATGGATGGATGGGTGGATGGGTGATGGATGAATGATGGATGGACGGATGGATGATGGATGGATAGATGGATGATGGATGGATGATGGATGGATGGATGATGGATGGATAGATGGATGATGGATGGATGATGGATGGATGATGGATGGACGGATGGATGATGGATGGATGATGGATGGATGATGGATGGATGGATGGATAGATGGACAAATGGGTCTGAGACCTGTCTCGTGGTTGACTCCACCTTCCCACCCGCTGTTCCAGGGCGAGGGGGGTGGGACGGGGCGTGGGCAGGAAGGGGCGCCCACAGCAGCTGCTTACTCACCAAAACACTTGCTCTGGTTGGTGGCCCGATCCATAAAGACCTTGGAGGAGATGATATTGCCGAAGGGCAGGAACATCTGGGTCAGCTCCGTGTCTCCAAACTCCTGGGGGAGGTGGTAGATAAACAGGTTACAGCCTTCGGGACCTGCAGGTGGGAAGAGAAAGATATAAAGGTCCCCAGGAGAGGAGGCGGACCCCCCGCGGGCGGGGCGTGGCCCGGAGCCCGCATCTGGCGTCCCCAGCTGTCAGGAGAGGGGGGCGCCCCGGGACATCTGGAAAGCCGGGAGGGGGAATGCAGGAGGGGGAGGCCGGGCGCGCTGGTCCCTCGCCTACATGATCCCACACTCGGCCACTCCAAACCTCTGATGGTCTTCAGGCCCCAGATAATTTGCAAAATTCGGATGATTCCTATTCCCCAAAACTGAGGTCAATCCCTCCATCCCAGACCCCGGATAGTCAAAAAATCCCAGACCACCCCAAATGTATGGAAAACCCTTAAACCTCTCCGGATCATTTACAAAAGTCAGAAGAACCGGGTGTGGGGTGTACGGAAACCCTGCACCCTCTTTGCAATAATTCTCTAAGTCTCAAACTGGTTCTAAAATAAAATGTTCATTTTTAAAAAGCCTGATGATCTCAGAATAAAATAAGATGAATAATTCCCTGGCCCCGAGCCCCAAACAGGCAGATAGTTTTCAAAACCTTGGATAAGCCTCCAAACCTCGGATGATTTTCAAAACCCAGACGATGCAAAAATAAAAGCAAGTGAAATAAAAAGATAATTCTCCAGTCCCGAACCCCAGATACCCTGAAACCGCAGATAATTTGAAAAGATATGCTTTACCCACCAGAAATAATTTTTTTTTAAAAAGCGCAGCTAACCCTCAAAATCATCCCCTCCCCAAATAATCCCCAATTCACGGCTAAATATAAAAACTATAAATAATAATAGCATTTAAAACCCTTGATTATTTGAAGCCTTGAACGACGTCCCCAAACCTGCTGCTTGTGCCAAACTTAGAGATGATCTCCCACACCCCCCAAAATGAGGGTAATCCCCAAACCACAGAGAATCCCCCTCCCCTGCAATGAATATTCCCCACCCTAGAAAATACAAAATCCAAGATTACACATTCACACTCACCCGTTATGGTCCTGATTAGAAAGACAGCTCTGCCATAACGCTTGTTTAAAAAATGCAAGTGTGTTCCAACACGACTGATACGTTAGGGAACTATTTGGAGCATCCCACGAATTTTGTGTTTGCTTCTCTGCTATCTCATCTCCAAGAATGACTAGGTGAATGCGGAAAACCGCGCCCAGCCAAATTGGACCTCATAAGAAAACAAGTGCACACACACGCACGCGCACCCACACGCGCGTGCGCACACACACACAAACACACACAGACACCTCGGACACCCGCTGACTTCCTCAGTTCCCCAAGTGTGTTACGAGTCACTTGGGGTCCCCGTCTGGGGTCAACTCTGTCTGATTCCAGACGCCCCCCTTTCCACCACTTCACAGTAACTCACAGGCTGGAACGTTCTGATGCCAGTTCCACGTGTCAATGTCAGGTCTTTTTCAAGATAAAGTGCCATATTCATTGCAGGCCTCACCTAGCTAACCATCTAATACGCGTAAAACTATGCCACCATGTTTATTAGGCTTCTCTCTCTCTCTTTTTTTTTTTTTTTGACATGTCACATAGTTTTTGAATGGTGGACCCCTTACCCTATTTCCCCCCCAAGCCCTGTAGTTTGTACTGTGAGGTTTTGCAAACTATGGTGATTTTCCAGAACGCGTATCTCGTGTTCTAGCGGGACTGACTGCGTGTGAACCAGCTTTCATCCACTCGGCCCAGGCCCCAGGAAAAGAGACACCCAGGTCCCTGCCATCCACAAAACCGTGGCCCAAGGCAGCTGCGCCCTCTCTGAAGCCCCCACTGTCCCCGCCCTGGGTGGGGGGCTGTGGGGGGCATGCAAAAGGCCCAGGCCCATCTGGAGCTGCCAGAGCTGCCAAACTCTCATGTTGCTGCCGTCTTTGACCCTAACCACAGAGCCCCCTGGAGACACAATACCCATGAGGATGGGGTCGCAGCTGGTTGGCAGAGCCGGGAACCCCTCAACCTGGGGTTTGCCTCCTGCCCCCTGGCAGTGTCCCCTCTTCCAAGGCCAAGGGCAGGGGAGACATGGGGCGGAAGCTCACAGAACTCAGTCTGCGGGCCAGGCCCTCCACCCAGCTTCCCTTGCCGTGGGGTGACCTGGGGCATTTCTCCCCACTGTGTCAGCAGCTCCCCATAATGCCTCTTGGCACAGACGGTCGCCCATGCTGCAGATGAGGAAACTGAGGCCCGGGGCAGTGAAGTGCCTTCCTCACGACGTTACCAGTCGGAACTGGGTGGATTTGAATCCCGGTTGTCTGACTCCAGAATCTAACTCCTCCCTCCCTCCACTTTACTAGGCAGGCCTCAGTTTACCCGAGATATCTCATCACCCCCCCAACCTCAAAATGACCTTCCTCTCCAAAAATCCACCTCTGGAGAGGGCTGCTGGTGGTGGTGGGGTCACTGCTATTCCAAGCGGTCAGGGTTAGCACGGTTCCCACTTTCCGGAGGGGAAACTGAGGCTCAGAGAGGGAGATTCAGTTGTCCCCCAACACCTAGGGGCTGCGCCAGGACTTGAACCCAGGCCCGTCCAGCCCCCAGGCTGCGCTGGCAGCGGGCGGTTCCCCGAGGCCGGGCCGGGGGTCCTGGAGGTGGAGGGGGCGGTCAGAGGGCGGGGCGGGCGCCCGGGGGAGGTCGCGGCCCCCTCACCTTCTCGCTGCTGCTGCTGCAGGAGGGGCGGCGGCTGGGGGACGCTGTGCGCGATGGGCGTGATGGCCGCGGTGGGGTACATGGCTGCGGAGACCGGGCGACACAGGGCGGAGGCGGCCGTCAGACGGGTGGGCTGTCTGGTGTGGGCGGGGCAGGGGCGGGGCCAGGACGCGAGGGGCGGGGCCACAGCAATGGGCGGGGCCAAGAGCGGGTCTTGGGAAGGAGGAGGGGCGTGGTCATGGCAGAGGGTGGGGCCAAGAGCGGGTCTTGGGGAGGAGGGGGCGTGGCCACAGCTGAGGGTGGGCCTGAGGCGGGTGGAGGCAACGGAAGAACAGAACGGGGCGGGGCCAAGACTTGAGGGGCGGGGCCATGGCTGTGGGCGTGGCCAAGGCAACGAAGAGCAGAGTGGGGCGGGGCCAGGACTTGAGGTGCGGGACCAACGGTGGGACCTGAGGGGTGGGGCCATGGTTGGGGGCAGGGCCAAGGCAATGGGGTAGAGTGGGGCGGGACTATGATGCAAAGGGGCGGGGCCCTGGCTGAGGGCGGGGCAAAGGCAGGCCTTAGGAGGAAGAATCAGAGATGGAGGCGGGGCCTTGGGAGAGAAGGGGCGGGACTTGAGGGGCGGGACCAGATGCTGAAGGAGAGCGGGGCATGGGCAGGACCTTGAGCTGGGATTGGGCCAAGGCCAGAAGTAGGAGGCGTGGCTAGGAGCAAGAGGAAATACCAAATAATAGGGAGGCCCTGGGGAGCGGGGCTAGATCTGGCCGTGGCTAGGGGAGTGGCTGTGGAGAGGCAGGAAGCTGGGGACGAGGGGGCGGGGCCTCACTTGGGGCGGGGCCTCACTTGGGGCGGGGCCTCTCGCGGGGCGGGGCGGGGCTGCCTCCCTACCTGTGTACTGCTGGACTCCAGTGAACGCCGGGTGGAGGGTCTCGGCCACGGTGGGGCTCTGAGCTGCGGGGCAGACGGAGGGGCTGAGTGGGGCGGGGGCAACAGAAGTCTTCCATCCACCCCTGATCCTTAAGAGCCAGAAGGAGAGCAACAAACATCCACCGTAGCTTCACCTGTGTTAACCTTTCACAGGTATGACCCCATTTTACAGGTGAGGAAACTGAGGCTCAGAGAGGTGAAGCGACTGGCACGGGGCCACTCAGATAGGAAATGGCAGAGGCTGCCCTGGAACCCAGATTTCTGGGACTCCGGAGAGGTTTAGCGATCGCCCCCATCTCTCTCTCCCCACTCTGACCCCCTCGCTCCTCCTCTATTCTCTGGGTGTTCCAGAACTCCAGGCCTGTGCTCCAGATCACCACCCGCCCCCTTCTCTTCCCCTCTCTCCCTCCCACACCTCGCTCATCAGACACCCTGTGGATCCCCCATGTGGCTGTGACCTTCCCATTCCCCTAGGGGAGGAGGCAGGGGGAAGGGAGAAGTTGTCCAGGTCACTAGAGCTGGTGAGTCTGGGGAAAATTCAGCGGAAAGATTGTGCTCGAATGGAGAGAGGTTGCTAGAAGATGGGGGGGTGGGGGTGGGGGTGTGACTATGAGAGAGTCACATGAACGAATTACTCTGTAGAGATAGAACAGTTCCGTATCTTGATGGTGGTGGTGATTACACAAATCTATACGTGTGATAGAATGGCATAGAACCACACACACACACACACACACACACACACACACACACACACACGAATGCATGTAAAAAGTGGTGAAATCTGCTCTCCAACTCCAGTTGAGTTCATCACACTGTACCAATCTGTTTCCTGGTCTTGACAATGTATTCTGGTCATGTAAGCTGTTACCATCAGGGGAAGCTGGGTGAGGGGCACCACGTCCCGTTTGTCCTATTTTTGCAACTCCCTCGGTGCCTCCAATCGTTTCAAAATAAAAACAAATTCTCCTCACTGGTGGAAACGCAGATTTGGTACCAGGCGACACGTTAAGCATTTTATATACTGATTGCATTGTCAATGCAACCTCATGAGATGACTGGTGTTACTCGCCCCATTTCCCAGATGAGCAAAGAGAGGCTCAGAGACTTCAAGAAACCACTCAGGGCCACCGAACCAGAGTTTGAACCCAGAAATGTCTGGATGCAAAGTTCCCCTGTTTACCCTCTTTCTCTGTGCCCACATGTCTGTTCAGCTGAGATGCCCTTTGTCCTGCCCTGCTGTTCCCTGAGCACCAGCATAGGGACTCATGCTTGTCCCAGAGCCACCCTCCCTGCCCCCTCCCATTCTCCCAGGCCCGGGGGATCACCCGAGTTACCTGGGTAGGGCACAAGGCCATTGGCATATACGGTTTCTAGGGCAGGGTGCCCGCCAGGGAAGGGCACGACGCCCGCGAAGCCGTTGGTGATGGGAGCCACGAGGCCGGGCACAGTGGCAGTGCCAAGCAGCGGGGGGGAGTGCAGTCCTGGAAGCGGAAGAGGGTCATGGGGCGCCTGGTCCTGGCCTGGCCCTACCCACCCATCCTCGGGCCCCTGGAGGATTCTCACCAGAGGCAGGGGCGATGGGCGTGGCGGGCAGCCCATTAAGGCTAACGGCGCCAATCTGCTGGATGTGGCAGGGTGAGAAGGCCACGCCGGGGCTCAGGTAGCTGCCCGAGGTGGACAGGACCGTTGTCTGCTGCTGCATGAGCTGGGGGTGGAGAGCAAGTCAGCAGGCACAGCTGTGGTGACACCTGCCCTGAGATCATGGCCCGTGGGGGGAGGCCTGGTCCTCTAGTAAGTAGGAGGAGTGAGGCTGGGGTCAGGGCTCAGTTGGGACTGGGGGCTCAGCCTGGGATCAGGGCTCAGTCAGGAATGTAGGCTCAGTCTGGGATCGGGGCTCAGTCAAGAATCTGGACTCAGTCTGGGATCAGGGCTCAGTCGAGAAGCAGGACTCAGCCTTGGGATCAGGGGTCAGTCTGGGATCAGGGATCAGCCAACACTGAACTCAGACAGGGTTTGGTCTCAGTTCGGAGTCAGCCTGGATTTGAAGGTTTAGCCATAGTTGGGGCTAATATAGATTTGGGGCACACCCAGGATCTGGGGCGCATCCCAAGGTTGGGGCTTCATTTGAGATTGAAGTTCAGCCCACGATTGAGGCTCAGCCTGAATTTAGGGGCTCAGTCTGGGTTTGAGGGTTGAGCCTGGGGTCAAGTCAGGCCAGAATTGGGGCTCAGCCTGGGCTTGGGACTCAGTTCATGGTTGGGGGCTCAGCTGGGATTGGGGCTCAGGAAACAGCCTGGATTTGGGGGCTACAGCGAGCATAGGACCCTGAGTCGGAGACTGGGCAAGAGACAGAGAGATGGGCAAAGAGGCAGAAGAACGGATGGAGAGATGGGGAGACTGAGCCAGACCCCAGAGCGGTCCTGGGAGCCCTGCTGGAGACAGAAGCATGTCTGCGGGGTCACTCACAGCCTGGGCGTAGGCACTATAGGGGCTGAAGGGCAGGGTGAGGGACGGCGTCAGGATGCCCAGCTGGCCCACCATCTGCTGCATGCGTCGCAGAGTTCGCTCCTTGTCCGTGTCAGCAAACTTGACCACCAGGCTGGAGGAGGCACCCTGCAGGGCGGCGGGCAGCGAGGGAAAGAAGGGGGCGGGTAGCCAGGACTCCGGGGTCCCCGGAACCACGCAGCTCGGGCCCCTTGGGCGAGGGGTGGAGGGATGAGTGGTGAGGGGTGTGGACCTGCCCACGAGCCCCCCGCTCAGGCCCGGGTGCCACAGCCTGGAGATCGGCATTCTGGGTCTCGCACCTGACCGTGCAGCCCGCTGTGCGCACAGGTGGGTGTCCAGGCCCAGGAGGCTGTGTCTGGGTGCAGGGGAGGACCCTGACTCACAAACAGGTGGAGAATCCAACCGCTGGAGAGGAACACTGGGGGCCCGGAGGGAGGACCTTGTAACTGTCACCCACACCTGAGAACAGGTGAGACTCCAGGTGCCAAGGGGGAACAGCGGGGCACAGATGGAGGACCCCACAAGTGACACCTTGCACCTGAGAACGGGTGAGACTCCAGCCATCAGAGAGGTTGACATGCCCCTTCTGACGGAGCGCTCACTCTCTGCTCTGCCCACCACCCCTTCACTGGATGGCTCTGAGCAGGAGTAAGGCTGACGGTGTCCAGCTGAACGGTGTCCCTCCAGGACTAACACTGACGTCAGAGAACCCAGAGGGCAAGGGAGGGGAGGCTCGGAGACTGCCCTGCCCTTCGGACCCATTTTCGAGAACAATCGAGAGGGGAGAGTTGGTTCTCCATGGCCCGTCTTCCCCGTGGCAGATGTGGACACTTAGGTACAGTGATGGTGGCTCCTGGGGCCTCCTGGCTCGGGGCCAGGGCCACCCCAGCACCTGGAGGGTCCTCCCCACCTTCCAGCTGCTACAGACCCGCAAGCTTCTGGCTCTGGGCTTGCCCCCTGCGCATCCCCCACACTGGCCCCAAGGGGACATCTCCAACCCACCTGGCCCCTTCCCTCCCCTGCTGACACCCTCCGTGGCTCCCCGTCACCCTGGGGGGAATATCCGGCTCCTCAGCCCCCAATCGCAGGCCCCTCCAGCCCATCTTCCCTGCTCCTTGGGGGCTGCCCGTTCCCACCCAGGTCTCTGTTCTTGTCATTCCCCACCCACACATGTCCCCCTGGGCCTGGCCAACCCAACTCACCCTCAGGTCTCACAGCTGGGGACACCCTCCTGTACACTCACACACATACTCTCATGCACATTCACACACACACACACACGCCACGCATGCTCACACTCTGCATACACTCACACACATATATGCACACTCACCATGCATGCTCTCACACACGCATTCTCACCTTGCACGCTCACGCACACTTGCACACACACACAGGCATACCTCCCCCACAGACTCACACACTCACCCTCTGTGCTCACATACATGCATACACTCACAAAGGTGTACACACATACACACTCATCATGCATACTCACACACGACATGCACATGTGCATTCACACACATACACACTCACATGCACACAATCACATGTATGCACATAATCGCATACTCATGCACACACATGCTCATTTGTCCATATGCACACACACACACTTGCTCTCACACACTTACGATTCACACATGTGCACTTGTTCCCCTCACATCACCCAGGCATGCTCACAATCACACACATGCGCTCACACACATATATGTATAAACACACAGATGCCCCCTCACTTGCATTTATACTCACACACATGCACTCACACACACTCGACACACTTGCATGATGCACTGTCACACACAAATGCACTAGCACGTGCATGCACACATCCACACATATTTACACATATATCTCGTGTGCACACTAAACTCACCTACTGACAATCACACACTACACGCACAGGCATGCATGCACACCCACACACTCTCTCAGGCACACTCACACACATGTACACACAAACACACACCCTGGCCCACACATGCAGCACACACATGCATCCACACACTGGCAGTACATCCACACACACCCCCACACTTGCACGCTCACACACATACACTCACACACATGCACAATCACACACTCACATGGATACACCCATCCACACCCCCATCAGGGACTGCAGCTCCTTCTCCCCCTGTGCCCTCTCTGGGGAAGAGCCTGGGGCTTCCAGGCGGCTGGGATGGTGGGGACAGGCCCCCGGCCCCTCCGCTGTGCCCCCCGCCACGGCCTGGGGAAGCTCCCACTCACCGGCATGGTCTGGCTGCCGTGCAGTGCGTGGATAGCCGCCTGAGCCTCCGTGTGCGAGGAGAACTTCACGAAGGCACAGCCTGCTTGGAGAGAAGGAGAAGGGGTGAGGGGCAGGGGCCACAGAAGTGGGGCTGGGCGCCCTGGACGGCTGGCCAGCCTCAGACACAGGCAGCCAGAAAGTCAGTTAGTCGGACACAGAGCCAGCCAGCCATTTGTTCAGACAGACAGCTGAACAGTAAAGGATCAGACAGTAGGACAAGCACACAGCCAGCCAGCCATAGGGCTGGACAGTCAGCCAGTCAGTCATCCATTCAGTCACCAAGCCAGCCAGCCAGCCAGCTGTTTGTCAAACACTCAGTCAAATGGCCAGTGTCAGATGGTGCACAGTCGGGGAGGCAGGGCCAGCCCATTAGAACAAGTGAAGGGGACAAGCTTCGAGAACACCCACCAGCCACCAACACCACGAGATCCAGGGTTGTAATCAGACATGCAGAATTCAGGTGACAAACCATCAGACACAGACGAGGAGAGATACAGTCCTGTGGGCACATTCGGGTAGAGACACACTCAGACCCAGACGGATATGTGACCAGAGCTGGAGAGACCGGGAGATGCCGGGCAGGGCAGACCCAGCTGGCCTGTGACACAGGCGGAATCAGGTGGACAGCCAGCCAGACACATGAAGACCCAGACCGAAACAGCCATTTGGACACTCAGGCAGTAAGAGTTAGGGACTAAGAGTTGCAGGCAGAGTGATGCTCATCCCGAGTCGCATACAGTCAGTGGGCAGACAGGAAAACAAGTCATTGGAGACCATTAAACCATCATTCCACGGAGGTGCAGCCATATAGGAATGGTGGAGGAGGGGGGATCAGGCAGACAGTCCACAGGTCACAGGCAAATCCCGACGCAAACTGTCCCATGGACAGAGTCGGTGGACACAGGCAGCCCCACAAAGACAGGGGCACACAGGAAGGACCAGATGGGACCAGACAGTCTCACCCCTCCCCTGCACCCGCAGTGAGTCCTGCCCTCCCACGTGCCCGACCCCACCCCAGGAGCCGGCCCCGCCCCACACGGGCCAGGCCCCGCCTCCAGGAACCAGCACCACCCTGCCTCCTGCCAGACCCGCCCTCCCAGTACCCCCCCTACTGCAGCAAGCCCCGCCTTGCAGACCAAGCCCCGCCTCCAGGAGCCAGCCTCACCCCTCCCCCACCAGCCCCGCCCTCCCATGTGCCCGCGTCTGCAGGCCAGGCCACGCCCCCAGGGGCAAGCCCCACCCAGCCAGTTCCACTCTCCCATGTGCTTGTCCCCGCCCCAGCAAGCCCCGCCCCCAG
>CM053548.1:11675628-11704562 GCA_028646465.1 Rhinoceros unicornis
CTGCCCCACGCGCGCAGCTGTGCCCCCGGAGCCAGCCCCTCCCCCCAGAGCCCCGCCCCCGCCTGTCACCTTTGCTGCTGCCATCAGGCCCCCGGAGCACGGTGCACTCGTCGATGACCCCAAAGGGCTGGAACAGCCGCAGCACGTCCTCCTCCGACTGCTGCTTGTTCAGCATCCCCACAAACAGCTTCCGGTCCCCTGCGGGCGGAGACACCCCCTCAGCCGAGTCCCGGCCTCCGAGATTGCTCTGTCCCTCCAACTGAGAGTGGAGGCAGCAGGGCGCGGAGGGGGGCCCCGCGCCGCGTGTGTGAGGGGGGACACGGCCACGCGCGTTCCTGGACCCGGGTCTCTCCACCCTCCCACGGGCCCCGCACGGTCCCATCTCCGCGCCTTTGCTCGCGCAGCGCCCCGCCCTCCGCGCAAAGATGGTCTCTCCCTCCTGTGCCCTCAAAGAGCCCACACAGGGTACCAGGGTTAGGAACTGCCTTGCCTGGCCTGGGTCCCTGTCTGTCTGTCTGTCTGTCATCCAGATTTTCCAGGCAGGGGGGAGCCCTGATGGCCCCGGCTCCTGCATCCTCACGGTGCCCACCTGACCTCGCCGGGGCTCAGGAGGGGCCAGGCAATCGATGTCCGTTCAGTGAGTGAGGACGTGTGTGTGCACAGGACCAGGGGCCTGGGGAGCCTGGACCCTCATCTGGTGGGGTTGGGGCCCGGCTGGCACCTGCCCCAGTCTAAGGCCAGGGCCCAGCCTGGGCCAGCCTCTCCCGTGTGAGACCCCAGAGCCCTGCCCCCTGGGGTAATTGCGCTGCTCCCCTGTAATCAGGAACCTGGCAGCCTCCTCTCCCAGAGATGCTGAGCGGGGTTACTATGGAAACCTGTTCTCTGGCAGCTGTCACTCATGGGGGTGGGAGGGAGGGAGAGACAGAAACAGAGAGACTGAGAGTCGGGGAGAGAGACATGGATGAGAGAGAGAGACAGGGAGAGACTGAGAGAGACAGAGACAGGCAAAGAGAGAGACACAGAGAGGAGCAGAGAGAGAACCAGAGAGACAGAAGGAGAGAAAAAGGTAAGGAGAGAGAAACAGAGATACACAGGGAGAGGGGGAGAGAGAGAGAGAGAGAGAGAGAGAGAGGAGATAAAGAAAGGGAGACATGCAGACCCCACCTCCACATCGGCTGCCAGGTTGGAGAGAGGGAAAAGAGGCTCCCGGCCCACCTGGGCTTTCCCGGGCTCCTACACATACACAGGGGTCCTAACAGCCCTGCCCCACACACCACCCCCAAGGCTCGCTGCTCTCACTTTGCTCCCAATCCACCCGAGATGGGGAGGGGGTGGGAAATCTGCAAGACTGACTTGCCTTGGACCTCCCTGGGGACAGCCAAGCATACCTCCACGGGCACACCCCCCACCATGCAGTCCAGGGCCTCGCAAACACCAGGCCCCAGCCTGCACGCCCACACACCCAGCCTGGAACAGTCAAGCACACAGGCTCGAACATACACGCCCACGCCCAGGCTGGGCTCGCAGACGTGCACACGGGCGGGCAGGCACCCCCACTGCACCAGCCGCAGAGACGCACATGCACAGGCCCACATCTGCACACGGGTGTGCCCAGGTATGCATGCTCACACACACACACGCACGCACCTGTCCAGACGTGCAAGCGTGCACACACACACACAGCCCAGAAAGCCATCCGCAGCCCTTCAGTCCATCCCCTGTGCATCTGGAGACCTCCGTGATTGCCCCTGAGAGGACTGCGGTGTTTCGAGCTCCAGAGGAAAGCAACTGGACCACAGACCCCCGCTCCTGGGCCTGGGGCACCTCCCTGCTCTCTTGCCCCTCCCCCCGCCCCTCCCCCCCATCAAGTGTGCGGTGCGAACAGGCAGGTGGCAGCTGCATTTCTTTGTGCAGGGGCTCCCACCTGCCCCCATCCTTCCGCCCACCCCAGCCTGGTGACCACGGACAGATGACAACTACCTCCGCGGCTTTCGCTGTCCGCAGGCTTCACCTGGATCGGCCGCGCCATCTGTGGAGAGAGGGGGGAGGGGCAGGTCAAGGTCAGCAGTGGGGGTAGCGTGGTGGGGGCTCCGCCTGAACTCTGCCGGGCTGCTGCACACCTCCCGAGCCTCAGCATCCCACCCCCCTCCAGCGGCAACAAACCAAACAACACACGGTCCCACCTCCAGTGCTTCGCTTGTGCTGCCTGGAAAACTCTTACTTTGCCTTCAAAACCCCGTAAGAATATCCCTTCCTCCAGGAAGCCTCCTTGCCTCCCTAAGTGTGACAGAGCGTTTGCAAAGATGGCCCCACTCCTCCGGGCCCTGTGTGTGATGTGACTTTGCAGTTCCTCTCATCAAGAGCTGGAGCCTGTTTCCCCTTTTGCATCTGGACTTGGCCATATTACTTGCTCCGACCAATAGAATGTGCTGGAAGTGAGGCTGTGGGAGTTCCGAGACTGGCCTCAAGAGAACTCGCAGCTTCTACTCTTGGAACCGAGATGGCCAGGTGGACAAGCCCCGGCGAGCTCCTGGAGGGCTGGAGACCTCGTGTCCAGAGAGGCAGCACAGGGGAGTGAGGCCATCCCATCCCAGCTGGCCTGGGTCGAGCCCTAGCTGCCTGCGGCTGCAGGAAGGACCCCAGGAGAGACCAGCAGAAGAACCGCCCAGCTGAGCCCAGCCTGGGTTTACCAACCCACAGAACCGTGGACAGATGAAATGGTTGGGTTGGTTTGTTACTCAGCAGTAGCTGACTCATACACCAAGGCAGCTACCTGTAGTCAGCTTGGGTGGGAGGACTGTCATACCTGAGTGGACCAGCCTGCCGTCTGGACTCACTGTTCTGGACACTTCTGTCCCCCACCCCCCGCTGAAAATGATGTCCAATAAAAGAAATGGTCCCCTAAACCCCACCCCCAAACTTAACCATTGGTGGGTATAAGCTCATGTGGGATGGGGCGGCATTTGCTTCTCCACTGGTCCTAGGACAGAATCCTCTTCCCAGCCTTGTGTTTCTGGTGAACTCCTATTCATCCTTCAAAACCCAGCTCAAAAGTCCCCACGCAGACAATCCTTCCATCCCTCTGGGTTCCTTCCTCCCTCTGCCTCAGGGCAGGAAATGTCTATGTCTTCCTCTGTGCCCCTCCAGAGAGGGGACCACAGCATCACCCACAGAGGCAGAGTACACGACAGAATTAGAGGAGCTTGCTGAACCGAACTGACCAGAAGGAAGTGGCCAACACCCACCAGCATAGAAAGCCACCTAGTCTCTCCGCACCAGGCCTGGGGTTGGGACGAGTGTTGGTCCTAGACCCCCTCCCAGGTCAGACAATTTCGGAGTAGATCCCCACTGCCACTCAGAGAAGGGGCCCGAGAAATGTCAGCTTTCTAATCACAGGGCAGCAAGCTCCAGAAAGGCAGGGTTTCACCCCATTTTACAGATGTCAAAATCGAGTTATGCATTATATCCACCAAGGTCATGGACTTCAAATTTAGGGATCTTTCCACCCACTCCCATGAGTAGAGACCCATCCCCAACTTTGAACCCCCCCAAATCTCCCTCCCCATCTCTCAGACCCTGTCCTTCCCTCTTCTCTGAGCCCCTCCCCCTTCTGATTCTCTCCCCCATTCCGAGCGTGTGTTCAGGACACATGTGGGCCGCCCCGATTTGAGCTCAGCCTTGGGAGCCCCAGAACTAGAGAGGCCTGTGTCTCCCCCACCCCGGGGTCCCCAGTTATCCCAGTCCAAGCTCCCTGCCACCCAGCCACATCCTCAGAGGGACCCTGACCACCTGGGAAAGGCCGGACCACATCTCCCTCCCCCCACCACACACACACACACACACACACGCACACACACACACACCCCCCGGGCCCTCTCCACCTGGGTACCACACCTCGGTAGCTGGAGACAGGAGGGGGGATTATTTCAACCCGATGGGACCAGTTTCTGGGCTGGGGGCAGACCGAGGTGGTGAAGGGAGGTGGGGGGAGGGGGCACCTGAGCTCCAGCCTCCTGCTCCCCTCACCCCTCCCACCCCGCCTCCGCTGGCCCTCACCTCCCGCCCCCCACCCCAGCACCTTGGGCAGATGAGGATGGGGTTGCCATGGCAACGCTGATTCACCACACGGAAGCTGGCAATTGTTGTTGCCATGGAAACTGCCTCTTAGGGGCGAGCCCAGCTCCTGCCTCGCACAAAAGAGATATTTAAATATAATCTTCTAGAGACGGATGAGCCGAGGGAGGGGGGCCGCGGGGAGGGAACCTGCCCCCATCGCCGGCCCCTCCGCCCCCACCCCATTCTCCGGGCCTGGGTACCTGCTCCCCATCTCCCCCGCCCGCTGCGGAGCCTGCGACCTTCCGCCTCCTCCTGGGAGGCCCCTGCCCCTCCTGGGTCAGCTCGGCGCGGGGAGGGGGTCCTGGTCTGGCCCGGAGAAGCCAGGTGGGCTGCCCCCTCCTCTCCAGCCCCCCACTCGACAGCCAGGCTCCGAGGCCCGGCCGCCCCGCGGCCCCGCGGCCCGCCTTACCCACCGGCCTGGAGACGCGCGCCAGGCTGGCATCCACGTGCGGCCGCCGCCCGGCCGGCCCTGGGCGCACAGGCGCGCACACGCCGCACGCTCGGGCCCCGCGCCCCGCTCCCCGCGCCCAGCGCCCCGGCGATGCGCCCGCCAGAGGCCGGGCCTGCCCGCGCTGCCCGCCGAGCCGGGAGGAGGCGTGCCGGGGGGAGCTGGGTCTCCCCGCACCCCACCCCGCCTGTCGCCCCTGCCCGCCCATCTGGCTCTGCCCACCTCCTTCCGGCTCCCTCTCTCCATCTGTCCCACCGAGGTCTCTGCAGTGTGCCCCCTCCCTCCTCCACCTTCTCTGGCTCCCCATCGCTGCAACCCTTCCCTGCCCCCTCCCTTCCTCTTCTCATTTATTCAACAACATTCCCAGTGTGCCCCATGCTGAGTAATTTTGCAACCCCCACTAGTCTGGTGGAGGGGGAGACTGAGGCAGACACAACTCCTGGACCCATGGGGTCAGGGTTGAGGCAGAAGAAGGCATCAAGGGCTGGGAGAGCCAAGAGCCAAGAGCAGTGAAGAGCCAAAGGCTATCCTGGGGCTGCACTGAAGATGGATAATCTGTGGTGGGTTTTGACGTATGAGTAGGAGTTTGGAGGCGGGGAGACAGTTTCTCATGTTGGAGCAATACCTACATCCACTGACTCATTTAATCTCCAAACAACTTTATGAGATGGATACATGCCCATTTTATAGATGGGCAAACCAGACAGGGAGAGGAGAAAGCCAGAAGCAGAGGCCTGATCTCCTGCCGGTTTCCTCAGGGTCCTCTGAGGACCCAGCCATCCCTCAAGCCAAGGGTCCTGGGGGCTGGGGCTCTGGGAGTGTCTGTGTCTTTGGGGTGGACATACATTAAGTGGCTGAGATCCAGTCCTTCCTCTGCCCCCCAGCTTTTTCTGGGTGACTTCAACCAAGACATACACCACTGGGCAAACAGGGTCCCTTATGTCTGACCTGTGTACACTACAGAGGGGGAAACTGAGGCCGCTGGGGCAGAGACTGCAGAAGTCTCTGGTGGTCAGGCCGGGGGCTCAAAAATTCCCCTGGATTTGCAAGGTTGTGCCTTTAGAAGATGCAGGAGCCCAGGAGAGGCCCCAACTGCGTTGTTTCCGGAAGGAAGCAAGGGGGAGCCCCATCTGGGCTGCCCAGGCCACTATTCCAGCCTCCTCCTCTCCCACCCGGGCCCCAGCCCAGCCTCCATCAAACACCCAGACCAAGCCCCTCTCCTGCTCTATATGCTGCCATGGCTCCCCACTGCCCTGGGGGGAGAGTGCCAGCTCCTCATCCTGGCATTCGAGGCGCCTGCGCTGCTCAGCCCAGGCATTCCTCCCCGCTCCTCCTCCCACGCCCCTCTGCACCCTGTCGTCACCCCACAAGATCCCCTCAAATGCCACCTCCCCCCGGAGCCTTCCCCTCACTCTGCGTCTTCCCCGATTGCTTTGCCCCGGCGCTGCCTCGATTCTGGCACGCCCCCCATCACAATGCCGTCCCTCTGTGGGGTGAGCGCCTGGGGGCAGCGCCCAGGGGCTCTGTGTCCCCCTCCCCGCCAAAGGCCCAGCACAGGGTCCACAAACGGCAACCCAGACAAAACGACCATCGTTTCCAGACTCCACGGAAAGCGAAACCCACGCCCTGTCCCTGTGGGCAGAGAGCGGGCTGGACATGTGCTGGGCACAGCGCCCGGCCGTGTCCACACCATCCCCATCTCACAGGAAGAAAGCAGGCTCGGAAAGACAACACAGCCGGCCCGGAGTTCTGCGGCCTGACATCCGAGATCTTTCATTCATTCATTCATTCATTCATTCATTCATTCAGCATAGATTTGCCGAGCTCCGGTTCCGTGCTCACTGCCGGGCATGGGTCACCTCACAGAATCCTCCAAACGCTCCAGCAGCCCCATTTCACAGATGAGGAAACTGAGGCCTAGGGAGGTAAAATCATTAGACGTTCGGGATGTCAGGGCCCCTCGCCCGTTCCCAGGTTGGGCTTGATGCTGAGCCACGTCCTGGGATGTGGGGGCAGCTCCTGCGAGGGGGCTGCCTCAGAGACCCCGGTGTGCACAAAAGGGCTTTTTTCGGGAGGGGTCTACGGGGGGACGCACAGCTGGACAGACCAACCCATCCCAGATGCTCAGATGAGCAGCGGGGCGGCTGGCAGATCTGGGGCATCCCGTGCCCCCCAAGACCTTCCCGAAGAAAGAGACGGCATTGCCTCAAACGGCCCAGCCCCTCGCCCTCCGAGGGACGGGCGCCGCCCCCGTGGCATCCGTTCCATCGCCGGGCACCCCCTCCTGGGGTCTGACAGCCCACAGAGTCCCCGCTGGAATCGGAGAGGCACCTGCCCCGTGTGGCTCCAGGGGCCCGCGGTCCATCCCGGGCTCTATTCTGGGATCCTGTTATTCAATTTAGGATCCTGTTCCAGAATGCTGAAATGTGATTAAACCGCGTCCCCCACGGCTGCTGCTGTGACACTCGGAGAGGGGACTGGAGAGGGGGGTCGCTCCTGCTTCAGAAAGCAGCATTGGGGGGGCTTGGCGGCGCCACGGCCGGGGGAGAAGTAGGGAGCCCGCAAATGATGGGGGTCACCCCCTCCTGGGTTTTAAAGAGATAAAAAGACACGAGTGTCCACTCCATCGTGTCGCCCCCAACACACACACCCACACAAACACACACACAGCGTTTTTTGGTGGGAGCAGGGGACAGGAGAGATGGTGGCCATCTTGGTCTCCAGCAAGACCCAGCTCTGCCCCCCTAACTCGCTGGCTGTGTCTGCAGTGTGGGCACGTGAGCCGGCTCGGGGGGCTTCTCCAGCACCGCGCGAAGCTCGTGCGGCTGCTGCTCCATCTTCTGGGGGAGACGCCTGGGGAGGGGGGCTCAGATGTCCCTGCTCAGATGCAGCTGACGCGAGGGGGACCTTCCGCCCCAGCCGCCCCCGTCTGCTCCTCATGCAATCTGCCAACAAGCCTCCAGCTCCTGTTCTGAAAGGCTGATTCCACTGCTGCAGGTGTCCTCGGGGGAGGGAGGCTCACCCCGAAAGTCAACCCCTTCGCTAATCAGGCGGGTGCTGGCTACAGAAGCCGAAGGGCCACGTACACAGAGATCAGAATCCTAAGGACACGCCCGATGGAAATGCCCCACGGGTCCACCAAAAACAAAACACGGACAAGGGTCTCTATTGGTAACAGCAAAAACTGGAAACAATGCACATGTCCACCGACGGGAGAATGCATGAATAAAGTGTGTATTCGTCCCCCGTGGAATACTACACAGCCGTGAAAAAGGGCCAACCACTGATGCATGATGCTGAATCTCATCAGCATCAAGGGAGTGAAAAAAAAAACGCAGATGGGAAAGACTATGTATGATCTGATTCCATCCATATTAGATTAAAAGGAAAACAGGAAAAAGCCAGGTAATATTTTAGGGATGTGTCTATAATTGCTAAGACCATGAAGAAAAGCAGGGGTTACATAAAACTCAGGAGAGTAGCCCCTCCAACAGGACATGAGGGGCTCGGGCTTGGGGACACGGGACGGGGGTGTTTTTGGGGGCACCAACTGCACAGTGATAACGGGGGCACTTGCTTTATAATTATTGGTGTTGTATGCACTTTTCTCTAAGTGTCTAGTATTTTTCATATCTTAAGAAATAATTTCTTAAAGCCAGGCTCCACTCCCAGAGAATGCTGCCCAGGCCTGGGGGTGGTCCCCACGGCCCCCTCCCTCCCCAGGGTCCAGCTCTGAGAGCCTTCTCCTTATTTATCAAATTTGTGCCCTCATGCCCAGGAGGGCACGGGCCAGCTTGCAGGAAAACAAACCAGAGAAGCCAGAGGTCTCAGGCTTGCAGAGTGGGGTGGACAGAGCTGCTGCCCTCACCCTGGGGGGGGGGCCTCGGATGAGTCCCTTCCTCTCTCTTAGCCACAGCCTCCTCCTCTGTCACATGGGGCTGGCAGCAGCCTGCCCCCCTGGCTGACACGGCGGTTGGATGAATCTAGAACATTCTAGATCTGCACTGTCTAACACAGTAGGTGACCCCTGGGTCTAGAACATTCTGGGTCCGTGCTGTCCAACATGATAGCTGATCTACAACATTCTAGGTCTGTGCTGTCCAAAACAGTAGCTGACTCCTAGTCTAGAACATTCCAGGTCTGCATTGTTCAATATGGTAGCTGACCCCTGCTCTAGAACATTCTAGTTCTGTGCTGTCCAATACAGTAGCTGCCCCTAGTCTAGAACATTCTAGATCTGTGCTGTCTAACACAGTAGCTGATCCTCCTTCTAGAACACTCCAGATTTTCACTGTCCAATATAGTAGCCACTAGCCACATATAGCAGTTTAAGTTTAAATTTAAATTTATTAAAATTAAATAACATTAAAAATTAAGGTCCCGACTCACCCTTGCCACACATTTCAAAGGCTCAGTAGCCACAGGGAGCTGGCGGCCACTGTACTGGACGCACAGACAGAACATTTCCACCATCGCAGAAAGTTCTATTGCACAGCGACGGTCTAGAATGGGGACCGGCAAACTACAGCCCCGTTCTGGCCCCCTGTCTGTTTCTGCAAATAAAGTTTTATTGGCACACAGCCACGCCATTCATTTGCCTGTTGTCTGTGGTTACGACAGAGGCCATACAGCTAGCAGAGCCAAAAATATTTACTCTGATCCTTTAGAGAGAAAGTCGGCTGACCCTTAGTCTAGAACATTCTAGAACTATCCTGTCCAGTACGGTGGCCCTCAGCCACCTGTGGATCTTGAGTGCTCGAAACGTGGCTCGTGCGACTGAGGAACAAAATTTCAAATTCTGTTTAATTATAATTAATGTAAATCTAAACCTAAATCTAACAACCGACACCCGACGCCACTCTCGGAAAACCGTTAAGTATGTTGAGAACCACTGGGGTCCGTGAATCTAGTTTTTCAACTGTCGGTTTTATAAGATGCAAATACAGATGGAACATTTCTGATAACAATTGAGTGTCACAGTCAGGATGGACGGGGAGTGTCTGACCCACAGGCGGGATTTTGGAAGACTTAGGATGAAGAAAGGAATGTGAACGATCTCGTTAATAATTTTTATATTGCCTCTATTGTCCGCCTGTTGAAATGTTAAGATTTTGGAGATATTGGGTTAAAATGGAATACAGTATTCAAATTCATTAAAATTCACCTGTTTCTCTTTCCTTTTTAAGTGTTGCACCTGGAAAAATTTAAATGCTATATGTGACTTATTTTTTTTTTTTTTTTGTGAGGAAGCTCAGCCCTGAGCTAACATCTGCCAATCCTCCCCTTTTTTGCTGAGGAAGACTGGCCCTGGGCTAACATCCGTGCCCATCTTCCTCTACTTTATATGGGACGCCGCCACAGCATGGCTCGACAAGCAGTGCGTCGGTGCGCGCCCGGAATCCGAACCGGCGAACCCCAGGCCGCCGCAGCGGAGCGCGCACACTTAACCGCTTGCGCCACCGGGCCGGCCCCCCAATCCTCCTCCTTTTTCCCCCACAGCCCCAGTAGATAGTTGTATGTCATAGTTGCACATCCTTCTAGTTGCTGTATGTGGGACGCGGCCTCAGCATGGCCAGAGAAGCAGTGCGTCGGTGCGCGCCCGGGATCCGAACCTGGGCTGCCAGTAGCGGAGCGCGCACACTTAACCACTAAGCCACGGAGCTGGCCCTGTGGCTTGCGTTTTATTTCTATTAGTCAGCACTGTTCTGGAACATTCACCAGCTCCTTATTCTCCTAACCAGGGTTTCTGTGTCTTGGCACTATTGATTGGGGCTGGATCGTTCTTTCTCGTGGGGCCATCCTGGGCACTGTGGGGTGTTGAACAGCATCCCTGGCCTCTAGCCACTAGATGCCAGTGGCGTCTTCGGTACCGCCAGACGCCAGACCCCCATCTCCGTCTCCATCTGCCACAATCCTCTGCTTGAATGCGCCCTCCTCCAAGAAGCCGCCCTGATTGCCCTCCACTTAGTCATCCACGCAGGTCACCTGACTCTCCCTCTCGATGCTGCCCCCAGTCGCCCTTACATCCGGCTGTTCATTTTGGGGTCACCACCCGTAGTGGGTTAAACGGTGGCCCCCCTAAAAATACATCCAAGCCCTAATGCCCAGGACCTGGGAATGGGACCTTATCTGGAAAAGGCGTCTCTACAGATGTAATTAAGTGACAGATCTTGAGATGAGGTCAGCCTGGGTTTAGGGCTCACCCTAAACCCAACGACAGGCATCCTTATACGAGAAAGGCAGAGGGAGACAGGAGGGATGTAGACACAGAGGTGGACGCAGGGACGGGAGTGACGTGGCCACAAGCCAAGGATTGCCGGTGGCCCCGAGAAGCTGGGAGAGAACAGATTCTCCCCTAGAACCTCCAGAGGGAGCGTGGCCCTGCCGACACCTTGATTTCGGATTTGTGGCCTCCAGAACCGTGAGACTGTAAGTTTCTGTTGCTCTAAGCCCCCCAGTTTGTGGTACTTCCTTACGGTGGCCCCAGGATGCTAACGCAGTCCCCTGATTCACTCCCACCCCGAATCCCCTACTCCCACCTCTGTGGTCCCTGCCAGAGGCGCTTGCCTGAACCACCACACCTCCTGGTCTCCCCACTGTCCCTCTGGCCCCCGACAGGCACCCCCTTGGAGCCTTCCCTGACCACCGTGTCTAACTAGGGCACCCCTCCCGCGTCATTGCTCGGAAAATCACCCCACTTCTTATCTCAATGCTGTCCTCACCATCGGAAGTTATCTCAGTGTCTATTGGTTCATTTCTTGCCTTTACTCCACCCCTGTTCCTGCGGGACATCAGGGGCTCAGTAAATGTTTGTTGAATGAACCAGTGGGTGCTGAGGACTCATCCCAGGCGGGAGACTTGGCCGGACGCAGACACTCCAAGCCCAGAGGGGTCAGGGATGGACAGAGGGAGGCGACGAGAGGTGTCACTTGAAGGCAGGGTGGAGATTCTCCAGGTAGGAGGGCAGTTCCTCGTGAGTTCTTGGGCACGAGTGTGGGGGTTGATGTTCTTTTGGGGTCCTTAGAATCTGAGGAGTGAGGAGTTTCTAGGAACTAGGCACTGCCAGAGACTGAAACTTATCATAAGGGCTTAATGTCTCCAAAAATAGTATCGGCTCTGCACCCACACTTCTCACAAGCCTCTCTCCAGCCTGGTCAGATGGAGACAGCCATGCCCATTCTGGAGATAAGGATGACTGAGACTCGAAGGAAAGACACCATCCAGGGTCACACAGTTTGGGAGGGGTGGAGCTGGGGTTTGATCCCATGGGACCACAGAAGCAGGAGGAGGGGCGACACATGGGGGAGAGGCTCTGGAGAGCAGGAGGTGGGCACTGCGGGCTATGGGGGCAGGGGGGGAGGAAGTGGCTGATGCCCACAAGCTGAGGAGGGGAACCTGTTAAAAGGGGATGCTACAGCCAGTTTGAGCTCTGTGGGGTCTGGGGGATGTCTGGGGGAGTCACCAGGGGGCAGCTGGTCACAGAGCTGGTGATAGAAGTGTACGGAGCCCCTGGAAAATAGGAGGTACTCAATAAAAATTTGTTGGATGGATGGATGGGTGGGTGGGTGGGTGGGTGCGTGGATGAGTGGGTGGGTGGGTGGGTGGTGGATGGATGGAGGGATGGATGGGTGGATGGATGGGTGGAGGGATAGATGAGTGGGTGGGTGGGTGGGTGAGTGGATGGGTGGAGGGATAGATGAGTGGGTGGGTGGGTGGGTGAGTGGATGGGTGGAGGGACAGATGAGTGGGTGGGTGGGTGGGTGGTGGATGGAGGGATGGGTGGATAGATATATGGATGGATGAAAGCACTGGATCCATGGGCTGGCCAAGGAGAGTGAGCGGCAAGAGAGGGACAAAGGACCCTGAGCCTGACACAGAGAAGAAACCCCTGGCAAGTGTGGCGTCTTTTCACCTCAAGGTGGCCTCAGACCCAGGAGACCAGCCTGTCGAGAAAAGCTCTCAGCACCTTCCCCCGCCCCGCTGCTGACGGAGCCCAGAGCCCAGCTTTAGCCCCCAACACAAAGGGAACTGGTCCCCAGGCCCCCAAGGCCTCATGCAGTGGAAAGGAGGCTGGCTTGGGTCTCAGTGATCCCATCAGGGGAATGGGGACAGGGACTTAGCTGGGGGGCTGCCAGAAATGCTGGCACATCTCCACGTGGGTACGGATTTCTCTGGACAGGAGGGTCAGAGCTTCCAGCCAGAACCTGATGCCGCAAAAACAAATGGACACGGGAGGACTGGGCACCAGCACAGGGGGCTGACTGCTAGCAGAGTCTACAGTCAGACCATGACGGTCAAACCCTCGCCCCACCGCTCACTGGCTGCCTGACCTTGGACAAGTCCACAACCAAACTGTGTTCCTCCAGGTCCCCCCCACTCCCACACCTGCCCTATGCCCCCGGGCTCCTGGTGAATAGAATGTGGCAGAAATGAAAGTGTGTCCTTCTGAGATGAGAGCATACAAGGCGCTGTGGCTTCCTCCTTGCTCACTCTCGGATGGCGTGCGCCGGGGGGAGACGGCCGCCATGTTGCGAGGCTGCCCAAGCAGCGCTGTGGAGAGGCCCACCTGGAGAGGAACCGAGCCCTCGCACCAACAGCGTGCGAGGGGCCAGCTTGGAAGTGGATTCGCCAGCCACGGTCAAGGTCCGGCCGGCGTCTCCACTGCAACCTCAGGAGAGACCCCGAGCCAGGACTGTGCCACAAACACTCCCCAATCCCTGTCCCTGGCAACCGTGAATGACGGGTGCTGATTGCTTGAAGCCACTAAGTTGTGGGGTCATTTGTTACGCAGCAGGAGATAACTAATACAGCCCACAGAACCCCACTGTGC
Organism: Rhinoceros unicornis; assembly: GCA_028646465.1. Classification (NCBI taxonomy): domain Eukaryota; kingdom Metazoa; phylum Chordata; class Mammalia; order Perissodactyla; family Rhinocerotidae; genus Rhinoceros; species Rhinoceros unicornis. Next base: position 11,689,023 of record CM053548.1, read on the forward strand.
CTGGGCGCTAACCTGTATGGACGGACCTACCCTCTGGTTTCCAGTTGCTTCAGGGAGGTACCGGCCGAAGGGTGGAGGAGGGATAAGACTGAATTCTGGGTGGTTTATTCCACAGGCTCTAAGTCACCTGTGCATGTGCTGTTCCTCTCCTGGTATGCCCTTCCTTCCCATCTTTCAAGTCTCTTCTCAAATGTCACCTCCTCAGTGAAGCCCTCCGTGACCACCTGCTCTAGAGTTTCCTTCCCCCACTCTGCCCTGTTATACTCTTCCGGTGCTGAAGACCAGAGAGGTTAAGTCACTGGCTCCCTGTCACACAGCGAGGACAGGTTGGAGCTGAGCAAGGAGCCCGCTGGAGTGGCTGCCAGAGCGCACGACCTTGCCTCCGCCACTTCGGTGTCCAAAAAGGGGCTCTTTATGCTTCGCTATGAGGTTGAGGCCACCCCCAGAAGCTTCTGATGCTTGTTCAGAGTCGAGTCAACTCATGCCATGATCTCACGTCCCCGGCAGGCGCACCCGATTTCCCACTCTCAGCCATGCTGTGCCTGTGTGCCCACCATCGGTGGCTACAGATACACCCAAGCAGCTCCCGAATGCCCTTGATGCTCAAGGTCCCTGAGAATTCTAGAAGGAAGGATGAGCTGCGCCCCTAGAGCTCATGGGGTGGGGTGCCTGGGTCTCTCTGTGGTTCCTTCCATTTCCATCAGGAGGCCCCGCCTGGAGACCTGGCTCTGCAGGTTCGGGGGGACCACCCATCCTTCACTGGGGGCAGGGACTTCCTGCTCATCCAAAGAGGACATAGCTGACAAGAGAGACCCAGCAGGGACAGAGCCTGGGCCAGCCTCCCCTGGGGGTGAAATACTGCCCAAGCGGCCCCTGCGTCAAGGGGCTGTGGCTCCATTTCCTCCATTAGGACAAAGAAAATTCCTTTCCTTTTTGTGGTGAGAAGCAGGAAGGGTCTAGGCTCCTCCCTGAGGCCCACCAGGCCCCGCACAACCTGCCCCGTCCCCTCCCTGCCCTCCCTCCTCCCTCTCTCCCCCTCGCTCCCTCTGTTCCAGCCACACGGGCTCCTTGCTGTTCCTCCAACACACCAGGCCCGTCCTGCCCCAGGGCCTTTGCATGGGCTGCTCCCCCTGCCTGCTAATGCTTCCTCATCCTTCAGATCTCAGCCCAACGACACTCACATGCTGGGCCAGGTGCCCTTGTGTAGTATGCAACCTGCACAACCACTCTGGTGTGAAGTATAGGGCACGATATGCAGTAGGCACTCAATAAATGCTCACTCTGGTGATCATTTCTGTCCCTCTGCTCCTTATACCTCTTTCTGAGTCCAGAGGCACATAGGCTTCACAGCTGATACCAGCAAGGGCCCCGGCCTTCCCCAGGCTGAGAGCAACCCCTCCGTTCCCCCTCCTCAGACAGCACCCAGGACTCACCCCGGGCAAGGTCTTCTGTTCGTGCAGGGCGGTCTGGGCTTTGATGGCGGAGTCCCTGGCACAGTAGGTGAGAAAGGCACAACCTGGAAGGGAGAGAAAGGGGGTGTTAAGAGAAAAGGATGATGTACACGCAGCATTATTCACAGTAGCCAAGAGGTGGAAGCCACCCAAGTGTCCATGGACGGATGATGGATAAACACTGCGTGCTCCATCTACACGCTGGAATATTACTCAGCCGTGAAAAGGAAGGAGATCCTGACACCTGCTCCAACGTGGATGGACCTTGAGGACATGACACTCAGTGACGTGAGCCAGACACAGAAGGACAGACACTGTGTGGTCCCCTCCCAGGAGGCCCCTAGAGGAGTCACAGCCACAGAGACAGAAAGGAGACGGTGGGGCCAGGGGCTGGGGGAGGGGTGGGGAATCAGTGTTTCATGGGGACAGAGTCTCAGTTTGGGAAGATGAGGAAGTTCTGGAGACGGATGGGGATGGTTACATACACAACAGTGTGAATGTGCTTGATGCCACTGAACTGTGCACTTAAAAATGGTTAAAATAGTAAATTTTATGGTATGTGTACTTTAGTATCATTTAAAAAAGAGAGAGAAGTAGACGCTGGAATCACCTTTATTGGGGGGCAGTGGCAGAGCTCAGCTCTCCCCTCCCACACCACACTCCCCAGAGGGGGAGACGGGGAAAGGGAGAGAGGAGCCCCAGCTGTTAATTAAATCTGTGGCTGACGCTGGCTGAAGAGCTGGCGAGGTGGGTGTGGAGAGTGGGCAGAGCTGCCGGCCCAGGGAGGGGCTGGGGGCACCAGCAGCCTCCAGGAGCCAGAAGAGGCCCCCGCACTGGGATGAGGAGCAGTGGGCTCTGCCACTGACTTGCTTTGTGGCCTTGGGCCGGACGCTGCCCTTCTCTGGGCCTGTTTTCCCCCATCAGAGAAGATGGTCCGAGAGTATCATCGGATGGACCAATCAGGGGGCGGGGGCGGAGCTAGAGTGGGATGCAGTGCAGCAGCAAAGCGCAGAGCCAATCAGGAGAGGCGAGGGGCGGGGCCGGCCCTGAAGTGGTCCAGAGTGAGGGTGTGATTGGACGACGTCCCGGGGCGGGGGCGGGGCGTGCCAGGCGTGAGAACCACAGAGACAAGAGACTCAGAGAGAGAGACGGAGACAGAGAGAAGCCCCCAGGGAGGGACCAAGGAGATCAGAGGTGTTTGGCAAGACGTTTGTCCCAGGCGGGGTGGGGGTGCAGGCAGGTGTCAGGTCCCCGGGGATGGACACAGGGGTCTGGGCCCCAGCGCTGGCCTTTGCCTCTCTACCCTCTGTGGACCTCAGTTTCGCTGCCTGTGAAATGACACCATCGTTGGCTGCTGTAATGCTGTCGGACCCTGTGTCCCCCACCCCCAGCTCCCTCTGCACGGCCTCTCTGCCTCCCCCCAGGGACCCCCTGTGCAGAGCCCCTGGGAAGAGCTCCGTGGTGCCCACTTCCACCCCAGACAGGAGCTAATTAAAGCTGCATCCTATTGGGCTGTGGTCCCCACAGTGCCACTCCCACCAGCCCGACTGGATGATGGAGAGGGGTCCCCAACTCAGGCCCAAGAGGTCCCCTGGAGCCCTGGGGAGGGGGCACCAGGCAGAGATGAGGACAGTTTCTAGCATTAGAAAAACATTTGTAAAATGGAAAATGGTGCAGCCACTGTGGAGAACAGTTTGGCAGTGCCTCTAAAAAGGTAAACAGAATGACCATATGACCCAGCAATTCCACTCCTGGGTATAGATCCAAAAGAATTGAAAATAGGGACTCAAAGAGATATTTATACACCTGTGTTCACAGCAGCCTGATTCACTACAGCCAAAAGGTGAAAACAACCCAAATATCCATCAATAGGTGAATGGATAAACACAATGTGGTCCATCCACACACTGGAGTATTATGCAGCCATGGAAAGGAAGGACATCCTGACACCTGCTCCAACGTGGATGGACCCTGAGGACATGATGCTGAGTGACATGAGTCAGACACAGAAGGACAGACACTGTGTGATCCCCTCACAGGAGGCCCCCAGAGGAGTCACATCTGCAGAGACAGAAAGTGGATGGTGGGGCCAGGGGCTGGGGGAGGGGAGGGGAGTCAGTGTCTCATGGGACAGAGTCTCAGTTTGGGAGGATGAGAACGTTCTGGAGATGGATGGTGGGGATGGTTGCATAACACTGTGAACGTTCTTAATGCCCCTGAGCTGTGCACTTAAAATGGTTAAGATGGTAAGTTTTATGTTATGTATATTTTACCACAATAAAAAATTGTAATTCGGATATATTACAAACACATTCCTCCCCCCAAAAGTGCAGAACATGGAAGGGTAGAACGTAACAAATAATTAGAAAGTCACGTAACCATTTCACAGGTCCAGAAATAGAACATGGCAGCCACCAGAAGCCCCAGCGTTCTTCCCACCCCACCACAATCCCCTCCATCCTGGAGGTAACTGCTCACCCTGCTCTTGTGATAACCACGTCCTTGCTTTTTTGTTATGATTTCGATGTGGCTGAGTGCTTCCTGCTTCTGAACTTAGATAAATGAGTCATAGCACATCTACACTCTGGCTTCCACCTTCTTCCACTCAACCTATACCCAACAACAGGTGGTTGTGTGTATATTCCTTTGTGTTTCTCTATAATATTTTATCCTATGAATATACTACAAATTGGTTATCCATCCTCCTGTGGATGGCCATTTGGGTTGTCTGCTGTTTGGGGCCATCACGAACAAAGCTGCTACAGAACGTTCTGGTACACGTATTTTGATGCACAAAGGCATATCCAGGAATGGAATTGCTGCTTATAAGGTAGGCATATATTTAGTTTTAATCGATTCTTTCAAACAGTTTTCCAAAGTGGGTTGTACCAATATATCCTTCCACCAATGGAGTCTGAGAATCCTATTCTCACTTCCTTTTCACCAACTCCAGCATTTTAAATGTTAGTCATTACGGTGGGTGTGCCATTGTATTTCGCTGAGATTTTAACGTCCATTCCTCTAGTTATTAATGAAGCCAGGCACCTGGTTGCTTTGTAGGAGTTCTTTATATATTGTGTGTGCTTATCCGTTTGGGGTTATTTGTGGGTAACATCTTCTCACAATTCATGACTTGTCTTTCCACTGTGTGTGTGTTTCTATTTTCTGAATTTAATCCCCTAAGGTCTTCAGGGAAAGGAGAGATGTTAAGACAACTAGCCCAAAGGCCTGGGAGAAGTTAAGCATGGCTGGCAAGAAATTGGGCTGCAGGCAGATATAAAATAGGGGCAAACCCCTTCCTCCTTGGGTCATTTCTTGCCTGTGGAGCCCCGTCTGCAGAACCTGGAGGGTGCTGGCCCTGGGAGAGGAGAGTGGAACCCTCCAGCAACCTTCAGGGCCGTCAGCCTCTGGTCCTGGAAGGTTTGATGGGAGACGGAGGAAAAAGGAAATTGCGAGCCGCTGTCCCCGGTGCTGAAATGCTTTCCTGTCCTCTGGGTCCAATCTCTTCTTGGACTCCTAGCTTCTCTTTTCGAGTTGGTGAAAATGTGTGATGTTTACCCATTTCTGGATAAATAGAGGCCTCGACTTTCGATTTCTGTTAGGGTTGAATTGTTTCCCCCTCCCCCAAATTCATATGTCGCCATCCTAAGCCCCAGGACCTCAGAATGTGACCTTGGTTGGAAACACGGTCGTCACAGATGTAATTAGTTAGGGTGAGGTCATAATGGAGACAGGCAAGCCCGAATGCAATAGGACTGGGGTCCTTGTACAGGGGGAAATTTGGACACAGAGACGCGCACGCAGGGAGAATGCCACGCGAACGTGAAGGCAGAAATCTGGGGGATGTATTGACAAACCAAGGAACAGCAAGGACTGCCGGCACCTCCAGAAGCTGGGAGAGAGGCCTGGATCAGATTCCCCTCGCAGTCTCAGAAGGAGCCCACCAAACGGACACCTTGGTCTCAGACCTAGCCCCCAGAACCGTGAGAGAGCACATTTCTGTTGTTAAGCTGCCCCAGTTTGTGGTACACCGTTGCGGCGGCCCTAGCAAATTAGTACCGTTCCCAACCAGCACAGAATTTTAGTGACGTTAGTAAAATTCATTGGCTTTTAATACTAATAAGCTTATACTCCGTACTGACTCACTTAATCCTCACAACAACCCCCACAAAGTAGCTGTTAGTATTGTCCTTATGTTACAGATGAGCAGATGAGACACAGAGAGGGAGAGTGACTTGCCCAAGGTCACACAGCCGGTAAGTGGAAGATCCAGGGTTTACACAGGCTCCATGGACTGTGCGCTAACCAACTGGTTACACTGCCTGGAACCTGCATCTTTTCTAAAATTTTCCCCATGTCCCCATAGGCAGGCCCCTGCCTTACCCCTCCCTGAAAGGAACTACAAAATAGTGCCACCTTTCTGAGAAGTGTGGGGCTGGGTCAGATGCCGTGGACCCCATCTCAATTGTGCAGGGTCTGGTTTGCTGCGTCCCAGTCTCACAGGGATCCTCTGAGGGAAAACTCAGCCCATCCAGTGTCCACATCGAGTGAGCCTCTCACCTCGATTCCAGCCCCGGCCGCCCCCTCCCCACACATCAGCCTTGTTAATGACAAGGGGCTGGGGCTGGTGTCCAGCTGTCCCTCCCCACGCTGGCCAAGCCCTGGGGGTCCGGAGGGGTGCGGTAGGAAGAGAGGGCAGTCCTACCCTCCCCAGTCATCTTACAGGGACACGTCACCCAACCCTCTGCATCCTCAGACTATTTCAAGAGAATGGCACTATTGTATCTATTTTTTTCCCCATTTTGCAGATGGGGAAACTGAGGCACTGGTCTTTAAGCCGTCTGCCCGAGGTCACACAGAGACAGGGGCCAGAGGCAGGATTTGGACCCTGGAGGTCTAATTCCACCCTGTACCCTTCTCCACCGCCATATCCTCCCTCTTATAAGATAACAGCAGTAACTGTAACAGCTGATTCACTGGGCACGTCGACAGGGCGGCCACGGTCCTCAGTACTTTCTCCACGTCCCTCTCGTCCCTGCAGGAATCCTAGGAGGAGGGTATTAGGCAGAGTATGCAGGGATTGAGACTCAGAGAGGCACAGTGACCTGCCTAAGACTGCACAGCAGGTAAGGGGTAGAGCTGAAATTTGAACCCTGGGGTATCTGACATCACGGGCTTCGTTCCCATCCACTGCACTTAGGGGCTTTGGTCCCTGGGGTGTGGAGTGGTGGAGACCCCAATTCCGCCATCTTCTCGCAAATTCACTCCAAACCTTTAATATTTTAAGATGAAGGTGGCCTTCAGAGCATCTATGAAAAGACCATTTTCTGCCACCTACAACCTAGTCTAGACCCCATTGTTTGATGTAGATACATTGAATCATTAGGGAATTACTTAATGATACAGGCCTCCCAAACCTGGGGCTCCAAGGCAACCCTGCAGAGCCTTCAATGGTGGGGAGAACAGTGCCCACCTTACAGATAAAGAGACTGAGGTTCACAGTGGCCCAGGTCACCCACAGGTAGAGACACAGCTAGAACATGAGCCCATATCTGCGTGACCCCTTGCACAGGGCTCTTGTCACAGCCCACGAGGACACCCCTCTCTCCAGCCCTGGGGATGCTCTCTCTGAGGAAGGGGACAGAGGTGGCCGTGGCAACTAGTCTCTGCTGAGCCTGGGCTCTGGGGCGACACCCTGACTGATGGATGATGCTACGGCTGCCCGGCTGGGAAGAGGCCGAGATGGACACACCCCTGTGTGTGGTCAGCCTGAGACAGAGGGAGGGACGCAGGGCTAGGGGAAGCTCAGAGGACGAGGGACAGCTCTGCCTGGGGGAGGGCTTCCTGGAGGAGGCGCCCTTGGAACTGAGGGCATAGGGAGCAGGCGCAGCTGTGTCTGGCATCTGGCACATGTGCATTCTGAGGGGTGTGGCGGGTGGCGAGAGATGCCATTGGAGGAGGGGCACACGGACGGGGGCGAAGGGCTTTGAGAAACAAGTGAGGAGCCTGAACTGGTGTGGAGGGCAGTGGGGAGCCACAGCAGGCGTGTGAGCAGGGGAGGGGCGCAGAGCTGTGTGCTGGAAAGATCCTCTGGGGCAGCACAAAGGAGAGCGGGACAGCAGGCTGGAGGCCGGCGAGGAGACCGAGCCAGGGGGCCACGGGGACAGAGAGGAGCGATGGATGGGACCCCCAAAGCCCTGTTTGGGAACAGGACTTGTGCCTGGGACTTGCTTGGATGGTGGGGCACCCCCGGGAGGGTGCAGCCTACTGAACGGGGGTCCCCCCGGAGGAGATATGTCCACTTCCGGGAAGCCGTGAATGGCCCCTTAGTGTAACTAAGGATCGCGAGATGAGCTCCTCCTGGATAAACAGGCGGCTCCAAATCAATGACAAGTGTCCTTATAAGAGACAGAAGAGGGGACACAGGGGGAGGAGACGGCCACGTGAAGATGGGGGCAGAGACTGGGGTGATGCGGCCACAAGCCCAGGACGCCCGGGGCCCCCGGGAGCTGGGAGAGGCAGGAGGGACCCTCCCCTGGAGCCCTCGGAGGGAGCGCGCCCCCGCCACACCGTGACCTCGGGCGTCTGGCTCCAGAACTGGGAGAGAATGAACCTCTGCTGCTTGTGGTCACTTGCACGGCCGCCCCAGGACACTAATACACGGGGACCCCGGAGGAGGAGCAGTTTGGAAGAAAGACGTGGAACCTGGTTTGGGCCCTGCTGGATCGGAGGGTTCGGGGGCCATCAGAGAAAGGACCCCCAGGACCGGCTAAAATTCCCCCAAACGGCGAGGAAGTCCCGGCTGTGTGCCTGGGGCCTGGCCCTGGGGCAGCCGCCCCCCGGCCTTCCCTGGAATCCCCTCTCCCCCAGCGGCTGTTCGCAGCCCCGCCTGACAGAGGGGTGAACCCAGGCTCAGAGAGGCCGTGCAGCTTTCCTGAGGTCACACAGCACATCAGAAACAAGCCCCGAAGTTGAACGCAAACCAGGGGTGGGCAAAGGGCTTCTGAGTTTGAGAAAATTCCAGAGCGTTGGGGACTGCTTAAGTCGCTGAAGCTTGTTACACTGATCTAACGGCCCAAAAAGAAACACTGTTTTGCAAAGAAAGAGCAAAAATTGGTTTTTCCTGCTTCCTAGTCATAGTCCGTATTTTCACGCGTAAGTCTGGATTTTTGTCACTTCCTGCGGAGCTTGGTAGGTCCGGGGACTGACCCCAGTGGACGCTGGCCCCGTGCCCAGCCGCACCCCACGCTGGGCCTCTCACTGACCTTCTCCGTGGTCCACACGCCCTCGTCCTGGCCCCGCTCATTTCTCCTCGACCTCCAGGGCCCATCTGAGTCGCCCCCTCCCCTGGGAAGCCCTCCACCCCCCACCGATGTTGGGTCCGGCGCCCCATGGGGGCTTCCTGTGCCCGTGCGTCCCCCGTCGCAGCTCTGCTCGCTCATGCCATGACTACCCAGTAACACGTCCTTCTCCCCTCGGGGCTGCAAGCCCCCTGGGGGTGGGGACAGGGTGTGTCCCTGTCACAGACGTGTCCCCAGCGTTGGGCCGAGGACACAGTGCTTGCTCAGTAAGAATCTGGCCACTGTTCAAGGCTCCATCCTGGTCCCCCATTATCACCCCTCTGGACCGCGTCAGTTCCCTCCACCCTGCCCGCCATGGTCCATCCTCCCCGCAGCCCCCACCAGAGGGCGCCCGTGAGCCCCTGAGTCAGGTCCCCCTCCTCTGCCCACAGCCCTCCAGGGCTCCCCCCTCCCTCGGGGGAGAAGCCCACGTCCTCCCCACCCCCCACCAGGCCCCGCACGACCTGCCCCGTCCCCTCCCTCCCCCCTCTCTCCCCCTCGCCCCCTCTGCTCCAGCCACACGGGCTCCTCGCTGCTCCTCCAACATGCCAGGCTCAGTCCTGCCCCAGGGCCTTTGCACAGGCTGTTCTGGAATGTACTTTCCCCAGATCTCTGCACAGTTCACTCTCTCACTTCCTCGGCTCAAATGTCACCTCCTTAGTGAAGCCTCCTTTGGGCACCTTGTCTAAAATGCCCTCACCCCCACCACACCCTGTTCTATCCCTCATTACCGTCTCACATGCCGTATATTTTATTTGTTTATTTCTGTCCCCCCCACCGAAATGTCACCTCCATGAGGACATGGGTTTTCACATGTTCTGTTGCGTGCTGGGTCCCCAGGACCTAAACAGCGCCAGGCATACAGTAGGTGCTCCATAAACACTTGTTGACTGAAGGAGAGATTTTGTTTCCAAACTGACCTGCTAATATCGAGACCCCCTCTTGAAGGCGGCAGCCACACTTGATTCATTTATATCCCTCCCTTCCCCCACCATACCTCGCGCAGGGTCAGTCGATGTTCCCTGAGCAATTATTATGTGCCAGCTGTGCTGGGGAAACAGACGCAGGAAACACACCCTTGTTCATCATCTCCCTGATCACCAGCATCTCCTCCTCCTCCTCTCCCCAGCCGGGATCCCAACCATGACGGATCACGTGAACCCCCGTCTCAAACCCCTTTGATCCCCAACCCCCTGCATGCGGGGCACCCCACACTCTTGGTCTTGAACTTGAGCTCTGTAATCCAGCGCTAAAGACGGGGCCCTCACCCTGCCCACTGCCTTTCTGCTGTGTGATCTCGGGCCAGTCACTTAACCTCTCTGAGCCTCCACCTTCTCATCCCTCAAATGGGAATCACAACACCACCCACTAAAGATTACAGGAGCCACTCCCTCCCGCTGTGGGGCGACCTCTCCCCTCCTCCTCCGTCCTCTCTGGCGCCCACTCCGCTGAGAACAGGGGGGCTGCTGGGTCCTCTCCCCTATCCACGGTCTCTCCCCGCACTTGTAAACTCACCCATTCCCGTCCGAGGGGCAAGGCCTGGGGCCAGGGCTCACACTCCCGGACCCCTCCGTCAGGGCACCGTCTCCGGGCTCACCTCCTGCCTCCCTGACTACTGCCCCTCAGCCTCCATTGCTGCCTCCTCCTCTGCCCTAGCCTCACATGTTGGGGCTTCTCGGGGCCCTTCTGGATCCCTCGATCTCCCCCTGATACCCTTGACTCCGCCATGGTTACAGTCAGCATCACTGCACCAGCAATTCCTTCTCCATGCACCCACCACCCATCTGTCCATCCACCTGTCCACCCATCTGTTATACATTCATTCATCCATCCATCCACCTATCCATCTACCCATCCATCCATCCGTCCACCCACCCGTCCATCCACCCATCCATCCATCCACCCACCCATCCATTCATCCATCCATCTGTCCACCCACCTGTCCATCCATCCATCCATCCATCCATCCATCCATCCACCCACCCGTCCATCCATCCATCCATCCATCCACCCACCCACCCATCCATCCATCCATCCATCCACCCACCCATCCATCCATCCATCCATCCACCCACCTGTCCATCCATCCATCCATCCACCCACCCGTCCATCCATCCATCCATCCATCCATCCACCCACCCATCCATCCATCCATCCACCCACCCATCCATCCATCCATCCATCCACCCATCCACCCATCCATCCATCCACCCATCCATCCACCCATCCATCCATCCACCCATCCATCCATCCACTCATCCATCCATCGGTCCACCCATCCGCCCATCCATCCATCCACCCATCCATCCATCCACTCATCCATCCATCTGTCCACCCATCCATCCACCCATCCATCCATCCACTCATCCATCCATCCACTCATCCATCCATCCGTCCACCCATCCATCCACCCATCCATCCACCTATCCATCCATCCACCCATCCATCCATCCACTCATCCATCCATCCGTCCACCCATCCATCCACCCACCCATCCATCCACCCATCCATCCATCCACTCATCCATCCATCCGTCCACTCATCCGTCCACCCATCCATCCATCCACTCATCCATCCATCCACTCATCCATCCATCCGTCCACCCATCCATCCACCCATCCATCCACCCATCCATCCATCCACCCATCCATCCATCCGTCCACCCATCCATCCACCCATCCATCCATCCACTCATCCATCCATCCACTCATCCACCCATCCATCCACCCATCCATCCATCCACTCATCCATCCATCCATCCACTCATCCATCCATCCACTCATCCATCCACCTGTCCACCCATCCATCCATCAATCCATCTGTTACCCATCCATCCATCCATCCATCCATCCATCCATCCATCCATCCACCTATCCAGTGTTCCAGGCACTGTTCTACACGCTGGGGACACAGCGGTGAACACAAAAGGCAAAAATCTCCATCCTAATGGGACTTCCACCCTACTGGAGAGGAAAGAAAAACAAAACAAAACAGAAGCAAAATCTATGATCTATGGTATGTCAGAAGTTTTCATTTTCACAGAAAAAAAAAAAAAGGGAAAGCAGGGAAGAGGGATTTGGAGTGCCGGAGAGTGGCTGTAACTATGAATCATGTCTGCAAGGATGGCTTCACTGAGAAGGTGAAGTGTGAAGGGGATGAGGGAGGAGGCATGTGAGCATCTGGGGAAGAGGAGGCTTCACTAAGGAGGTGACATCTGAGCCAAGGCCTGAATGAAGTGAGAGAGTGAACCGTGCAGAGATCTGGGAGAAGCACATTCCAGGCAGAGGGCACAGCCCATGCAAAGGCCCTGGGGCAGGACCGGGCCTGGGGTGTTGGAGGAACAGCGAGGAGCCCGTGTGGCTGAAGCAGAGGCAGGAGGGCGAGAGAGGGAGGAGGGAAGGCAGGGAGGGGATGGGGCGGGTCGTGCGGGGCCTGGGGGGCCACGGGGAGGACGTGGGCTTCTCCCCTGAGGGAGGGAGGGGGAGCCCCAGAGGGCTGTGGGCAGAGGATGGGGGCCTGACTCAGGGCTCACGGGCGCCCTCTGGTGGGGGCTGCGGGGAGGACAGACCGTGGAGGCGAGGGCAGGGTCGGCTGTGCTGGTCCAGGCCAGGGAAGACGGGCTGGCCAGGCAGAGGAGTGGGGAGAAGGGGGTAGATTTTAAAGACGCGTAGAAGGCAGAGCCATCAGGATATGCTGACGGAGGGATATGGCTGGGGGCTGAGAGAGAGGGGAGAGTCTCCAGGACCACATACTGCCCACCAAGTGCTCAAGCCAGAATGTTGGTGTCACCCTACACCAGGAATTGTCCCCCACGGCACTGCGGACATCGGGGCTGGGTCACTCTCTGTGGGGGGCCGTCCTGGACACTGGGGGCTTGAGCATCATCCCCAGCCCCACCCACTCGATGCCAGTGGCTCCCTCTCCCGTCATGAGCCATGACGACCACAAATGTCCCCAGACATTGTCCAGTGTCCCCTGGTTAAGATCTATTTCACTAGATCCCTCCCCCTTCCTCACCTACCCCACCAAGAGCTACTGACTTGACCTCTTAAATATGTCTCCAGCCGTCCCCTCCTCTCCAGGCCTCACCCTCTGACGCCCAGACCATGGCCTGGCCGCCTCTCTGACCTCTGATCGCCAGTCCTGCCCTCATCCTTCCTCCACACAGGCGCCAGAGGAGTATGCCCCACCCAGCTCTGATCTGCCTATGTCCCTCCCAGGCTCTAAGCCCCACCATGGCTCCCCAGTGCCCTCAGCTCAAAGCAAGACCACCAGCCTCTGCGGCCCCTCCCAGCCTCAGCACTGCCGCCCGCTCGCCTCTGCTCTCGACACGCCCCCCCACCGCCCTTCACCTCGGTCTCCTCCTGATCCCCCCACACAGCCCCCTTCCTGCCTCCAGGGGCCTGACTCTGGCTTCCCACCCCCCCCCACTATCCCCATCTCTCCTCCATGCAGCTGTTCTTCAAAACTGTGGTAAAATACACATAAAATTCGCCATCTTAACCATTTTAAGTGCACAGCTCAGCGGCATGAAGCACGTTCACACTGTTGTGCAGCCATCCCCACCATCCGTCTCCAGAACTTTCCATCTCCCCAAACTGAGACTCTGTCCCCATGAGACACTGACTCCCCTCCCCTCCCCCAGCCCCTGGCCCCACCATCTACTTTCTGTCTCTGTGGATGTGACTCCTCTAGGGGCCTCCTGTGAGGGGACCACACGGTGTCTGTCCTTCTGTGTCTGGCTCATGTCACTGAGCATCAAGTCCTCCAGGTCCATCCACGTTGGAGCAGGTGTTGAAATTTCCTTCCTTTTCACGGCTGCGTAATATTCCAGCGTCTGGGTGGACACGCCGTGTTCATCCCTCATCCGTCCATGGACGTTTAGGCTGTTTCCACCTCTTAAGCTACTGTGGATAATGCTGCAACGAATGTGAGTGTGCCAGCTTCTCTTCGAGACCCCGTTTTCAATTCTTCTGGATATAGACCCAGCAGCGGAACTGCTGGATCATACTCGACGTTTGACGTTTTTGAGGAGCCACCTGACTACTTTCCAGAGCGGCGGCACCATCTTCCATTCCCACCAGCCGCGCACAAGGTGCCAATTCTTCACGTCCTCGCTGACACGTGCTGTCCTCTGCTCGGTTTGGTAACAGCCATCGTGCGGGTGGGGGGTGTACCCCACTGCGCCTCCTCTCTGTGGCTTTGCTCTCAACCCAAGGCTCACCCCCCAGGACACCCCTCTCCGCCCCGCCGCCACCACATAGCACAGCCCTTAGGACCAGCTCGCCGCTTGCAGGCACAGAGTAGGTCCGATTTGCTCATCGGTGGCACATAGTAGGGACTCAAAAAGTAGTTGACAGAAGGAGCGGGTGGATGGCTGAAGAAATGACCCTGAAGCCCCAAATCCCTTCAGGCGCTGATGTTGTTATGACGAACTTGCTGTGTGTCCTTGGGGAGGTGCCCTGCCCTCTCTGGGCCTCCATTTCCGCACATGTATAAGGGTGCTCTAAAAAGCCCTAGCTGTGGTGGGGATGTCCCATCTGGTCCCTCACCCTAGCAGAAGTTCAGGACACGGATGTAAATGAGTGCCCCCTCCCCACCTCTCAGAGGTGAAGACCCCACACTCAAAGGCTGCTGGGAGATGCGGGGGCGGGAGGAGCTGCTTCACTCCCGCTTCTAGCCCTCACACATCCGCAACTCACTCCTAACTAAATCTTATTTATTTGTTTATTAATTTATCATCAGCCCCTCCTCCTGCCTGGATTGCTTTGTGTCCCCGGAGCCTAGCTCAGTGCCTGGCACGTCCTAGAGACTTACAGAACTGTTGACATTCTGACTGCCTGACCACTATGGACCTCAACGATATGCAAGCCGTTACTCAGAGTAATGATGTTAATCACATTATATAAACTCATTCTAAAGTTTACAATTACACTCTGAAGACAGCTATCAATACTCCTTCTCTTGTATGAATGAGGAAGCTAAGTCCCCCAAAATAAGGCGGCATGTCCAAGATCAGACAGAAATAAACAGCAGAGCCAGGAATGGAAACCAAGTCTGTCTGACCGATGGCCATTCCCAGTCACCAGGTGAGGAGAAAGGTGGAAATGCTGGGGAGGTATCCAACTTCCCTCCTCCCATCCACCCACCCACACCCTTCATCCATCTATCTTTCCATCCATCCATCCCTCCATCCATCCATCATCCATCCTTCTATCTTTCCACCCACACATCCATCCACCCACCCACCCACCCACACACCCATCCACCCATCCATCCACCCCCCCACCCATCCACCCACCCACCCATCCACCCACCCATCCATCCACCCACCCACCCATCCATCCACCCATCCATCCACCCAACCATCCATCCACCCATCCACCCACCCACCCACCCATCCATCCACCCATCCATCCACCCCCCCACCCATCCACCCACCCATCCACCCACCCACCCATCCACCCACCCATCCATCCACCCACCCACCCATCCATCCACCCATCCATCCTTCCATCCACCCATCCACCCACCCATCCACCCACCCACCCATCCACCCACCCACCCATCCACCCACCCACCCATCCACCCACCCATCCACCCACCCATCCACCTACCCAACCACCCACCCATCCATTCATCCACCCACCCATCCATCCATCCACCCACCAATCCATCCATCCATCCAACCACCCACCCATCCATCCACCCACCCATCATCCACCCATCCATCCACCCACCCATCCATC
>CM053548.1:11712242-11747999 GCA_028646465.1 Rhinoceros unicornis
CACCAGCTCCTCCCACTGATAACAACAAGAAAAACACTAAAAGCGCACTGTTCTAGAGGATGCTTACCTGGCGTTGCCCTGGCTGTCCCCAGCACTTTAAGTATGTAACTCATCAATAATAAGAAGAAGAATTTCGGCAATAAGATGGAACACTTTGATAATGTTCTGTGCCAGGCGCTGTGCTCAGCGCTTTTATTATTTATTGAATAGAAATAGCAAACATTGTGTTTTCATCAACAGCAACCAGAAGTGACACTTTTTATCACACCTGTTATGTGAATATACTGTTCAAAATATTTTAAAGGATATCGACGCATTTGGGCCAAGTGCTCTATGGGCGTCATGATGCCCCTCGTTAAAACTCTCCAAAGATGTCCTCAAATTAAAGCCCAAGGTCCTCCCCGCGGCCCCCCAGGCCCTGCCCGACCTGTCCCGTCCCCTCCCTGCCCTCCCTCCTCCCTCTCTCCCCCTCGCTCCCTCTGCTCCAGCCATACGGGCCTCCTCACTGTTCCTCCAACACACCAGGCCCTGTCCCGCCACAGGGCCTTTGCACGGGCTGTGGTCTCTGCCTGGAATGCCCTTCCCCCAGATGGTGCATGGCCCACTGCTTCAATCCCCCATCACTTTCTCTGTCCACTTGATCTAAAATCATTCAGCCACCATTACCTCCCTTCTCAAGCTTCCTTTCATTTCCAGAGCATTTATACCCATTTTAATTTAATTCTAATGTGCTGTATATTTACTTGTTTATTGATAAACTATACAGCGCTTTCCAGGTTCCAGGCTCTGTGCTAACAACTTGACAGGTGCAAACTCATTCAGTCCACACAACAAACCACTGGGATGGGTACAAATAAACAGATTCTTTTAGACTATGATAAATGCAACCAAGGAAACAGCTAGGTGAGTGGAGGGATGGCTTCAGGAGGCAAATTCAGGGAAGGCTGCTCAGAGGGGGTTACCTTTGAGCTAAGATGTCACTGGAGCAGCATATGCAAAGGCCCCGAAGCAGGAAACTGCCTGACAGCTGGAGGAACAGCGAGGAGGTCCATGACTGTAGCCGGGAGACCACTGTGTCGGGCTGGAGGGGATGATCTCAGGGGCTCCACAGCAGGCACTGAGCTAAGCAACTTATAGGAAATATTAATTTAACCATCAGGGCCAGAACTAGGGTCAGGTCCTTGCATTGTGCACAAAATCCAAGAGGAGAGACCAGAAAAACTCGGTCAAGATAAACAATATTCCATTGTATGCATATGCTACATTTCGTTTGTGGTATATCCGTGCAATGGAATATTACTCAGTCGTGAAAAGGAGTGAGGCCCTGACACAGCCACACCGTGGATGGACCTTGAACACACAATGCTCAGTGAGAGAACCAGACACAGAAGGACACACGGTGTGTGATTCCATTGATGTGAAATGTCCAGAACAGGCACATCCACAGACAGAAAGTGGATTCGTGGTTGTCAGGGGCTGGGGAGGGGATGGGAGTGACTGCTCATGGGGATGGGGCTTCTTTTTGGGGTGATGGAATGTTCTGGAACTAGATAGTGGAGATGGTTGCACAATTTTGTGAGTATACTAGAAGTCACTGAATTGAGAAAAAACAGTACAAATATTTAATGCAGTATTTTTAAAACGCAAAATTAATGCAAAAAAATTACGACGAACAAAGTATCAAAACTTTAAAGAAAGACAGGATCGGCATTGCTGCTTTTTCCCATTGGCTCAGCCTGGCGCTGTTACCGATCCTGATTTTATTATTTTTAATTTATTTGTTTCCTTTGTTTTTAAATTAAAATTAATTTTTAGTTTAAAACAGAGACAGGACCAGTCACAATGCCACGCTGAGCCCAAAGGAAAACTCGGTAAGACGGATTCTACTTAAAACGGTGACATTTTGTTCATTATGGATTTTGGGGTCATTAATTTTGACTTTTTAAAAACTGCATTAAAATATTCTTTATCTTGATGACCGAGTTTTCTGGCATCCCCTTGGACTTTGCTCCCCAGGTGAGCTTACCCCGGGCCCCGCCCAATCCTCATGGCAAGCGCAAGAGGTAAGTACTATTCCTACCCCCACTTTACAGAGGTGGACACTCAGGCCCAGAGAGGTCAAGTTACCTGTGCAAGGTCACACAGCACGAGGGCTGGGATTTGAACCCGGCCAGCCCGAGTCCGGGGCCCACACACTTCCCGCGATCCCACACCGTCTTCCCCACGCTCTAGGCAGCCAAGCCTCAGTTTCCTTATTTGCCGAGTGTAAGGAGGGGGAAGAGGGTGAAGCCCCTGGCGTGGGTTCAGTGAGCCAATCCGTGGGGCTTAGCGCCTGGGACACCCTTAGCGCTCAGTAAACGGCTATTATCACAAGTGTTCCCAGCAGCCCCCTGCCCACCCCCGGCCAGGCGCAGGGCATCAGGGCTGGGTGAGGAGCAGAGCCGGGGTGAGGGGTCTCCCCGCCCTGCCAGCCCCGGGTCCTCGTCTCGGCCCCGGCCGGGCTGGAGACAGGCTCCGTCTCCATGGAGACCCGAGCGGGATGCTCACGGCCTGTGGGCCTCTGCTGTGCCCGGAGAGCCGTTAAGAAGAATAAAAATAAAAACCCACCAGCCCTCCTGCGAACTGAAGGTGTATTTTCTCAGCCCCTTTCTTCCACCCAAAACAGACTCCGGGGAAGGGGCGGGGAGGGGCCCGGTCTCGCTCGCGTCTGACCTCCGGGAGCTTAGATTCAGCATTTCCCCTCCTGAGTGATACCTGTTCCTGGAGTTTATTCCCTGACCTGCTGAGACGCCTCAGCCGTATCGGGGAAGGGGTCGGGGCCGAGGAAACTGAGGCCGTGCGCCTGGAGGCCTGTGGAGCCCACAGGGCCGATGCTCTGGGTTATCATCAGCCAGAGGGACCCTGGCCACATCGGCATCACCGCAGGGGGCCCACGATGTGGGCCGTCACTGCAGAAGCAGGGAGCGGGGAGCAGAGCCCGGGGTGGGAGCCGGAGGCTGGCAGGCTTCGGGCAAGTCGCCAGGATCTCTGGACCTCTGTTGCTTCATAAACCTGCCCCAGGGCCTTTGCACATGCTCAATGTTCATCTCCCAGAATAGGGTTCTTGAAATAATCATGCCAACTTCAATACATTTATCTTAAAAGAAAACTGTGGACATGTGAGGTCGTATGGTTGTTTGTGAGGGGCCGTCCTGGGCACTGTGGGGGGTTGAGCAGCATCCCTAGCGGCCCCCCCAGTTGATGCCAGGAGCGCCGCTAGTTGTGACAACCACAGATGTCCCGAGACGTCGCCCAGTGTCCCCTGTGGGCAGAACCAGCCCGGGTGAGAACAGCGGGGAACTGCCCTGTGGTGGGGGGGCAGCTGTCCTGTCTCCCTGGGTGATGCCAGCTTTACCCTGTCCCCCCGGACTCTGATGCCCTTTGGCCCTGACCCCTCTGTGTCCCCGAACCCCTCATTGCCCAGGCTGCCCATAACCCTTCTAGCACATTCCAGGAGGCTGAAGCACGCCCGCCCTCTGAGCGCCCGCAAGCTGGGCACGCGTCCCCCGGGAGCACCACACCGCAGTCCCCACCCCTCCTACGACATGGATCCGCCCCTCCGGCCGCAGCCCGCTGGGCCAGGAGTGGACCCCTGCCCCCGGGGCCGGCGAGTTCTCTGGCCGGGAGTCCGAGGTCGGGGCCGAGCCTGCGCCACGTTGAGCCTGGGACTCGTCGGTGGCCTTTCCTCCCCAGGTGAGGAGAAAAGGATGAATAGACCCCTTTTCTGAATGAGCCACCCCAGCGTGTTCCCGGTACTTGCAGTCAAAACCGCACGCGTTTGTGTATTGTAGGATTCATTGACGTGAAGTGTCCAGAACAGGCACATCCACAGACGGAAAGCGGGTTCCTGGTCGTCAGGGGCTGGGGAGGGGGTGCGAGTGACTGCTGATGGGGACGGGGTTTCCTTCTGGGGTGATGGAATGTTCTGGAATTAGAAACCCGGCAGACACGACATGGTCCGTGCCGTCAGGGCCCACACGGCAAGACGCTGCTCCAAGGACACGCCGTCCCCGCGTCCACCTCATCCTGTGACATTCTGTGATATCCCAACCCCTCTCCACGCATAAGGGGGGCCGGTCGTGTGGAAACACAGAAGAAACCCCAAGTGGGGGGCCGGCCCCGTGGCTTAGCGGTTAAGTGTGTGCGCTCCGCTGCTGGCGGCCCGGGTTCGGATCCCGGGCGCGCACCGACGCACCGCTTCTCCGGCCATGCTGAGGCCGCGTCCCACATACAGCAACTAGAAGGATGTGCAACTATGACAGACAACTATCCACTGGGGCTTTGGGGGCAAAAAAAATCAATAAAATTATAAAAAAAAAAAAAAAGAAAGAAACCCCAAGTGAGGGACATTCCACAAAAGCCCAGCCAGGATCCTCCACACAAGCCAGGCGAGAGGCAAGGAGGCGGAAAAACCCCAGGGTGAAGGAAGAGAGAGAGACGGCCCCCGCACGCAGCGCGGGGTCTGGAATGTTCTTGACCGTGAAGGACGCTGCCGGTCATGTCTTGGATTCCGGCTGCGGGCGTCACTCTCTGCCCTCGCCCCCGGCCCTGAGGTGTCTGGTCCCCGGGCAGGCGGCAGGCGTGGATGGAGGACGCCCCGGGCCTCTGGGGCCGCGGGTGGAGAAGTTTCCGCAGCCCCTCGGAGCCCCGCTCCCTTCAAGCGTGCCACTCGGCGCCCCCACTCGATTTCCTCTGGACCTTCCGCAGGTCCACACGGTGATGAAAGGCACGAGTAAATCTCAGGACTGAGACTGAAATCGCAAAAGCCAAGGATGTGTGTCCACTGCAAAATGACGGGTCCTTCTCGTCCACTCTGAAAGAGGAGGAAGACCAGAGTGAAGATTGGGGGCCAGGAGCCCCGGGGGCCTGGGTGGCGCGCGGTCTCGCTGCCGCTGCTCAGCTCTGCCCTGGGGACGGGAGGGAAGCCGAGGGCCACACGTAACGAGTGGGCGTGGCCACGTGCCAATAAAACTTGATTTACAAAGACAAGCTGGGGGCCGGACTCAGCGACGGGCCTGTGGGCTGACCTCTGGTTAAACACGCTCCCTCCTGGTGTCCCAAGAGGCGCCTGGGAAGGTTTGTGATGGCGGAGAGCTGGGCACGAGATGTGTGTCCATCAGCTGGGGACTGGCTGAAACTCACGGTGGCTTCTGAGGACGGAATACTACACAGCCATGAACAGGAGTGTGTATGTGCCAGACATACACAAGCAAGAGTTAATTCCAGACGAGGACAGCATGACGCGATCTACAAAAAATGTTTAAGCCGTACACAAAGCAGGCTGAATATTGTCCTGTATTCACAAATGCGCACAGGAAAAAATTTTTTTAAAGGATGAAAAGGCTACAAACAGGGGACGATGCTTCTGCACAGAAGGGTGAGAGACTGGGGTGGTTTCCAGGAATGTTCCGTGTTTTATTGCCTTAAAACAAGACCCCTGGGAAGAGATCAAAGCCAGTGGGGTCCCTGTGGACGATGCCTTTGCCCAAATCATTTGCTGCCACCCAGGCTGATGGGGACCTAAGGTGACGCTCAGGGGCGCCGAGGGAGCCCACGGAATGAGCCTCACACGTCTGGATTCATCTTCACAACCGTCCTCCGGGAGCCAGTGACCTTTCTAAATGCAATTCAGGCCACATCCCTCCTGTCCTGGGCCTGCCCGCTCCCCACAGCTCCCCATCGCACTGAAGGCAAAATGAAACGCCTCGCCAAGGCCCTCCAGGCCCCGCGTGGCCCCCCTCCGCCCTCTCCCCCTCCTCTCTCTGCTCCAGCCACACGGGCTCCTCGCTGTTTCTCCAACACGCCAGGCCCGCTCCTGCCCCAGGGCCTTTGCACGGGCTGTGCCCTCTGCCTGGAACACCGTCCCGGATTTCCACATGGCTTGATCCTTCTTGTCATTCTGATTTCACTCAAAGCCCCCTCCGTGGGGAGCCTTCACTGTCCACCCGGGGTTATTTCTGTCTGTTACTCGTCTTCCCCGGGAATTGTGAGCCCCAGGGTGGCCAGGGCAGGGTCTCCCATTTGTGGTGGTTCCCCGAGCTCTAGCAGGGGGGCAGATATTTGCAGCCTCCACTGTCAAATGAGACTAATCTGTCGTGACGTGATCAGCGGCCGCCTTGGGACAAGGGGGGCGGGGGCGCAGGGAGGGGCTGCACGGGGGGGCGAGGAGACCTCCACGGGTGACACACACGCACCACCCCCACCGCCCCTAAGTCGCACCCCCCTACGCCCCACCTCCCCCGCTGCCTCACTGCCGCCCGAGCACACACCTCGAAGCCCGTCTTCTGTCCGTCCGCCCCGTCCCAGGAGCCTGACACACAGATGCTCAGTGAGCGTTTGTGGAATGACTGACAGACCTGGGCGGGTGTCGGGCAGAAGGCAGGGGGGACCCCACTCTACACACGGCCCCCAGACCACCTCAAACGTGGGGACGATCAAACCCCAAGGCTGTCACATGTCGCCACCCATCCCCGGACAGGAGACGCGAGGCTGATCTCTCGATATGGCTTTATTTTCTGATCGTCCCACTGAGTCCACACCAGCCTGTGGCCCAGGGAGGAGGAGCCCCCGCCCCCTCAGTCGACAGTCTCGGGGGGGCCGGGCCACGCGGCGGGGCGGAGGAACAGGGGGATGAGGAGGAAGAGGAACCCCCCAGATGGGTTGGCACCCCGCCCGGGAGGGACGAGCCTGGCAGGCACAGGGGGCCAAGGCGGAGGCGGAGACGCAGCCCCGTTGCCCCCAGAGAACCTGGGCGGGGGGCCGGAGGTGGGGGGCGGGAGGGCTGGGCCCCGGCCCGGAGACGCCCCGGTGGCCGTGGAGCCGTCAGCCCTCCCCTCCCCTCGGCACTCGCTCCAGGGTATATTGCTAACGGGTCACTTCACCCGGGGCTCCCTGAGGTCAGCCGGCCCTGGGGGGCCCTCCCCACCCCCCACCCCGCGAGGCGCCTGGTTGTGGGGTTCAGGCCCAGACCTTCCCCCTCCGGTCCCGGGAAGGGCGGCCCCCACGGGCCCACGGCCATGTCTCCAGCAAACGTTCTCCTGTGACCCCCAACCTGGACGCCCCAGGAGGGACACGGAGGCCCCAACTGCCCGAGGACGCATCCTACTTGCACAGATGGGGAAACCGAGGCCCAGGAAGCCGGGGTGAGACGTGAGTTAGTGGAAGGGCTGGGGCCTCTCCCCTCCGGGACCCCCTCCCGCCCCAGGGACCCGGGTCCCCAGGGGGACAGGCTGGAGCGCTGGGAAAGCCTGGAGGGCCAGGCTCGGAGAGAAGACAGCAGGGCAGTGGGGATCTGAGCCGAGCGAGGGCGAGTGCAGGGCTGGGTTGGAGGTGGGAGTTGGGGAGCCGCCTGCCATCCCCCAGAATTGGGGACCACGTCCCAAGGCCGCACCCTGAGCCGGCTCCCTCAGCCCGGCAGGCAGGGGGCACAGGTGTCCACAGGAGGGGCCAGAGCCAGACAGGAGGGAGAACAGCGCCCGAGTCACGGGGGGGCTGGACCGGCGTCAGACGCAGACCAGCACGCGGGCAGCCCCTGACCCCTCGGCCTGCAGTCCCCGGTCAGTGTCGCAGGCCAAGTGATGCCGAGGCTGCAGGGGCGCGTGCCGTTTCATCGCAGGGCCGTCTCCAGGCTTGTCCCCAAGTCCGTGGCCTGGCCCCAGGACACCGCCAACCACTCCTCCAAAGGAGTTCAAGGGACATGGCGAGAAAGAAGGCCCCGGGTCCTCCAGAGCGACACGGAAAGCTCTGTAATTCGCGGTGCTGGGTGCGCAGGCGGTGGACGCGGGTGGGCGGGGTCGGGTCACTGCGTCTTGGCTTTCAGGAGCAGCCTCTGCACCGTCTTGTACAGGAGATCGAAGTGCTGGGGGCGGCGGGGGTGCAAGTGAGGCCGGGGCCCAGTGCACCCACCGCGAGGAAGGCCCGGGGGCCGAGTGGGGTCACCTACTCCTGGGCGGGGCTGAGGACGCGCCCCCCCCCCCCGCCCCCGCTCACCTGGACCGCCGTGTAGGCCGTCCCGAGGTAGGCGCCGATGCAGACGGCCAGGAGCAGGTCGAAGACAGCCGGCTTGACCCTGGGAGGCAGTGGGGTCAGCAGGTGGTGTGGGCCTGGCCCCCCGCCCTGGCTGTCCCGCGGCCGCGGCCCCGGCGGGAACTGGGCTCACCTGTAGGCATTCATGACCTGCTTCAGCTGGTCGTAGAAGACGAATTCGGGGTCCCTGGGGAGACAGCGCTTTCTCAGTGGGCTTCCCCTGACGGCCGGCCCCCAGACGCCAGACTGCCCGGAGGCCCCGCCCGCCCTGGGACCCGGGAGCCTGTCCCTCTGAGGGAAGAACCGTCCTTCACCGAGAAGTAACATCTTTCCTACTCCCTTTCTGGGGTCAAAACACACTCTTTGAAGATGAAATGTGGTGACTGCAGGAACTTCACTGGTCTGGGAAGAACTTCTACAGAGGAAGGGCGACCACGGCCTGGGAGTCAGAGACCCCAGCTCCATGGCTTGGGTCCACTCTGAGCCTCGGTTTCTTCTTCTGCCCAAGCACTCTGTCTCCCGGGGGCATCATGAGTTGGGAGGAACACAGAGAGCCAGCGAGGGGCACCCAGCAGTCTGGGGCACGTCTCCTGCCCCTGGACGCCCCCAGGCGCCCCTCCTACCACCAGGCATGGAGATGCTCTCTCGGCCAAGCCGGGGAGCTGGGATGCACCCAACAGAAAAAAGACAAAACCCGGGAGCCTGGATCCTGAGGGCAGAGGGGGACCGGGAGGAGGCCGCAGGGGACGCTCTGGGGCCCCCGTCCGGGCCGGGCCTCACCGCTTGTCAGCCTTGACGTGG
The DNA here is from genome assembly GCA_028646465.1 of Rhinoceros unicornis. Lineage (NCBI taxonomy): Eukaryota > Metazoa > Chordata > Mammalia > Perissodactyla > Rhinocerotidae > Rhinoceros > Rhinoceros unicornis. Next base: position 11,721,108 of record CM053548.1, read on the forward strand.
TGTGGCTTCACCTCCTTCAGGTAGCGGCCCAGGTAGTGCTCGAGCGTGCTCAGGAACGGGCCGTCCTTGCCCACCAGCTGCGCGGCCCGCGGCTGGTGCGTGAGCCAGTCCATCACGGAGTCCAGCTGCTCCTGCTGGATCTGCTGCGGGGACGCGGCCGCCATCACGGCCCCCGCCCGCCCGCCCAGCCAGGACCCCCACCCGTCACGGCCCCCGCCTGCCCGCCCGCCCGCCCGCCAGGCCAGGACCCCCGGCCATCACGGCCCCCGCCCGCCCGCCCAGCCAGGACCCCTGCCCGTCACGGCCCCCGCCCGCCCGCCCGCCCGCCATTACCATCTGCTCCGTGAAGACGGGCATGTCCGGGGGCGTCCCCTGCGGAGAGAGGGGGTCGGGCCCTGAGTCCTGGCCGCCCGGCCGGCGGGGGGCTCGCGGGGGCGGGGGGCTCACCTTGTCGGTCAGGTTGTAGATGACCCGGGTCAGGGCCTCCGCGATCAGCCTCGTGTTCCGGGTCAGGGTTTTCGAGTCGACCCGGGACCTGCAAGGGCAGATACGGGGAGAAACACACGTATATAACATACACACACACCCTGCAGTGGGGTGAACAGTATCCCCAAACTCATGGCCTCCCGGGACCTGTGGCCGTGAGCTGATCTGGACGTGGGGTCTCTGCGGCCGTGGTTGTAAGATGAGGGCACGCTGGGGTGGGGGCCCTAAGCCCAACGGCCGGTGCCCTGCTAAGGGGGACATGTGACACAGACGCAGACAGGGAGATGACTGTGTGACGACAGGCAGAGACGGGGGTGACGTGGCCACAAGACAGGGGACACCAGGACTCTCGGCCACAGACAGACCCATAAGAAGGAACTGTGGGGCCAAACGTCACTGATCTGAGTGGGTGTGGGGGACGGGGCCTCCCGGGGAGGGCGGAGGGGTGACCAGCGGGGGGCCCGTGCCTCCTTCGCGCCAGCTCTCCGTTGCTTTCGGCCCCCTCCGCCCTGGAGCCCTAATCCAGCTCACAGCCCTCGGTTCCAGCACCACCTCCTCCAGGAAGCCCTCCAGGAAACCCCGAGGTCCCAGGACCGGCCGTGCCGGCTCTCCCTCTGGACCCCGTCCAGGACCACCTCGTCATCCCCCAGCAGACGGGTGTCCAGTAGCCAGGCTGCTGCCCAGGGCCAGCCAGTGAGCATACCCAGCCTGGACACAGTGGCCGACACCACCGTAAAACCCAGCCCACTGAGGGCTGACGTGCCAGTGGGGAAGACAGACAGACAGGACATGAAATCACAAAACGGCGGAAGCCAGGGGCGCCCGGTGTCCCGGAGAGACAGGACAGGATCGTGGGGCGATGTCTCCCTGAGGGGGTGCAAAAGGCCAGGGAGACGGGGCACAGCTCTCCAGGCCACCAGCAGGGCCAGCCGTGCAAAGGCCTGGGGGCAGGAGCTGTCTGAGCAGCAGGGTAGACTGAGGTGCCCAGTATCTGGGGGTCACGCATGGGGGGTCGCTCTGCCCTCCTTGCCCCCAATAACAGGGAGGTCGCGACCCGACCCCTGCCTCTCATCACCGGGCTCAGGCGAGCTGCCCTCCTCTGTTCCTCATGCTGCCAGGCTCACGCCGGCGCCCCCCCCACCTCCCCGAGGCGGGTTCCTTCCCTCCATCTACTCGGGAAAGAACGTTCTAGAATACGGCTCGCTGCGCTCACCGCACGTCCATAATGCTGCTGCGCTGGCCGTCGCGGTGGCTCTCCAGGTGCGAGAGCGTGAAGGCGGGCAGCCGGCGGATGGCGAAGCGCTCGTGCTCCCAGGCCAGGATGTCGTCCGCCAGGTTGATCTTCTTGTGCACCATGGAGAAGCGCACCTCCGGGAACTGGTGGGCCACCACCTGCGCCGGCCAAGCCGTCAGGGCCGCCACCCCACGCCCCGGCCCACCAGCCTCTCTGGGGGCCTCGAGGGCCCGGGCCCTCCCCGAGCCTCCCGCGTCTGGGAAGTGGGGGGAGCCCCCGTGCGGGGCCCCAGGTCTACAAAGTGGCCGATCTGACGCCCGGCGGACGAGACGCCAGGTAACGAGGGGCGGGGGCCCTGGCGACCCGGGGGCCCGTCTGTGCAGGGGCGCGCACCATCTCGAGCTCCCGCAGGAAGGCGTGCTGCAGCGTCCCCTCCCGGGGCGGCTTGGACACGTGCAGGTGCAGGCCGTCCCCCCGGCCCACGGTGTCCAGGCAGAGGACGAAGGCCACGTTGTCCTGCAGCAGGCTGGAATCTGCGGGCGGCGAGAGCCGGTGTCGGGGCGAGAACCGGGGCCCGGGGCCTGCCCCCGCCCGGCCAGCGGCCCTCACCTGTGTGGTCCAGGTTGTCCTCCAGCCAGCGCTTGGTGCCCTGGTAGTTGAACTTGCCCCCTCCGGACGCAAAGAACAGCAGATTGTACCTGGGGGAACGGGGGCGTCAGCTGGTCCCCGACAGCGAGGGGGTGGCCCCAGTACGAAATCCGGACCTGCCCTCAGAGCAGGGCCCCCCTCGACCCTGCGATGTCGGGGCCGGGTCACTCTCTGCGCTGTGGGGGGCTGGGCGGCATCCCTGGCCCCACCCACTCGATGCAGGAGCTCCCCCGTGTGACAGCCACACATGTCCCCAGATGTCACCCAATGTCCCCCGGGGACAGGATCTGAGCTCCGGGCCCGGCCCACCCGCACCCCTCAACACACAGACACAGTTTCCCGGGTCAGAGCCGCCTCGGGCCACGAGGCTCCAAGGGCCGGGCGTGACGCGCCCAGTGGCCGCGGCGGGCACGTACGCAGCGTGGGTGCGCTTGTAGGTGTAAAGCCGGGAGAAGAGCCGGGCCAGCTCCAGCAGCACGGAGACGCCGCTCCCGTTGGAGTCCGCGCCGTGCGACAGCCACTGCGGGCGGGAGACAAGGCCGGCGGTCACCCACGGCCACCCAGGGCAGCCACCCACCCTCAACAACCCCCCCCACTGGCCACGTCTCCAGCGCGTGGCTGCACCCCTCCTCTGCTCGGGCCCCAGGCTGACAGCACCCCACATCTGCAGGGCCGAGCCCCCCGCGGCTCTGCCCCGCGCCCGGGGGAAGGTCCACGCATGCACCCACGGGGGCAGCCGCCGTCTGGCCTCAGCACCTGCACCGGGAGCCCTGCGCCCCACGCCGTGGGGGTCGGCACAGGTTCCCTCCAGCCGGACCACCTGCCTTCCACTGCCCCCCACTGGGCCCTCTGAGCCGAAGCAATGTTCCCAACAGGGCGACAATCAGTTCTCAGGGAGACAAAAAAATCTGGCGTTCTCTAATGGGGCTTGGACCCTCCCAAGGTCACAATCCACTAACTGACATATCCGGTGTGGATGGGACTAAAATTCATGGGGAGGGATGACACGAGGCTCAGGGCGAGAACCAGACACAGAGGGACACACGGTGTGTGAGTCCATTGATGTGAAATGTCCAGAACAGGCACATCCACAGACAGAACGTGGGTTGGTGGTTGTCAGGGGCTGGGGAGGGGATGGGGGGTGACTGCTGATGGGGACGGGGCTTCCTTTAGGGGAGATGGAATGTTCTGGAAGTAGACAGTGGTGATGGGTACACAACTTTGTGAACGCCCTAGAAACCACTGAACCATACGCTTTAAAAAGATGGGGCTGGCCCCGTGGCCTAGTGGTTAAGTTCGGCTCCACTTTGGCGGCCCAGGTTTGGTTCCCGGGCGTGGACCTACACCTCTGCTCATTTTGCTTGTTACCCTTTCTCTGTACAAACCGCGGCCATGAGGGTGACCACTGCTGAGTCCTGGGGTCCTCCCAGTGGCTTGTCGACCTGGGGGTGGTCCTGGGGACCCGGCCACGAGCCCCGCCCCCGCTCAGCCTCCGTGTCAGCCTCACGAAGACGCCCACCCCACGGGGTCCTCATAGGGCCCCGAGGTAACGCCTGAAGGGCCCTCGGAGGGCGGGCGCTGCCCCTCGCGCCACAGCCCCGGAGCAGACAGATGCTCTGCCCGGCGGGGGGCTGGAGCAGGACGACAGGGGAGGGCGCCCGTCCCCTCCGCGGGGCACGCGTACGTACAGGGGCCACTCCGAAGGCGTCGTAGTGGGCCACGATGACGATGGTGGGGAGATCCTCTCCGCCCAGCCCCGTCAGCCGCCCCTGCAGAGAGACAGTCTGTGAAGCACCCACCGGCCGGGCGCTCCACCCGGCGAGGGCGGCGGTGGGGACAGTGTTTCTGGCTTTGCCGGCTCTACGCCTCTTTGTCACAACTGCTCAGAACGAACGTGAACACCACGTGGCCATGTGCCAATAAAACTTTATTTACAAAAGCAGACAGAGGGCCGACAGGGCTCAGGGAGAGCGGGGGGAGGCCGAGCGCCCCGCTCCCTCCCCGCCCCCACTTCCCACGCGGATAACAGGGAGCACGCAGGGCTCACAGCAGCACAGACGTTTCCAGAACCAAAGGCCAGACCCCCAAATGGCGAGAAGGCCCATCAGACCCTCGGTGACTCTGTCTGCTGTTACCCCAGAGCAAACTGGACCAACCCCAGCGCAACCTGACCTCCGGGAGCCAGACGGCAAAGACCCGGCCAGCGTGGGTTTTCTCTGCCCGGTCGATTTTGAGATATTCAAAATCGTACTCATCTTATTACTGTACCGACGGCACAGATGCTGCACCAGCTTCCCCAGGTCCCAAACCGGCCTGTCCAGCCCACTCCCCGCAGAGCCCGGGTCCCCCTCACTGCCCCTCGGCCACAGGCTCTCAGCCGGGACGTCCCTGAAGCCCCGCAAACCCACAAGAAGGGCCATTCGGTGATAGCGCCAGCCGCCCGGCAGAGCCCTCCTCTGCCCTATTTATTCTAAGTGCCCCTCCGTCGCCCCCAGACCTCTCCTAACAGGAAGCGAGTTCTGTGAGGCAGGAACAACATCTCGCTGGCCGCTGCCTCCCGCACACAGCGGGGGCTCCAACGGCACCCGCGGAAAGGCATGGGATTCTCGCCTGACTCCGTGCTACACAGAGGACTCAGTCCTGGAGGGGAAGGGGCGGCTCAGAGCGTGGCTGCACCCCGACTTCCACCCGAGCCTGCACGCTGACCCCAGGGGGCGGTCGAGCAGCCTCGCTCCATCTGGGGTGAGGCCCTGGGGACTGGGGCCCGCAGAAGCCAAATTAATACTGAAGGCGCTGCCTGGCCCAGCAGAGGGCTGGGGGACCGGCACGCTCGGCTACAAGTGCTCGCTGAGGGCCTACTGTGCGCCGGGCACCAGGCTGGGCTCTGAGGACACAAGAGAGGCCAAGACGAACGTGGTCTCAGTGCACATGGAGCTCAGGCCGACGGAAAAAAACAAATGACGCACAAGTTCCGAACATGCCACACGGTGACAACTACTCAGGAGAAAGAGACACCGGTGACACCGGCCCCGGGTTACCAAGCACGGGCGTCTACAAAGGCCTCGCCTGGTGGGCCTCACGGGGAAGCCGCCCCCACTCCTGACCCCAAACGTGCAGGCTCTGAGGGGAGCCGCCGTCGAGGACGCAGCCCCGGCCGCCACGCTCTTCCCGTATCCGCATCCCTCGTCCCCGGTCCCTTCTCTGCCTCTTCGGGGGGTAGGGGACGCTGAGGACACCCCCCGCTCTGCACCCTCCTGCTCCCGGTCCTCCCCTCGCCCCCTCCTGACTCCTGGGCCCTTAAAGCTGCTGGAGCCTCTGGTCCAGCCCCCCCACCCCAGTGAGACGACTACCACGGCTGACCCCCGAGGAGGGGAGAACGGAACGGGGGAGCCGGCATCTTCTCTGGCCTACAGGCCCCCTCACACCATTAGGCTGGGCGATTAAGGGCTGGGCTCTTTCGTGTCTGGTGTGCTGCTGTAACCAGCCACCCAGAGCTCAGCTCTCTCCTGGCTCAGCCAAGCTCCAGGCAACATGGGGTGTGTGGCCCCGGAAAGTTCTGAGGATGCAGGGTTGGAGATGACATGATGTGACGAGAAGGGGCCGGCCACCCCGGGCCTGCGGGGAGAGCTGTGAGGCGGGGACAGCCTGTGCAAAGGCCCTGCGGTGGGATGAGGCGGTGGTGCAGCAGGTGGCGGGGCTGGTGGGGGCCCCGCCTCCTCCCAGAGCAAGGGGGGCGGGCGATTTGGCCCGACGTCCCTATCAGAGGCTCCCTCCAGTGGGGAACGGGCTGAGGCGGCCAGTCTGCTTTCGGGCAAGGTCGGGCTGGCTGGGCGGGGGCTGAGGAGTCTGGGCGCCCAGCCCCCCGTCTCAGTTTGGCAGGCACTCACCTCCACGCTGGTGATGAGCCAGTCGCTCACGGCCTTGCTCTGGACCCCACTGGTGACCATCTGGAAGCCGTTGGCGGTGGCCGTGTGGAGCAGCACTGGGGACAGGAGGCGAGAGTCAGCGGAGCCCCGGGGCTCCCTGGTCACCCCGACACCCAGACCCCAGGGTGCGTGCTGTGTGTGCAGGAGTCACCACACAGACGTGAACGCAACACAACGACTGGACACGGGAGGGCCCCTGAGCGTCTAGAAGAAGAGCCGATGAGACAGACACCCCGACCCCAGGCAGGCGGCGGGGAGGGCATGGGCGCCCTCGGACTCAGCCTCCCCAGGACCAATTCGGCATGCAGGTGACGAGACGGTCACCCCGCCGGTGACCCAGACACAGGAGTTTCCCATCTGACAGCCCACGAGGCTCCAGCCAGCCCCGAACCCCGGGACGGCGTGAGCACCAAGGTCTGGTGACCTGTTCTCGCTGAGCAGGCGGCACTGTCTCTGTCCACGTCTCTGGGTGTGAGCAAACGGTCCACGTGGACGCCACTCCTCAGCCGGGGCCAGGGCCTGCCCCACAACGCCCACGAGTTCCCCCTCGCCCAAGCCCGCTTCTGCTCTTGGCGCATTTCAGAACGTGATCGTGATGCGCATGCAAGACATTATCAGTGGGGAGAAGGGCACCCCTCAGGACTCTGCGGTATTTCTGCAACTTCTCCTGAGTCTTAACGTGTTCCAAAATAAACAAGCTATTTCTAATAAAGACAGTCGTGATCAATATTTGGGAATTTACATTCTGTTTTCCCCACTAACCAACGCAAAATAAGCACTCTCCCGTGCCACTAAATTTTCCATCCCAAAGTCATTTTTAGTGGCTGCGTGATATTCCACCAAGTAGCCGATTCCTCCTCTCCTCTGCTCTAACTGGACATTTAGGTCTCCCCCAAATTCATTCCTCTGCTGCCACCATGCAGACGGCCCGTTAGGACTTTAATCTAGACCAGGGGACGGCAAACTCCTCCTGTAAAGGGCCGGAGAGTCAGTATTCTCGGCTCTGTGGGCCAGACAGTCTGTCGCAGCCACTCCACTCTGCTGGTGTAGTGAGAGCCGCCCTAAACCCTATGTAAACACTGGCCGTGCGCCGATAAAACTTTACTCACACCCACAGGCAGCCCACGGGCCGTAGTTTGCCAGCCCCCAAGCTAGAGACCCACACAGCTGACAATCTGGCCTGGAGCAATCAACCTTTCACAGCTTAAGCACCTCTTATCAAACTGTGTCCCCGAGGCGGCGGGCCAAGTCTGCCCGGGTCAGCACACCGCCCGCCCCGTCCACTCTGTCCTCCCCTTCTCTGCTCCGGCCCTTTCCACGGGCGAGGAGAGCACTGACCGCTCCTCTCGGCTCCATTTCTTGTCACTTTTCCCAGCTCACTCCCAGCACGGCCTGCTCCTGCGCAAGCCCCCTGCAGCCTCCCCCGCCCACGGGGTGGGAGGCACGGGGTCTCCTCTCCCCAGGAAGGCTGCTGACCCTCCCGATGTACTCGAGTGAGACGAGACACCCGGGATTCACCCGGCAGGTAGAACACACAGAGAAAACCCAATGGACGCCCGTGCTTTCCACAACCATTCAGGGGCTGCGGATGGGAGACCCCTCCCTCCAAACCAGCGGTTCTCGAGCTTTGGTTTGCTCGGGAATGGGCAGTGGGGAGGGTGGGGGCCTGCAAAATGCAGGGTCCCGCCCCCCCGGCCCCGAGACTGACACCGCAGCTCCGGGGTGAGGCCGTGACCTACACCGTTAAGGATGGGTGACAAAGGCCACGTGATGGCTTTGACAACGTCCTAGAAATGCACGGCCCGACCCCGGCCCGCGACAGGAAAGGGCCCCGTGCCCGCAGCCCGAGCCCACCTTCAGCAGCAGAGGCTGAGCCCTGGGAGGCGGAGGCGGCCTGCGTCTGCTCGTAGATGGAGAGCAGGGCCTCGTCTTCCACAGCAAAGTACACGGGCACGATGGTCTCCATGGCGAGCATCTCGGGCTCAATCTCCATGAATTGCTGGGGAGAGACACGTGTTGAGGGGGCCCCTGGCCCGGGGGAGCCCGCTGGCTGCCCCCAGAGGGCGGGCAGGCAGGGGCCTAGAGCACGCTATGAGACCGGCTAACGAGGCTGGGGTCACGCTGGAGGGGAGGACGGGGCAGGAGGGGGAGGGGAGGGGACGAGGACAGACGGGCGAGGCATGGTGATGCTCGTGGGGCCCCTTGGACGGTCCCCCTCAGGGAGGAAGTGCGTTGGGAGAATGGGCACCAGAGCCGGGTCTGGGGTCAGGTCTGGTGTCACCGCAGGCTATGCCACCCCCACTGGCCGTCACGTCCTCGGCTCTAAGTGGGTGACAGATATTGGCTTCCCGGGACCCGCAGAGACAGTGGGCGTGAGCAGCCTCGGCTGCCCCACACCCCTGCTCATGTGCAAAACCACTTTCCCTCCCAAGTCTCGTGGGACCCTATCAGACCCCCGAAACTCAAAGCAGATCCCTCCCCTCAGCTCTGCGGACATGGGGCCGGGTCACTCTCTGTGTGGGGGGCGTCCTGGGTGCTGTGGGGGGTTGAGCAGCATCCCTGGCCCCGACCCACTCGATGCCAGGACCCGGACAACCACAGATGTCCCCAGACATGGCCCCGTGTCCCCCAGGGTCAGAATCACTCCGGAGGGACCACCGAGGGAGGGGAACAGGTGCCGTCCCACGTCCAGAAGGAGGGGGGCTCAGGGAGGTGACCCGACTCTCCCACGGAAGCTTCTGGCCGAGCCCGCGCGGGGGGGCTCACCCGGATGACGTCCTGGGGCACGGCGGCCATGGCCCGCGGCAGGATGATGACCACGGCGCCGGCCGACTGGCGCAGCGCCCTCTGGTAGCGCTCGTAGGAGAAGTCGAGCAGCCGCATGAGCACGCAGCGGCGGCTCAGCACGTCCGCGTCCACCGTGCGGGCCTCCGTGTTGAGCACGGCGTTCCGCGTGCCTGCAGGGGGGGGTCTCCCTCAGCCCGCAGACGACCCGTGCGGGCGCCCCAGGCCCCGTCATCCGCCGCGGGGACGCGGGTGAGGCCGTGTCGATCAGGGCGGGCTCCCCGCTGCCCACGGGTGCGGCCCCCCGAACCCGGGGAGTCTTGGGGCTCCTGAGAGCCGAGGGAAAGCTGGGACCCTCCCCCCTGCCCGCGCCTCCACCCACACGGTCTGGACGGGGCCCACCCGGCGGTGCAGCCCGGACACCACCACTCGGGAGCACGCGGCACAGGCGGCCCCCCTCTCCCCGGGGGCAGCCACCCCTCAGAAGGGGCGCCGTCCCCGTTCCTCCAGCCCCCTGCCCGCCGCTGGCCTCGCAGGCACGGCTCCCCCTAAGGAGACGGGACGTGGTGACGAGCTCCTCCCGCGTCACCGCAGCAGCTCAGGGGACTGGTGTGTCAGCCCCCCCGACAGAGACCAGGGTCCGCTCAAGCCGCCCCCTCGGGGCAGAAAGCCAGCGGGGGCCCCAGACTGGAAGCCAGACGGCCCCCTCCCAGTCCCCGGACGCAGGCCCACAGGTGCCCGCGGACCAAATCCAACCCCTCCCGCCCCGCCCGGCTGCCGGGTGGTCCCAGCTCCCACTCCGGTCCGTCACCCAGCGGGGGAGCCCCGGGGCTACAGGCCTGCCCTCCCCGGCTCCCAGCGCCCCAGTCCTGCCCTGAGCCCCTCTCTGGACTCGCTCTTGTCCTCAGGGCTCTCCGGCCGCCTTGTTCCTCTCCCCGGCAGGACGCAGCATCCTCCGGAACGGCTACTCGCCATCTGCTCCCCTAACTGGACTGGGGGCTCCGGGAGTAGCAACCTCGTTCTGTTGCCTGCAGGAAAAACCCAGCCCCAACAGCAACCCCCCGGCCCCGTGGGCTCCTGACAAACAGGGGCCGGGAGAAGGAACGGATGAACGCTGTGTCCCCACCCCCCCCCGAGAGCTCGGACACACCACGGCTGTCTACCGCCTTCCACACCGGGGCCGGGTCACTCTCTGGCGCTGTCCTGGGCGCTGTGGGGGCCGAGCAGCACCCCTGCCCCACCCACTCAATGCCTGGAGCAGCCCCAGTGTGACAGCCACAGACATCCCCAAACGTGGCCCAGTGTCCCCTGGGGAGCAGGCACCCAGGTGGGAACCCTTGCTCTGTACGCAGCACCAGCTCCCATCTCTGCTGAGAGCTCAGGAAACATCTAGAGAACCAGGGAGGGAGCGAGAGGCTGTTTTCCGGCTGGGACCCCGCCCCGCTCACAAGCTCTGCCCAGACAACGGAACCAGGACGGCGCACAGAGCTCTCCCACAGCCAGGGGCCCTCGGACACGGCACGGGGGCACGGCCACCTCGAGCGCGGTCTGCTGGAGAGGGGTGCCCGGGAGAGGCCACGTCGACGTTCAACGCAGGACCGTGGAGGGGGCGCCGACATCTCCACGGCTTCCCACAGGAGCACCGTCCCCGTGGACAGGGGGAAAGGGGCTCGGGCAGCCCCCAACTGCCAGGACCACCAGCACCCAGCTGGGAAGCTGCCAGAAATCCCAACTCGTACGTCAAATTGCCACACCTTAACAGCAAGCAGAGTCCAAAATGTCTCAAACGCTGCAGGCAGACCCGGGATGCACAAGTCAACAAACCCTAACGCACGTGGGGGCCGCATGTGGCCCCCGGGGCCTCCAGTTTGAGACACACATAGGAAGCGCTCAAAAGACTGATGCAGGCAAGCGGCTCAGCCGGCTCTGAAGGTCGAGGCTGCAGGACTGCCGGGGAGGCGACACCCATCCTCTCGAGGATGTGACTGCGCTAGGCCTCCGCGAAGCCTCGGGCTCGGGGCCAGGAGCACAGGAGCGCAGGGCCCGCCTCTGCTTTCCAGGAACGCCGTCTGGGAAAGCAGGCAGACGGGAGAGGGCCCGCTTCCAACGGGGCGTCCTGAGGGGCTGGTCAGCGGGAGGCGGCCGGAGGGACACAGGAGGGGCAGCGCCCAGGTGGGAAGGGGGAGGGCCGGCTCAGGAGCAGGGGGCCTGCGACCAAGGAGCAAGGGCGGGCCGTGCGCCCCAGGCCAGGGGGCTCGCTGCCTCCGCCCCCACCCCTCCTGTCCCCACCCCTCCCAGGGCCTTTCTCTGCTTTAGGCCACCGGCCTGGCAGGGGTGAGTAGCAAAGACCTTCAGGATGCCCTTGAAACTCCGGGAAGGCCCCTCCCCCGAGCCCCATCTGCTCCACACACGCGGCCTCCCAGGGGCGGCTCCAATGTCACCTTGAGGGTGGGGACTCGAGGGCCTACTGTGTGCGTCCTCTCCCTGGGCCTGGCGCTCCTGCAGGGCAGGAATCAGGACCCCCCTTTCCAGGAGGAAGCAAAGCCACAGAAGGGAAGGCGGGGGAGGGCAGAGCCGGTGGACGCCAGCCCCCCACAGCCCCCCCCCGACTCTGAGGGCCCCAGGGGCGGAGAGCACCTCCACCGACACGACGTTCAAGCTGGCACAGCCCCCTCACCCCGGCGTCAGGATGGGCAGAGGCCGGGCTCAGTGGACGCCACGAAGATGGGCTCTGGACACCTGGAGAGCAGTCGCCGGTCCCCACAACGGGACCACACCCAAACGGGGGCGGCAAACTCTTCTATCAAGGGCCGGAGGGCAGATCCTCTCGCCTTCCCAGCCACACGGGGTCTCCGTAGCTACTCACCCTGCCTTTGCACGGAGACCACCAACCACGGCCCAGGTGTGTGCCAATAAAACTTTATTTACAACAAAGGGTGGAGGGCCCGGGGCCGGCAAGCCCACCCCTGTGGGTGTGGGGTGCTAACGTCCCCGGCTCCCAGCGCATCAAGTGAGGGGGCACGAGTGGTTCGCTACCGCAGTGCCGGCACAGACCCAGCGCCCTGAGCGGCGTGTCACCCCAGGAGGGCCAGAGTCCACCTGGCAGGCGGCGAGGTCACACCCGGCCGTCCCTGGCTGACTTCCCTCAGGCCGGCTCACACCTCTGCACGGGGCACACGCCTTGCCTTCCCAGCAGCCCGCCCGCCCCCGAGTTTCTCAACAGGAGCCAACAGGAAGTTGGGCAAGGAGAGAGCAGAGCAAGGGCTGCCCCGGAGGGGAGCCCGCGGGAGGCGGGGAGGGGGCGCTCCCCACACTGGGGAGCCTGCAGCAGCAGTGACCCAGCAGAGCCGCCCCCAGAGGCACTGTCACCCGGAGATCCGCGGCTCCCTCCCGGCCACACCCAGCACAAGCAGCAAGGCCTCAGACGCGAGGGGCCGCCCCTCCAACACCCAACCCCGCCTCAGCACCGGATCCCGCCAGCCTCTCCCATGGGTCCCCCACCAGGGACACCAGCATGGGGGTGCAGAGGCGGCAGCCCCATGGGTGGTCTCATCCGAGCTCCGAGCCGGGCCTCTGCCTCCCCAGGCTACAGACGAGACGCACTCTGCCAGGACGGGTGGGTGCCCCGCCAGGGCCCCTGTGCTCGCCCCCCGAGCCCACGGTCTTTACAGACTGGCTGGGGGGACGCCCCACTCGGGACAGGCGGCGTCTGGGTTTCTCACCGGGAGCCACAAAGACGGGGGGCTGGGACGGAGGGCGTGTGGGCGAGACGCCAGGTGGGAAACAGAATGGGAAGGAATCGCAGGGTCAGGGGACAGGACCCAGAGAAGAGAGGGAAACGGGAGGACGGAGCTGAGGGCGAGGACGGGGAAGGGAGGGGACCGAGGAGGAGAAGGTCCCCAAGGATCCGCACGGAGGGAGATGGAGAGGGCGGCCCTGCAGTCAGAACAGACAGCGGGTCCCGCAGCCCGTTTCCTGGGCAGATTTGGGGGGAGAGGGGGATGCCGTCAGCTGCGAGCAGGACAGCGCTGAGCGGGCCAGGGGAGACCCGGTGTCCAGGCGACGGCCGCCCGAGGGGCCGGAGAGAGAAGCTGGCTGTGCTGCCTGAGGAGGCACCTGGCGAGGCCCCGAGTGTGAGTGCGGCGAGTCGGGCCGCGGAACAACGGGGGAGAGCAGAGGGGCCCGGGACTCAGATCTGGGGAAACGGGTTATCCTGAGTTCCGGGGCCTGGGCCTCCTGGACTGCGGATTTCTCTGGAAAAACTACAGAAGCTCCAGACCGGGGCTGCCCAGGACGGCAGCCACCAGCCGCACATGGCTATTTAAGTTTATCACAATTAACGCACAAGAACCCCTTCCTCGACTGCCTGGGGCACCTCTAAGTGCCCGTGGTCACCGGTGGCCCGTGGCTCCCCCATCGGACAGCAAAGATTCAGAACTCGTCGTGGTCGCAGAGAGCTGCACGGGGCGGCGCTGGTGAAGACCCTTCCCCAGGAGAAGGCCCCACAAGGCATCAGAGCGCGCCCACAGCATCAGCGGCTCCCGGCTTCCCGCCCAGCCGCCCGGGGCCTGGGGCCTCGGGTTGGGAAGCATCACTGTGACCCAGGTCTCCCCTCGGCACGGCTAACACTGGGGCCGGGTCCCTCTGGGGGGTCGTCCTGGGCACCGTGGGGGGTTGAGCAGCATCCCTGGCCCCACCCACTCAGTGCCAGGACCCCAGTCACGACACCCACAAAGTCATCACCCAGTGACCCTTGGGTGGAGAACCACTGCCCTAAACAAAAAAGTAACCCTGCGGCGAGGAGGGAGCTGAGGGAAAGCCTGGACACGTCCCCAGAGACTGGGGCTCCCCGAGGGCCTGGGACGTTCCAAAAACAGGGGCCAGCCCAGGAGAACTGGGGCTCAGAGACACGCGAGACCACTAGAACTGGGGACGGGGCTCCTTTATGGGAGGCGGGTCCCTGACTTGCCGGGACTTAAGGCACCAGGCTGGAAAAAAAACCAGAGACCAGAACGTTCTGGAACAGCAGATACAGCTACAGTCCGGAGAAGATGAGAGAATTTAGAATGACCTGGGCACTGAGGTCAACACCTCAGCGGGGGGTGGGTGGGGGGAGACGACCTGTGCAGGACCAGGCCTGGGGGGTCTGGGGGAAGGGACTGAGCTGAGTCCAAGACAATCCAGAAATCCCGGGAGAAGGAGCCAGTGGGGTTCGGGAAGCTGGGGGGTGGAAGGTGGGCTGAGGGCGTGGGTACGCACCAAAGGAGGGAATAAAACAGGGGTCTGAAGGACCGCCCCCTGCCGGAGGCCGAAGGCAGGGGGACTGAACTGGGGGGCTTGGCTGAAAAATTCTGAGGAATCCAGCTCATGAGCCGGGACGGGGGGATGGGCCTCCACGTGGGGCCAGGCCTGAGGGGGGCAGAACAGGGGTATGGACAAACAGCACCTGGGAGCCCAGGGGCCGTGCAGGGTGCGGCGGCTCAGCCTGGCGGAGGCCAAGCAGGGACCACCCCCCCACATCAAGTAGGTCAAAGGTGGGAGCTCCGGGCACCTGGCCTGACCCAGTGTCCGGGAGGGGCTGGGGCAGCATGACTCTGGCCCAGCTGGGAACCCGCGAAAGAGGGGACCCAGGGATCCAGGAGCGGGGAGCTTGGCCCGAGGCTGGGAGGTTCGGGGTCCTGGGGTATGGAGCCCTTGCCGGGGACGGAGGCCAGGGGGCCGTGGGCACCAGCCCGGTGGGTTCCTGGGGCACTGGCAGGAGAGCGGGGGGCCTAGCGGGGGTCCAGGCAATCAGGCTCTCACTTGTCTTAGGCCTGGGTAACGACCTAGCAGCCCAAGTGAGACCTGTGGGCGGGACTCTTGCTGGACGGGGGGAAGTGGCAGGTCCTGGGGCCCCGGGGAGCAGAGACCGGGTTGAGGGAAGGGGGCAGCCCGAGAGGCCCGGGGGAGAGGGGAGCCGAGAGCGGGGAGATCAGGAAGGGGAGGCCGGACCCAGGGGGAAGACCAGACCCAGGAAGGAGGCTGGGGGCCCAGAAGGGAGACCTCGACGAAGGCCAAGACTGGGGAGGCCGTGTCGGAGGAGGCTGGGAGGGAAGAGGCCAGACCAGGGGGTAAGACCAGACCCAGAAAGGAGGCTGGGGGCCCAGGACAGAAGCCAGGATTGCGGAGGCCGGGCCGGCAGGGAGGCCAGGACTGGGGAGGCCGGGAGCAGGGAGGCCGGGCGGGGGGGAGGCCAGCCCTGGGGAGGAGGCCAGCGCCAGGGGAGAGGCCGGGAGGGAGGAGGCCGGGCCGGGGAGGAGGCCGGGAGCGGGGAGACCGGCCTGGGGGTGAGGCCAGGAGGGAGGAGGCCAGACGGAGGAGGCCAGCGCCAGGGGGAGGCCGGGAGGGAGGAGGCCAGCGCCAGGGGGAGGCCGGGCCGGGAGGCGGGTCCACGCACCGTACGGCTGCCCCTGCAGGTCGTACTGCTGCATGCGGTAGACGGTGAACTCGTGCGCCGCGTCGGCGGCGGGCAGCGGCGGCGCCACGAGCAGCAGCACGGCGGGCAGGAAGACGATGAAGCCGAGCGGCAGGCACGACGCCTTCAGCATGTTCTCCAGCACCTCGCCCGCTTCCTCCAGCATCCTGGCCGGCGGCGGGGCCGCGCGAGGCGGCGGCGGGGACGGGACGGCGGCGGCGACTCCCGCGGACTCACCTCGGCATGGGTAGCCGCCGGGGTCCTGCGGGCGCCGCGCCGGGCAGCCCGCGCCCGCCCCGGGGTCCTGCGGGCACCGCCGCGGACCGCCCCGCCCGCCGCGCGGCCTGCTGGGAGTTGTAGTCCTTTCCGCGCGCGTGGCGCCACCTGGGAGTTGTAGGCCTATTCTGTTACTCCCCTATGGAGGAAGCTGTGGTGGACTGTTTGGCTAAAACTGCTGAAGTTTCACGTAAACTCCAAATCAAAAAATACGGAAACTGAAAAAAAACTATTTGCAGTGGAATTTACTTAAACTCTGCCTTTGTTGTGAAGGGAGGAAGGAGGCGAGACGCGGGGGCAAGACGTGACCTTGCGACCCGGAAGGAAGTTGGAAATGAAGGAAGCGAGGAGCTAGCCTGGTGCGCTAGGTCTCCTGGGAATTGTAGTCCCATCGGGCAAGCACAAGGGCTCACGGGAGCTGTAGTCTTCCTGGACGAAGTCGGAGAAAAAGCACTTAAAACTCCAAAGGACTGTAGACGTTAAACTCCATGAGGGCAAGGACTTTGGTCTGCTCTGTGCATTGTTGTGTCCCCAGAACGTAACACAAGGCCTAGCACACCGTGAGTGGTCTATACAATTTCTGGATGAATGAATGAAAAGAGAGTAAAGAAATCATGACAGAAGGTTCCTAAAGGGATAACGCAATGGGTTATGGGACTTGTAGTCCAGAGCCTGGAGTTCCTGCAGGAGTTAGTGATAAAAATTATTTATACTTATGCTTGTTCATATTTGGAGCATACTAACAGTAAAAACTTATTTATATTTATGCTTATTCATATTTGGGACAGACTCATAGGAAAAAAATATACTTAGGCTTATTCATATTCGGGGCATATTCATAGTAAAAAAGTATTCGTTATTCATCAGAAATTCAAATTTTGCTGGGTGCCCCAAATTTGCATTTTCTAATCTGGCAGCCCTAAGAACCCACTGTCTCAGGGCCAGGGGTCTTGAGGAGCATCAATAACTCACACCCCCTTGCACAGATGAGGAGACTGAGGCCCCAGGGTGCAGAACACAACAGCCCTGGCCCCCAGCGAGTTGAGATCCCAGGCTCCAATACGGTTGCCTGAGGACTTGAGGCCTCCCTTCTGTCCCAAGTGACAGGTGGCATTTGTGTTGATTAACGGCATGGGTTCAAGTCCCCACTCCTCCCCCTCCCAGCTGTGTGACCTTGGGCAAGTCGCTTTCCCTCTCTGAGCCTCGGTTTCCTTAGCTGCCAAATATGATGATAAATCATCAAACGCTCTCCGCCTCCCCCTGGGGGTGTGTAAGAATTCAATAAAATAATCCACATGAACGGGCTTGGAAAGAGGAAGGCATACATTAGACACTCAATAAGTGTTGATATTATGAGAATGCACTCAGCTCGTGCAGCCTCAAGGCTGTTGCCTCTGCTCTGCCTTCGAGCACTCTCCCCGCACCCTCCTGCAGGGCTAGCCCCTTACTGAAATGATGCCGGGCATTTCTTAGGTAGGTATTGTCACCTCCAGCAGAGTGGGACCTCTATGAGAGCAGGTGCCAGGCTGTGTGTGTGCCCAGAATAGAGCCTGGCATTCAGTGCTTAAGTGAATGAATGAATGAATGAGTCATGAAAGCCCCAACAGACCAGCCCACCCCTCCCAGCTAAGTCCCCTGCTTTCGGCCATCCCCAGGCCTCTCCACGGGGCTCCCAGGAGGCCCGAGGAGTCTGGAGTGGCTTGGCAGGGCGGGGAATGGGGCAAGAACTGATTCGGGCCCGTGTGCGCGCCATCAGCAAACATTTATTACCTGGTTCTTCCGTCTGTCCCCCAACTTCCCCAGGCCGGGCTCAAGATACACGCGCTCATCCAGAGACCGCCCAAGATCGGGGCCTGAACTTGGCCTCAGTGACCAGGCTTGGACCCTTGATCTGCCCTCGCTGCCTGCTCGCCTGAGCCCCGTCTGTGAAATGGGAACGTTCAACTGATCTGCTCCCGCCCGAGGACTGAAGTGAAACACTCGTTCTGAGTTTTCTGAGGGGGGAAGGGACTGGTATTCCCCCATTCGTTCAATCATCTGCTCGTCTGTTCATTCATCAGAGAGGCAGCAACAGGCCGGGATCAAGAAGCCACGTGTCTGCGTCTGAATCCCAGCCCTGCAGCTTCTCAGCTGTGTGACCTTGGGTAAGTTCCCTAACCTCTCTGGGCCTCCGTTCCTCCGTCTGTAAAACAGAGTTGATGGTGGTATCTGCCTCCTGGAGGGTTTGTGGGGATTAAATGAGTTAATACAAAGGTGATTAGAAGCACAGCAGGCACTGAATGACATATAAGGCTTTGTTGGTATTATTATTCATTTTAAGACACACACATAATAGTTTGAGGGCGTTTGCATGCCTCTCACTGACATCCTGGGAGAGCAGGGGCTGTCAGTATCCTCATCTGATGGATGAGGAGGCGGAGGTCCATGGTGTGTGCAGAGCTGGGGGACCATAACGGGTGACAGACACTCGGGCCACCTGACGAGCAGAATTCAGGATCTTTGGGGACGTCGTGTCAGGGAGGAGGGCTGTGGGGGAGGAAGGAGGGGAAGAGGCTTCAAGGCTCAGCGGGTCCAGTGCTGCTGGGTCCAGAGCTCCAGGTCATTGAGCACCTACTGTGTGCTGGGTGTTGGGGACGCAGCGGTGACCCAGCACTGCCACAGTCTCCACCCTCACAGAGCGTACAGTCCAGGGGAGGAGATGGATGCATGACCAGGGGTGATCGGAGCCGTGACGGGGATGCACAGGCAGCTGTGGGAGCCCAGAGGAGCCCTTGGGAGGAGGAGAAATCAGGGGAGACTTCCTGGAGGAGGTGATGCTACAGCTGAGCCCAGAAGGTTGGACAGGCAGCAGGCGAGTGAAGGGTGAGGGTGGGCATGTGCCAGGCAGGCGGCGGTAGTGGGGACAAAAGGCAGGTGCAAAGGCCCCCAGACGGGGAGAGAGCGGCAAATACCTTCAGTTCAGTCAAAGCAAAGCGTGTGACACCCCGCAGGGCGGAGGGGCCGACTGGGCCAGCTCACACAGGCCCAGAACGCAGGCTGAGAGCTTCAGGGCGGCCCGGGTTCCACTCACCCCGAATTCCACCGAGACGCCCCCCTGCTTGTCGCCGTCCCAGATAAACACACGGGGAACAGGAGTCAGGAAAATATGAGAAGTGTGGCACGTGGATACGAGCTGGGCGCTTTATCCAGCCCTGCCCAACAGAACTTTCTGCGATGATGGAGATGTTCTGCGTCTACACGGTCCAGAACAGTAGCCAGGAGCCACGTGTCGCTACTGAACACTTGACATGTGGCTCGTGTTACTGTCGTGGGCTGAACTGTGTCCCCCTAAATGTATATGTTGAAGTCCTAACCCCCAGGACCTCAGGATGGGACCTTATTTGGAAACAGGATGGTCACAGGTGTCGTTAATTAAGATGAGTCGCACTGGAATTCGGGGCCCTGATCCAATGTGACTGGTGTCCTTATAAAAAGGGGACATTTGGACACAGACACACACAGGGAGAAGGCCACATGAAGACAGAGGCAGAGATGGGGGGATGCGTCCACAAGCCACGGGACGCCAAGGATTGCCGGCGCCCCCCAGAATCTAGCGGAGCGTGGAACAGACTCTCCCTCAAGGCCTCAGGAGGAACCAGGCCTGCGACACCGTGATCTCGTCCCTCCAGCCCCCAGAACCGGGGGGGCCCATCGATTTCTGTTGTTTCAGCCGCCCGCCTGCGGTCCTCTGATACGGCAGCTCTAGCAGACCTGTGCACCGAGAAACTGGATTTTCACATTTTGTTTCATTTTAATTAATTTTAATAGCCACACGTGGCTGGTGGCTGCCCCATCGGACAGCGCGGTAAACGCTTTCGTCACTGCGTCCCCCATGGTGCAGAGGAGAAACAGTGGCGCAGGGCTGTCCCCTGCCAAGAGCCAGGCGGGGAGCTGCCCCGAGAACCGGCCAGACGGAGGCGGGAGGAGCCGGGCGCTGGCTTGGTCCTGGGAGGATGGCCAGAGAGAACGTTCTACCAGCAAGGGGGGCGGCGTGTTGAGGGTCTACACCTGCGCCGTCCCATACGGTTGCTGCGCGAGGCCCGAGGGCTATTTAAATGCAAACGAATTCAAATCAAATGCAATTTAAAGTTCAGCTCTTCGGTGGCACCGGCCCCTTGGCAAGCGTTCAGTAGCCAGGTGGGGGTTCCGGAGTGGACGGAGAAGTCTAGAACATTTCCATTCACTGGGAGCACTGAGCACGTACCAGCAGCCTCATGCCGTGGGTACCGGCTGTTCTCAGCCCATTTTACAGATGCGGAAGGTAAGCCCCGCTGTGCTCACCAGGGAGTTCGAGAGGAGTGGGGGAGATTCCCCGAGGCCGGGAGAGCCAGGCGGCTGTCCTCTGCCGGCCCCCCGACGGGGCCCCCAGGAGATGCAGAGGCCAGAGCCGGGGGAGGAGGCTGCAGGGGCCCCAGACGAGAGCTGGGGCAGGGAAAGGGGAAGTGAGCAGGAAGGGGCCGCCGTCAACTGTCACCAGGTCCCCCCCGCCCCCGCCCCGGCCTGGCAGCTCGAAATGCTGTCACACACACTTGCGGCAGAGTGGTCGGGTCACAGGCGCCCTCGGACCTGCCACGCGCGGAGATGGCTGTGCACACGCAGACACGCCAGCACACGCTCGCGGGCACAACCTCTTCTGCTCCCCAAGGCACGCAGGCTCCCGGCCCTGCCTGTGCACGGGCACACCTCCGTGCACGCAGCCGGCAGACCCACAGCCCCCCGTGCACACACGCTCATAGGAGGGAGGCTGCCACGTTGCACACCGTCACTGAACTTGATGTTGCCGGGGCGTCCGCCCCACAACCCGCCCCTTGCAGCCTGGGAGCCTCACTGAGGCCAGAGAGGGGCCAGGACTTCCCCAGAGTCACGCAGGAGCCGGGGGTGTCCGGAGCAAACCCACGCACCCCCACTCAGGGCGCTCTCTGCACCGGACAGAGGAGCCCACGGGAACCTCCTGGCGTCGGCAGGCCCAGAGGACCGGGGGGCTTTGGCTGGCTGCTCCGTCCCCTCCTCTCCACCCCTGCGCGCCCCTCGGGCCCTCGGCCCACCCCCCCCCCGGGGCTCCTCCCTAGCCGAGCCCGGGGATGCACCCGCGGCCCGGCTGTGCTCAGACGCTCCGGACGCTGGAAATGCTGGACAGCGGCTCGCGCAGCCGAAAGCTGAGCGAGCGGGAGCCCCGGAAGCTGTCCCGCGGCCTCAGCGAGCTGTCGGTGGTGGAGACCTCGGAGTGGGCCTCGGCCGCCCTGGCCAGGCAGTCCCCGGGCCCCCGCAGGCCCAGCCGGAGGCAGCAGCAGCAGAGGAAGCCCGTCACGGCCCGGCACACCTCGCGGCTGCGGAAGGAGTAGATGAGCGGGTTGACGGCGGAGTTGAGCACGGCCAGCGTCAGGATCCAGTCCATGCCCCGCAGGTACTCCTGCGCCCAGACGTTGGAGCCGAAGATGTCAGCCAGCAGCAGGCAGAAGAGCGGCCCCCAGCACACCACGAAGGCCAGCAGGATCATGAGCACCGTCTTGAGCAGCCGGTCGGCCTTGCGGCGGACCGGGGAGCGCGGCGCCTTCTGCCCGTTGGCCCGCACGACCCGGAAGATGGCCCCGTAGAGCGCGGTGATGGTGGCCAGGATGAGGGCGAAGATGACCACGCAGAAGAGGATGTACTGCTTGGAGTAGAGCGGCAGCAGGCTGGAACAGCGCTGGAAGGCGCACACGCAGTTCCAGCCGAGGAGCGGCAGCAGGCCCAGCAGGCCGGCCAGCAGCCAGCACAGCCCGATGAAGCCGTAGACGCGGCCCTTCTTGGTGGCCCCGCTCTCCACCGGCCGCACCATGGTGGCGAAGCGCTCGCCGGCCGTGAAGAGCAGGCTGAAGGTGGAGGCGGCCAGCGCCGCGAAGAGCACGCCCTCCCGCAGGAACCACTGGGCGGGCGCCAGGCGGAAGGTGTGCGCCCCCGAGAACAGCACGTTGACCAGGTAAGCCGCGCCCGTGAGCAGGTCGCTCAGGGTGATGTTGACCAGGCAGTAGTAGACCCAGCGCCGGGAGCGCATGCGGGTCACGATGGCCAACATCACCAGCAGGTTCTCCAGCACCACCAGGCAGCTCACGGCCACGAAGAGCCCCCGCAGGACCCCCAGGCCCCCGTCCTCGGGCCCCGGCCGCCCCGCCAGCCGGCCCGAGTGGTTGTAGTGCAGGATGATGAGGCGGCTGTGCCCGCCGGCCGCCAGCTCCTGGCAGGACTCGGCCGCCTCGGCCG
This sequence comes from Rhinoceros unicornis, assembly GCA_028646465.1. NCBI lineage: Eukaryota > Metazoa > Chordata > Mammalia > Perissodactyla > Rhinocerotidae > Rhinoceros > Rhinoceros unicornis. Next base: position 11,743,195 of record CM053548.1, read on the forward strand.
GGGGCCCCGTGGCGTTCATGGCGGTCCCCCGGGGCAGACTGAGGCCCGGGGTGGCTGCCCCGGGCAGGGTGGAGCCGCCTGCCTTCCCCGATCTTGGTTTCCTGTTATTTGAAATTTCCTGTTATGTTCAAGGTACCCCCAGCGTGGGGGTGCGGCCGGGCCGGGGAGGAGCATCGCAACGGTCGGTTCCCACCCGGCGCCTCCGGGAGGGCGCTGCGGCCGCCGGCCGCCAGAGACCCCGTCTCGGCCCCCTTCCGGTCCTCGAAAGCCGACAGCCGGGGAGGGCCCAGAGGGGAGGGCATATGGCCCCCCCCACGGCACCTGCCACTCCCCCTTCCCCACCTGGAGCCACCCCCTCCAGGACCCTGCTGTTCCATCACCGTCTCCCCACGGCTCCAGGCCTGCTGGGTACACAGTAGGTGCTTAATAAGTGCATGTCCAGTGACTGCACACACATGAGCACCAATAGCTACCTCACCGGAGGCAAGGATGGCAGGGCCAGGGCTGACTTGCAGTATATCTGTCCACAGGAGAAACTGAGGCCCGGAGAGGGGGTCCCTGGGGAGGATGCACAGAGGGAGCTCAACAGTATGCATGCGCCCGGGTCTCAGCCAGGACCCCCCTCACCAGGGTTTTCGGTTGTCTCTCCTGCCCCTGAGCTGTCCCTGTTGGAAGCAGAGCTGCGGACACCCCCAGGCAGCCCCTCACCTCTGGAGTGGGCGGGCCCCACAGGAAAAGTGGGGGGCTCACCCCACCCTCATCCCACATCCATCCTGAACCCGCGCAGGCTGACTCAACCTGAGACGGTTGAGGACGGGAGGCGGGGGGCACCAGGTGAGGAGAGGAAGTGGTGGGGGTTCTGTGGAGCGGAGCCACCCTGAGGTCTGAGCGGGAGGGACAGATTTCCCATAACAGGCACAGGTGTCCCACGAGGGGCTCTGGTCTCCCCATGAGGGGCAGGGTGGGCAGGAGACTGGGTCCCCTGACCAGCACCCCTCTGTTTGTTCCCTGTCCAGCTCTGGGGGCACCACAGTGACAGGGATGCTCAGATCGAGCGCTGCCAGGGAGGTGGCAGCATCTCGCCACTGGAGGTGACCAAGCAGAAACGGATCTGAAGGGGGAGGTGTGGGAGGAGGGGCTGTGCAGGCAGCTGTGCAGGCCGCTGGGGTGTGAGGCCGGGGGCAGGACAAGCTGCCAAGTCTTACCCAGGTGCCACCCTGTGTGGTAGGACCACCCAGCCTCAGTCTCAACCTCACAAGGGCGACCAACTCAGGCACATTCACAGAGAGAAACAGTGTGTTCTGAAGCTGAGCCCTGATCCCAGGCTGAGCCCTGATCCTGGACTGAGTCCTGATCCCAGGCTGAGCCTGGACTCTGGACTGAGCCCTGATCCCGGGCTGAACCCAGACCCTGGACTGAGCCCTGATCCCAGGCTGAGCCTCAATCCTGGACTGAGGCCTGATTCTGGACTAAACCCTGGTCCCGGGCTGAGCCCAGACACTGGACTGAGCCCTGATGCCAGGCTGAGGCCTGATCCTGGACTGAGCTCTGATCCTGGACTAAGCCCAGACCCTGGACTGATCCCTGATCCCAGACTGGGCCCTGATCACAGACTGAGCCCTGATCACGGACTGAGCCCTGATCCCAGGCTGAGCCTGGACTCTGGACTGAGCCTTGATCCCGGGCTGAAGCCAGGCCCTGGACTGAGCCCTGACCCCAGGCTGAGCCTGGACCCTGGACTGAGCCCTGATCCTGGGCTGAGCCCCAATCCTGGACTGAGGCCTGATCTCAGGCTGAACCCTGATCCTAGACAGAGCCCTGATCCCAGGCTGAGCCTGGACTCTGGACTGAGCCCTGATCCCAGGCTGAACCCTGGTAATGGACTGAGCCCTGATCCAAAACTGAGCCCTGATATTGGACTGAGCCCTGATCCCTGATCCCAGGCTGAACCCTGACCTTGGCTGAATCTATGACTGTAGGCTGACCCTCCTCTGACCCCTGACCCTGGCTGAGACCCTGATCCCAGGCTCCAAGAGCAAATTCAGGACTAATGTAAAATGGTATGACAGCATAGAGTTTGACTAAGGAGGCCAAGCTGTCTGACAACTACCTTTGCCCTGAGTCACCTGCCACCTAGGTGTAAGGCCATATGTGCATTCTACCTTATTTAATCTTATCCTCATGCTACAGAAGAGCAATCGCCCCTCTAGAAATCCACCCTGAAGACAGCTCTACCAATACACATGTATGCATACAGGTTATTCATTGTTATTTAAAAATGCAAAATATTAGAAGCAACACAATGTCTGCACACAGGAGAGAGGCTGATGACTTACGCTGCATCCCAGAGTGGAGTACTATGCAGCCAGGCAAAAGGATGAGGACAATCTCTGTGAATGGAATGGAGTGATTGCCAGGACATATTGGTAAGTGAGGAAAAAAAAGTACAAAAGAGTATATGTAACATGCTACCTTTTGTGTAATAAAGAAAGGGGAATAAACTATACACATATCTGCCTGTTTTTGCAAATGAAACACAGGACAGATAAACCAGGCACCAATGAAATTGTTACCTACGGGGGGTGGGTGGGATTGAAATTGAAAAGAGGAGGGAATGACACCCTCTGTGTTCCTCTCTGTATAGTTTTTTATCTCTGTGAATGCTTTCTATATTCGACAATAAAATTAAAGCAACACGGATGGAGAAAAAAAGCTTTAAGATGGAATATAGATACAGAACAAATGAACTGAACTCAAATGAAAAACGTAACCACACAGATATAGAGAAGAACCAGCTCTTGCAACTTTTGGACTCGCTCTAAAGACAAAAAGAACTAAAAAAAATTTTGAACTTTGTTTAGTAGATTTGTTCTCGGGAGTGGTAGGGGTGTAGCAATTCTGAAACTATCAAGTGTGATATGGGACTGAGCAAAGTAGCAAGTGCATCGATATTACTAGGAACCAAGTCTTCACTGGGGGAGAAAGAAGACGCAAATATGCAATGGAAGAATGCAGGAAAGAACCCACAGGGGTGGAATAAGATTGAAAGTATCCACGTGAACTCGTGACTGAAACAAAAATCTATTTCGTAACTCTGTCTACTGAGACAGCCCAATAGCAACAAGCACATCTCGCACCCGGATCTTGGCTTCTAAATATCACGTCCCCACTCCTGAAGATAAGGATCCAGGGCTCCTGGGAGAAATGGCCCCTTCCAGGAATGGGGAAGGGAGGGTGCAAGATGAGCCTGGAATCTTGGTGTTCCAGAAAGTAAGGAAGTACTGCGAGAAGGATGGGGACCTGTCCGAGAGACACAGGAGCCAGCCTGAAGGGGATCTGCTGGCCAGACCCAGAGCAATTTGAGCATCCACAATGAATGATCTTAAAATCATAGAGACAGAAAGTAGATGGTGGGGCCAGGGGCTGGGGGAGGGGATGGGGAATCAGTGTTTCGTGGGGACAGAGTTTCAATTTGGGAGGATGGAAGGTTCTGGAGGTGGATGGTGGGGATGGTTGCACGACATTATGAATGTATTTAATACCACTGAGTTGTACACTTAGAATTCTTAAGATGATAAATTTTATGTTATGTGTATTCTACCACATTAAAAAAAATAGGAAAAAAAAAAAAAGAATGATCTTTCCACGTGATCCAGCAATTCCTCTCCTAGGCATCTACCCAATAACAGAGTGAGAAAAATTGCCATTTTGTAACCATCACAGCATTCATTAATCCAGGCAAGAATCAACAACGGATGCTGAAGTTATTGGGTGGAAGTTTGTTGGGGAGCAGGATAGTTACATAATCTCAAAATATCTTCCTACAGATTGCTTATCAAGCACAAAGAGAAAAATATCTGACTCCAGAAGGCTGGTGAATGTCACCTTCACCAAGAGGTCCAAGGAAACATCCCCGGGAATGCAATAAATGGGCGTCGGGGGCCTCCTGATACGGTGCACCAAGGAGGACACGTCACTTCTAGGATATTCCCGCCAAAAAGTGTATAACTGCATCTGATCTTAGGAACCAAGGGACAAACCCACACTGAGGGACTCCCACGGAATAATTGGCCTGTACTCTTCGAAAGAGTCAAGGTCATGCAGGGTCATGAGAGACCAAGAAAGCCCAAGGCTGTCTCGGATGAAAGGAGACCCAAATGCATGAAACTAAATGCAATGAGTGGTCCCTGACTGGATGCTAGAAATGGAAGGAAAGTTGCCGTAAAAGACAATATTGGGGGCCGGCCCGGTGGCTTAGCGGTTAAGTGCGCGTGCTCTGCTGCTGGCCGCCCGGGTTTGGATCCCGGGTGTGCACCGACGCACCGCTTCTCCGGCCATGCTGAGGCTGCGTCCCACATACAGCAACTAGAAGGATTTGCAACTATGACATACAACTATCTACTGGGGCTTTGGGGAAAAAATAAATAGATAAAATTTAAAATAAAAAGGCGATATTGGGACAACTGAAGACAATTTCATATGGGCTGTATATTCGATAATATCATTGTATCAATGCTAGATACATTAGATTGTATCAATTATTATTTGTATCAGCGCCCTCTGGTTTGGGTAAAGGTGCATGATGTCTCCAAGTTACTCTCAAATTATTTAGAAGAATTAAGAAAAAGAATTAGGATGTGTATATTCTCTATAGAATGTGTTATATACACTTTTAGATTATGTTTATTGAGAGATATAAAGCAAAAGGTTAACCATGGCTGGATCTAGCTCAAGAGTGGGCAAATTTTTTCTGCAAAGGGCCAATGAGTCAATATTTTCGGCTTTGAGGGCCACACAGTCTCTGA
>CM053548.1:11748499-11798081 GCA_028646465.1 Rhinoceros unicornis
GGGCGTTCAGCACCTTCCTCATCCCCTTTCCCACGTCTGGGTGGGAGCTGGGTCTCCGGCTCCCCCTCCCTCTCCCGGAGAAGGTCCCTGTCCGCGTCTGCATCTCCCCAGGCACACCTGTTGCTGTTGCAGGCAGCGAGGCGGCCCAGCTGTGGGCACAGTGTTGTCACCCCAAATAAGGGCTGCTGAAGGACTTAGCTCTGCTGTCAAAGGCACGAAGGTCGTTTACAAAACAGCAACCCTCGCCGGCCCTTCCTGAGCTCCGCGGGTCCTGGGCTGCGGGGAACGGAGGGAATGCTCGCTCCCCACTCAGGGGGAGCTCCGGTGGGCCCTGGGGCCCCATGGGAGGGGGCTGTCATGGAGGGCGCACCCCAAGAACAGCGCAGGGTTTAGGGGCGCCGAGTCTCATGGGCGCTGAGTGGCGTTGGTGGCCCTTTTGGGGGCTGGCAGGCATGCATTGCTTCTCCCGCCTACAGGGACCCAACCCCCGGACCCCCACTTTGATGAAACACCTTCCCCGTTTTTTTTCTTTTTCAAACATGTGTTCCGATGTACCTAAATGCTCTATAGCAGGCCACCTTTCCGGGAAAGACAGGCAGGGAGTAACCTTAACGCTTGGAGGGAACTTGCGGCGGGCTCCGAGTGGCGCTCTGGCGGACAGGGTGGCACTGCTGGCTTTGGCAGCGCCAAAAGAGCAGACTTTATTTTGGGAGGGGGGTTTAGACATCACCAGCATCTTAGTGATGTTACCAGACAGCCTTGCCTGGGGGCTCTGTGAGCCCCCAGCCGGCCCCGCTGCCTGTCCTGAGGGCACCCAGGCTGCAGATGGTCATGGGGTTCAAGGACACGGGTCACCGGCTCGGCTGCAGGAGCCCCAGTTTCTGCAGTCGCCCCACCCCCGCCTTGTGACCGCAGAGAACACCCAGCCCTCCCCCCGCCGGCCTGCACGACGGGGCATCGTGCACCTGTCTTGGGACGCCGAGTCCTGGGCACGGGGGGCAGAGAGGAGGAGGATGGTGGGAGCTCACGGGGCCAAGGTGAAGGTTTATGACGAGGAGGACCAGCTGTAAATGCCGGGCCGAGGTCCAGGGCCGTGCTGGGCGCTGTGGGCTGTGGAGCCGCATCCCTGGCCCCACCCACTCGGTGCCAGGAGCACCCCCAGTGTGGCAACCACAGATGTCTCCAGACGTGGCCCAGTGTTCCCTGGGGGCGGGATCACCCCTGTTTGAGAGCCCCCCACGGTAGCACACAGGATCAGCGCGTGTCACAGAGCTGGAGTGTAATCAGTGTCAATGGTTTTGTCACATGTTTGGTGAATGTTTAAAAGGCGAATAGTTTTGTGGGTTCCGTCCGAAGCCACCGTGTGTGCGTCTGTGCACGCTCAGTACATACACAAATGTGTGTGGCACACGTGCGCAGTTTTATTGGCCTGGGAGTCCGGGCTGCGGCCTGGTTAGCGGTCGTCGGGTAGGAAGTCGTGGGGGAGCCCTGTCCGTGCAGCGTCTGCGCCCCGGCCGCCCCGGGCCCTGCGGTCCTGAGAACCCAGCGTTGTTCTCCTGGGCCCGGGGGCTGCGGGCCGGTCAGCAGCTCTTGGGGTGGGGTCCCGGCTGGCTTCTGCCTCTGGTGATCGCCTTTGCAGTCGACTTGCTGTCGCTTGCTAGAAACCCGCCAGGGAGGCCCCTCGTCTGTCCCTTTGGGCAGGTTTCCCACTGGGACATGGAAGCTTCCCTGGGAAGCCTGCGCCTGGAGGCCCAGTGTTCCGGGATTTCTAAATAAAGCAGGGCGGTCAGCTCCGAGGGCTTCCTGTCCGGCCCGCGCCGGCCCCCAAAGCCCGCCCGGAATCCAGCGTGGGGTGTGGTGGCCCCGCGGGAAGGGCGCGCCTCCCAGAGCTTGGAGGCGCAGAGTGCGGCCACCAGCTCCTGGCGGCGTGGCCGTGCCTCGTCCCCTGCGGACCGGGAGAGCAGGTAGTGCCCTGGGGTAGCCCCTCGTCCACCCCCGATGACCCCGGGGCTGTCGAAGGACCGAGACCCCCCAGGACGTGTCTTGTGTGTGTTAAGTTTAAGTTGCATTAAATTATTCTGCTCCGATGGTCTGCTTTCTTGGGGCGCTGTTTCTGGAAGGCTGCCCCTCCCTTGGTGTCCCTGCCTGGACCTGGAGGACTCTGTCCCCTTGTCACGGGGCCTGTGGGGCCGGGCCCCTGGAAGGACTCCCCATGAGGGACAGTAAGTGTCGCGGGGGGCCTCGCCGGCTGTGCCACCAGGCTCTGCATCCGTGTGCGCAGAGGGTGGTGGTGCGTTCGGGCTCTGCCCTTCCCCGTGCGTGGTGCCGAGCGTGCTGGCCGCTGCGGCCAGGCCTGAGGAAGTGCTCTGCTCCGATTTGTAACCACAGAAGGTTTCAGTTTCTGATTTTTGTGGGCGAGCCTTCCCCGTGCAGCCCCGAGGGTGCGTCCGCGGGCCTCGCTGCTCCTGGCGGGGAGCTGGAGCCGTGGGCGTGTACCAGACGGAGCCCAGGCAAGAGCCGCGGCAGGAGGGGCGCCCAGGCCGCTGTCCCCGCTCTGTCCCGCACGGCGCTGGGTGCAAAGTCCGAGCCGGGCTGGGCGGGTCGGGGCTGGGACTCTGAGCCGAGCGGGCGGGCAGAGTGGACCTCGGTTGGGAGGAGCTCCCTGTCTCAGGTCTCCCGCGGGCGCTCCTTTCCTGCGGCCCGTGCTTTGAGGACAGTAAGGCTCGGCGGCCCGCTAGTCTGGGGTCTCTGAGCAGCGACAAGATTAGGGCATCTCCACAGGCTTGGGGAGCACCCCCGTATTTTTTGGTGGAACTCAAGCTGCTCGCAGAACCGGGATCCCAGACCCAGGCTGGCTGGCGTGGGGAGTTAGTGCAGCCGCTCGCCGATATTCGTAGTTCCTGGGGCGGGGGTCCACGGGCTCCCTGTGCCCCCTGCCACTCACCCCCCACTCCCCGCCTCGGGGTCCTCGGCCCCCACGGCCTGGCCGTGGCACAGCGCCGTGCAGGCCTCAGAAAGGTTTGCTGAGTGACTCTGATTTGCCACCTGAATTCGGTTCCCCCCGGGGACGTGGGGCGGGAGGAACCTGGCGTCCTCACAGCTCGCCTGGGCGCGAGGCTGCCTGCTTAGGCGGGCCCCACTGCCCCCTGCCCTGGGCCCTCGGCTCCGACGTGTGGACACACGGGGCTTCCAGGGGCCAGCTCGCAGCCGCCTCCCTCCCGAGGCCTCCTGTAGGCGGGCCGGGTGGGCTCCTCAGTGGTGAGGCGTGTGCTGGCTCGGGGGTGAGACTGTGGCGGGCCAGGCCGGGTGTCCCGGCCTCGATTTCCTCATCTGTCGAGTGGCAACGATGCCCCTGCCCCTCAGCTTTGTCGTGGGATTGAATGTGATGATGCCAGCCACGTGCTTGGCACACAGTAGGTGGGCTTGGCACACAGTAGGTGGGCTTGGCACACAGTAGGCGGGCTTGGCACACAGTAGGCCCTCAGCAAGCGGAAGGAGCTGTTTTGTGTTTTGTTCCTACTGGACGCTTTGCATACGTTCCCATTGAAAAGCTGCAGAACAGCCCTGGGAGGTGGGTGTCCACACGAGGACCAGCTGGAAAGTGCTGGAAAGTGCTGGAGTGGGGTTTCTGTCCCTGTGTGACTGCCGAGCCTCGGTTTTCTCTTCTGGGAAATGGGAGCAATCATGCTGACTTTCTGCGGTCAGTGCGAGGATTAGTGGGGATGGATGTCAAGCTGGGGACCGCCGTCTGTGTGCTTCTTTTTATTCGACCACACTGTCTTCGCTGGCTGGCGGGTCCCTCGGCCGCTGAGTGGGGTCTCCGGAGCTGGGCCTTCAGAGGTTCGACTGTCTCGGTACCTTCTCCGACCCCCAGCACCTGGAGGGTGCCGTGCGTGGTGGGCGCACTGTTAGCACTGTCAGGAGCAGCTCCGGCCAGGCCTGGTAGATGCTGCCCCTGCAGCCGGCCTGTCGGTTTGCTCGGGGACCTCAGTCGGGGCATAGAGCTGAAAGGGACCAGAGGTGACAGGTCAGACCCTCAGGGAGGCCCGTGGCGCTGGAGTTGGAACGGGAGGCGGGTCTGGGCTCTGAGCCCCCCGCCCCGTCTCTGCCCACGCGTCCCCTCATCCGAGCCTCCACGGAGGTGTCTGTGAGCTGGGCAGGCGGGGGTCCATCCCGGATCCCCAGGCCAGGGTGCTGCCCACGCACCCCAGCTGGGTTGGACAGCGGAGCTGGGCAGGACTAGGGGCTCACACCAGGTCCCCCCGACCCTCGGGGGCTCAGGAGGGGCTGCAGCAAGACCAGCATGTGGGACAAAGTGGGGGCTCAGAAGACACGTGGTGGGTGAAGGACACGCCCCGACCCTCAAAGTCTTGGCAGGCGGTGTGGCCCGGCCGAGGGGCAGTTGGTGTTGGCACCTGGGGGCCCGGGCAGGGGACGCCGGCCCTGTGCCAGCCCTGCCGACTTTGGCCCGGCGTGGAGATAAGGTGGCGTGATGAGTCCGGAGGTCGGTCCTGTCGCCGTCCGTGGCTTTCCCGTCGCCCGCGGGGCAGCGAGCTCTCACCCTCCTTCCTGTCGCTGTCAGCGAGGCGCCCGCTGGTGCCCTTCTCTCTCTGGGGGCCGCGGCTGGCCGGGGAGCGTTCCCCCAGGGCACTTGCCTTTCCTCACTTCCCCAAGTGACAAGTGACGGTCGCAGCAGGACAAGGAGAGACAGATGTCCTGGGGGGGCAGGCAGACCTGTGGTTGTGAGGCCGGGCGACCCGAGTCTGTTGAGGTCCGATGGTTACCTGCTGTGTGACCTCAGAGAAGCCACTTAACCTCTCTGTGCCTCAGTCCACTCTCCTGTCCCAAGGGAGGTGGGTGGGAGTGGTATCACTGAATGAATGAACGGATGAATGAATGAGTGAGTAGGGCGAGAGGGGTCTGTGATCGCTGTCCTTAGCTGCATGAGGGTTTGGCGTTTTCTCTGTCCCCTGTGTAAGGTCGGCGCCCCAACTTTTTTTTTTATAATTTTATTTATTCCTCCAAAGCCCCAGTAGATAGTTGTCTGTCATAGCTGCACATCCTTCTAGTTGCTGTATGTGGGACGCGGCCTCAGCGTGGCCGGAGAAGCCGTGCGTCGGTGCGCGCCCGGGATCTGAACCCGGGCCGCCAGCAGCGGAGCGCGCGCACTTAACCGCTAAGCCACGGGGCCGGCCCCGGCGCCCCGTCTTTGATCTTGGCACTGTTGACACAGCTTGGGCTCTGTGCTGGGTCTCGGGCTGTTCCAGGAGCCTGGATCCCGGTGGTCTCGCCTGGGCCTCCCCGCCGTCCTGGGGTTCCTGGCCTCTGCCCACATCCCACAGTTGGGGACAGCCGGGCGGCAGCCCTGGTCCCAGCCCTGGACTCCTGCACTCACGTTCTCGTCGCCAGGTCTCGGCCGCCTGCCCCGGGGCGTGCGACGTTTCTACGCAGCGCATCTGAGTCTTCCAGCGATGGGACGCGCGCGGTTTCCTGCTCGGCCCTTTCTCTCCCATGGTGGCGGAGTGTCTGCGGGCTGGTGGCGCAGACTGTCGTCCTCCTGATCCGCGGCTCCAGGTCCAGCCAGAGTGATGGCGGCTGGTGCTTCTTCCTCCCTCGCACGCGCCTTCCATAGCCTTCTCTCCTCCACTTGGTCGCACAGGGACAGCGGTCACACTGGCCCCTCCTGGTGGTGGTGCGACCGAGCACGCCCAGAGGGTGGCCCGCAGGCTCCCAGGCCTGTTCTGCCCCAGCTGACCCCCCCTGGGCCCCGCCTTCCAAGTGCAGAGCCTCGGGCTGGGGCGTGACCTCCGACCCCTGGGCTGGACCCCAGGGGCTCCCTGTTCTTGGAGAAATGACTGGTCAAGTCCAGCCTGCCCGGCGTGGGGGACTCTGGAGGACGCGTGGGGAGCGCGTGACGGAGCCAGCACGGTGGATCAGGGTTTCTGAAGAAATGTGCGCAGTGCTGGGGGCCGGGCGCTCCCTGGGGGCCCTGACGGTGGGTTCCTGTGAGGGCCCGGGCATGCTGGGGGCTTGGCCCAACGGGATGGTTTCTGTGGTGCAGTGTGCACAGCGCTGGCGCACAGCCGCGGGCGCCCACATGCGTCCTCTGGAAACGAACAGCGGGCAGGCCAGGGCCCTCGGACACGAACTTGGGGTCCGCCCACGGCGTGGCCTGGAGCTGCCCAGCTTCCTCACGGGGAGGCAGGTGTGCGCTCGTCCCCACGGCGTCACCACCACCACCCTCGGGGTGAAGGTTTTCAGCACCTTGGGGACCCACAACCCGCCAGCCCACGGCAGCCCCCATCTGTCCTCCGTCCCTGCAGTCTCGTCATCAGAAACGTTCCATCAGCAGGAGCGGGCGACGTATAACGTCCGGGGTGGATTTTCCCCACTCGGGGTAATTCCCGGAGGCCATGGGGCTGCTGCGGTCCGTAGGTGGTCCCCGTCCATCGCTGAGTAGTGCTCCATGGTGCAGGGCCAAGGTCCGTGACCGCCCGCAGGTGAAGGGCTCAGTTACGAGTGAGGCTGCTCCTGGGTCGCGTGCCGGTGTCTGGCCGGTGTTTGCGGAGCTCAGGGGTCCGGGCGGCCGCGCCTTGCATGGTTGGGGATGGGGCGGGGTCCACGTGGATGGAACGAGGCATGATCACGGGGTCTCGCCTGTTCCTGCGGGAGGAGGGGCCTGTTTTTCTCCCTGGTGGGTGGCTGTTGAAGGCTTTGGGGCCGGAAGAGGGTGTGAGACCAGATCTCTCTCGGGGATTGTGGCCAGGGCGGCGGGATGAGCTGCGGGCGGGAGGCTGAGGGCCAGCCCGAGCGGGGCAGCAGCGGGAGCGCGGAGGGCGGAGCTGCCCAGGCCCCGGGGCGTCGGCCGGTTCCAGCTGCGCCTGTACCCAAGGCCTCCGGGCAGGTGGACATTGGATCGGGCGTGTGGGGGTTCCCGGGGCCGGAGATTCCACCGCGGTCCTGTGTCCCGGCTCCCAGGCGCCGCGTGACAACGAGAGGTGGCCGAGATGGCCCAGGACATGGGCAGCTGACAGACCAGCCTGGTTGCTTTGGCCGCCCCTGTGCCCCGAGCCTCGCCTCCCTCCCTTCCGGGCCTGGCAGTGGCCGAGCGCCTCGCGGGCCACCTGGGCAGCCCGTCCCAGGGCGGAGGGCACGCAAGCCCCTGGCCTGGAGGCTTGCCCCCGGAGCCGGCGCTGGAGGCCTCGCTCGGGCACTGTTGGCCCTGAGCACGGGCGACACGAGCACCTCCCTCAGGGCCACACCTCCTGCAGCCGCCCCCTCCTCGCCTCCCTTCTCTGTCCTGCCTGCAAGGTGACAGCTGCCTGGGCAGGGTCACCGACTGTCCCATGTCCCGGGCACATGGGGACAGTTGGCCGCTGTCCCCAGGGGCATTGGCTTTGCTGCATTTTCTCCCCGGCTCCGTGGAGCTCTAGTCAGCATGAACGTGTAGGTTTCAGGGGTACAGCCTGCTGACCTGACTCCCGGGGATGTCGTGGGAGGGTCCACAGAGAGGTGAGCTCACACCCATCCCCGCACGCGGTGGGGTCTTTGCTTCTGGAGGTCGCTCACGGCCGCTGTCTCTGCAGCGGCTACTCTGGGGGACCCGCGTGACCCCGGCTGCGCGCCTCCTGCAGGACCCCGACATCACCGGCCCCTCCTGCAGGCTTCCTCGGCGTCCTGCTTCTTGTCTCTCGGTGTTGGGGAGGGTCCCGGCGTCTATCTCTGTCCGTCCGCTGGCCGCCCCCCGTTCTCCCTTGGCCCGGCTTCTCGCCGATCGTGAGGCTGCTCTCTGGCCCGGCGTTCAGGGCCCCTCTGCAGACATGTCCCCTGCATCCCCCGTCCCCTCCTAGGGCCTGCTGCGGTGTCCTGTGCTGATTGTCATGGGCTGTGCGTGCATGTACGTGTGTGGGTGTGCACATGTGTGAGCTTGTGTGTGCGCGTGTGCGTGTACGTGTGTGAGAGACCCCCCCCCCCACTGTGCCTGCACTGCCTCGAGAGCTCCATGGGGGGCTGGTTGTCATTTTCTCTCTGGTTTTAAAGAGCTGGTGTGAGACTAGTTGCTCTCACCGGGTGGTGACCTGAGCGTTCATCCGTTCTTGGTCTTCCCGGCGTGCTTGTGAGAGCCCGGGCTTGCTCTCCGCATTCTAGAGTCAAGGCCCGCCTTGTGGCCGGAGGTGGGGGTGGGATCTGCGGGTCTGCGTCTATGTTGGGCTTGAATATGTGCACCTGTCTGGCTGTTTCTAATGAGAGGCCCTTCCAAAGGGACCAGTAGGGCAGTTATCTCTTTGTAATGGCATTTTGTCAAAAACAGGAGTTCTAACTCCGGGGCAGTTCTGCCTCAGAGGACACCGGGTGATGTGTGGGGACGTCTGTGGTTGTCATACTGGCATCAAGTGTGTGGGGGCCAGGGATGCTGCTCAGCCCCCCACAGTGCCCAGGACGGCCCCAAAGAGAGTGACCCGGCCCCGATGTCGCAGTGCCAGGTTGCGGGGTGGGGTGTTTTGGGGGGGGTGCGTGTAGACCCGTCAAGAGGAACCTACACTAGAAGTTGCGTTCCTAGCATGCCGCCCGCCCCTCGTGGCAGCGTGTGGTGAGGGGGTAGCAGCGTGGATCCCCCTGGGGGGCAGAGGGGCCCCATGCACGCCCCCCATCCCCTCCTGCCCCCAGCACTGGGGTGGGTTGGTGGGAGTGGGTGGCTGGCCTCATAGATTTTCGGCAGAGGTGAGCAAAGTGAGGTAGAAAGAGTGAGGGATGGCAGGAGTGGTGACCACTTGACGACAGAACCAGAGTCATGTCTGTTTATCGTGGGAAGGATCCGGGGCGGGCGGCCAGAGTTGTAGAGAGAGATGGCTGCCCCCAAGGCCCTGCTTCGTGACACCTCGAGTCTGACTCACGTCTGCCCGGCTGAGCTCAGGCGCCTGTGGTCAGTGACTCGGACGCAGGACACTGTGGTCACTGTGGGGCACACAGAATTGGCTTCTTCTCCAGGAGCTCTTGGGCAGGGAGGCTGGCGACAGACACCTGGGGACAGACCCCCACCCAGCAGCAGTGACGGTCCCGTGTCCACAGAGAGCAGGGGTGTCTGGGGTGCAGGCTGTGGGGGGAGCTAAGCTGCAGCCCGAGTGGCAGGCCGTGTCACAGGTGGCCGTGAGAGGGACGGCACTGAGGACGGAGGGTGCAGCTTGGGCACGTGCGGGGAGGTGGCAGATGCTGGGCCGACTCAGAGACAGAGTGGTGAAGATAAGCCTGGAGAAATGGGGTGGGGGAGTTTGGGGGGTTCTAAGTCCCCAAAAGGGGGCACTGGGGCTTCAGTTTGTACGTGAGTGGGCATCTGTGGAGGGGTATCAAATAGGGCTTTGAGGCAGTGCATTCTTAGAATTTAGAAGTTGCGTCTTGCTGTGTAGTGAAATCACTGCAGAACTTAGCAGCTGAAAACGATGCACGGTTATTCTCTCTCACATGGTTACTGAGGATCAGGAATTCGGGTGCTCCTGGCTTGGGGTCTCCCAGGAGGTTGCAGTCAAGCTGTCGGCCGGGGCCGCCTCATCTGAAGGCTCGACTGGGACCGGAGGAGCTGCTTCCAAGGTGGCTCCCTCGTGTGGCTGCTGGTGGGAGGCCTCAGCTCCTTGCCACGTGGGCCTCTCCACAGCGCCGCCTAGGCCTCCTCACAGCATGGCGGCCGCCCCCACCCCTCCCCAGTGAGTGGTCCCAGAGAGCGAGGAGGAAGCCAAAGTGCTTTTATCACCTCGTCTCGGAAGTGACACACCATCATTCTGTCACTGAGTCCAGCACATGCTCACGGGGAGGGGACTCAGGTTCCACCTCTCGAAAGGAGACAGAGATTTGTGGACGCACTAAAAACCATTGCAATTGCTGTCCCCATGTGCGGGGCTGAATGGAAGTGGGGAGACAGGCTTGCTGCTTGCGGGGTGGGAGGCGGCAGCCCCCTTGACCAGGCGGTGAGAGGCTATAGCCGGAGGGGGCCCGGGGTGGTGTCGGTGCTGGCGTGGGGCTGGTGCGGGATCGGGGCACCAAGGACCCCAGGTCGCACAGAACGTGTTGAGAATGGGGGCTCATCTCGAGCTGAGATGAGAACGCAGCCGGCCGTGTGGCCCCTTGTCAGATGGTTTTCCAGCCTGACTACCCTATCCTTTGATCCTCAGAGCCTCAGTGCGCCCCTCTGAGAGGAGCCTCTGTGAGGCTAAAAGACCCTCACGAGGCTGCTGCCTTCTCTCTCACTTATGGAGGAAGAAATGAGACACTGCGGGGCTTCGTCACGTGCATGTGCCGGGCTGTTGGCTGGAGAGGAGAGAGCGGGTGCCAGGACGGGGAGCCGGGGGGGCTCTGGGTGGATGGGACCCGGGGCTTGGAGTTGTCCGAGCACCGTGGTCACGCTGGGTGGAGCCGGGGGCACTCAGCTGCCGGGTGGCTGATGTTGGGGGGGTTACAAGCTCGGGGCTAATGAGGAGGAGCCTTTGGGGTGATGATACGGTGCCCTGCCACTCGATTTGGCCCTTGAACTGCATGGCTGTCACTGCAGATGTCAAACTCTTGCCCCAAAGGAGAATGTTCTGGCAGATCTCGTAGCAGAGGAGCGGCCGAGGTCAGGGGAGAGGTAGCCAGGTCAGACTCGGGCGTCCCTGCGGGGCGCGTGGGAAAGCTCTGAGTGAAGGCCACAGGAGAGGGGACTGGTGGCCCGACTCTGAAGGAGGTGGCGGCACCTGGGGGAGAGACACAGCCTCTTGCGCTCCGTCTCCTCGTGTGCAGCCCGTCACCTTCAGACCAACTCAGCTCCTGTCACTGTGACTGGGCGGGGCGCTTGGGGGTCCCACAGACACCGCCCTTCCTCTCTCTGAGCCTCAGTTTCCTCGTGTGTGACGGGGCGCGTGGGAGAAGGAGGGAGGTAAAGGCAGGGACATGCTTTGCGGGGTGGCTGTCCACACCCCCGCCGAGGGCTGATCAGCCACCCGGGGCCAGGAGTGTGTCCCCGAGCTGGGCTCCTGTCTGCGGGTCGGGGCAGGTGAGGCGGGGGCGGGTGAGGCTGGGCGGGTGAGGCGGGCACCGTGAGGCGGGGGCGGGTGGGGCGGGCACTGTGAGGCGGGTCCCGGCCCTGCCCTCATCTCCCCGCCCGGTCCCGCAGGCACGGGCGAGAGCGGGAAGAGCACGTTCATCAAGCAGATGCGCATCATCCACGGGGCGGGCTACTCGGAGGAGGACAAGCGGGGCTTCACCAAGCTGGTCTACCAGAACATCTTCACCGCCATGCAGGCCATGATCCGCGCCATGGAGACCCTGAAGATCCTCTACAAGTACGAGCAGAACAAGGTGAGGCTCGGGCCGTCGCGGGGGCCCCCCTGGGCCAGGGGTGGCCTGGACGTGAGCGTGGGGCCCTGCATGGGGAGCGCTGCTCGTGGGGGGCCCTCTGATGGCCTGCGTCCCCATCACGGACCTGCCTCCTGGAGCGCCGACTGGCCTCTGCTGGGTGTGCCCGGTTGGGCCCCCCACTTCCCTGTCAGGTAGCTGTTAGCTCCCCCATTCTACAGACGGGGAAGCCGGGCTGGCTAGCTGCCCCAGGGGTGGGCAGTGCGGGCTCCCCCCTGGTTCCGGCCCCCTGGAGGGCCACATTGTGTATCTGACCTCTGGGTGACCCTGCGGGGGGTACTTCCCTCCCGTTTTCTTTAGTAACAGCTTTATTGAGATAAAATTCACACGCCATACAATTCACCTGTTGAAAGTATGCAGTTCACTGGTTTTTAGTACATTCACAGACTTGTGCAACCATCACCACTATCTAGTTCCAGAACATTCCATCACCCTAAAAGGAAACCCTGTTGCCATGAGCAGTCACTCCCCATCCCCTCCCCAGCCCCTGATGACCACAAACCCACTTTCTGTCTGTGGATGTGTCTGTTCTGGACATTTCACATCAATGGAATCACACACCGTGTGTCCTCCTGTGTCTGGTTCTCTCACTGAGCATCGTGTGTTCAGGGTCCGTCCACAGAGTGGCTGTGTCAGGGCCTCACTCCTCTTCATGGCTGCATCATATTCCAGTGTGTGGAGTAACAGGTTGTGTGGATCCATCATCCATTGACAGATATCTGGTGGTTTCTGTGTTTTGCCGCTTGTGAATCATGCTGCTGTGACATCCGTGTGCAGGTGTTTGCACACCTGTTCTCATTCTCTGGGCGTGTAGATGCAGGGCCTCGTGGTGACTGCAGTCTGCCCTTTGGAGGAGCCGCCAGCCTGCTCGCCCCAGCAGCGGTCCACCAGCCATGCACCGGGGGCTCTCGCTGGTGCCTCCCTTGGCTTTGTTTCTGTAAATCTGTTTTTGGGGGCCTCTCGACACCCAGAAGTTTGCCTCGGGCTAACATGTGGTATGGAGTCCGTGTTTATCCAAATACGGTTTAATCATTTAGTTCAAGGTTGAGGAAGGTCGATCAGCCCCATTTCTGATATGGCTCCGATTGGTGTTTTCCCCCAATTCACAGATGATTGGCCCCTACAGGGCCTGGCATTGGGTTGGGGTCCCTGCCAGCCTGGCTGTGGGGCCACACGTGCGGGGTCTGCTGGAGATGCTGGCCCGTGGGGGCTGATTAAGCCATGGGCCACTGCCATTAAGTCACCCTCCAGCCCCTCCCCGCCCGTGGTTGGTCCCCCTGCCACCAGCCCCGTCTCCAGGCTGCTCAGGAGCCCCCAGCCCCAGTCATCTTATTCGCAGATGAGACAACTTTGTCACTTCAGAGATTCCAAGGGTTGGGGAGCCCTGTGCCAGGCGCTGGGGCAGAGACCAAATGACAAGTCCCAGGTGTCACAGCAGCTCCCGGGACTCAGGTCCGTCGCCGTGGAGTGGGGGCCCGGGCACTGCCGGCTGTGGTGGCCGTTCCCTGTCCTGTCTGGAGGCCGGAATCTCCTCCTCGGGGCTTTGCCGGGCTCATTTGTTAAACAGAGCAGCAGGTGTGTCTGCGTAGTCGTCTCCAATCCCCACCTGCCAGAGCCGCCCAGAGCAGCCCCTCCAACACTGGGGGTTCTGCTTTGGGGACCCCGCACTGAGGGACAGTCACTGCTGGTTGCCTTCACTTCTTTCTGCCGTGTGTTCACGCAGGACTGGAGTCGATGGCTCCCACTCTGGTG
Source organism: Rhinoceros unicornis (assembly GCA_028646465.1). Taxonomy (NCBI): domain Eukaryota; kingdom Metazoa; phylum Chordata; class Mammalia; order Perissodactyla; family Rhinocerotidae; genus Rhinoceros; species Rhinoceros unicornis. The sequence continues at coordinate 11,761,634 of CM053548.1, forward strand.
GCCAGGCGCTGGTGCGCGGCCACGTCCCGGGGCGCCCGTGTGGCCAGGCCCCCGGTGAGCCCACAGCCCCACCTTCCGCCTTGCAGGCCAACGCGCTGCTGATCCGGGAGGTGGACGTGGAGAAGGTGACGACCTTTGAGCACCGGTACGTGAACGCCATCAAGACGCTGTGGAACGACCCCGGCATCCAGGAGTGCTATGACCGCAGGCGCGAGTACCAGCTCTCGGACTCCGCCAAGTAGTGAGTGGGGTGGCCGGGGCCCAGCGGGGAGACCGGGGAGCCTGGGAGAGGGTGGGCTCCGTTATTACCCGCAGGAATGTGGTGACAGGGTGCTAGGGGCCCGGAGATACTCACGCTGGGGAGCGGGCCGGGTGCTGGAATTTTCTCTGGCGTGGGCCGGGTGCTGGAATTTTCTCTGGCGTCTCTGCGACTTGTCCGTGAATCCACAGCTGTTCTCAACTAGAGAGCTGTTTCTGAGAGGTCTCCCCGGCCCGCAGCCTCTCTGGAGGCCCCAGCCCAGGTCCCTTTGTCCTGAGCGCCGTCCTCGGGCGGCTCTGTTAGGGAGGCCTCTGTGCCGCCCAGCGTCCCTGCTTGGCGTCACTTCTGTCCTGTGAGACCCAGCGAGTGACCGGCTCCCTCCTGCCAGGTCGGGGGTGGGGAGGCTCCGCAGCGCCCCAGCGTCTTGTCCTGTCCCCAGGGTGCTAGGCCGTGTCAGCCCCTGCTATTGAGGCACGGTGCCGTGCCTCGGGGGGCCGGGGTGGCCGGGGTGTCCCCTGGCGGCTGGCTGAGTGCACCTGTCCCCTGTGGCAGTTACCTGACGGACGTGGACCGCATCGCCACCCTGGGCTACCTGCCCAGCCAGCAGGATGTGCTGCGTGTGCGCGTGCCCACCACCGGCATCATCGAGTACCCCTTCGACCTGGAGAACATCATCTTCAGGTACCGGGCCCCGCCCCCCGGGTGGTGTCGGGGCAGCCCGGGGCTCTGCGAGCGCCGGGGAGGGGGTGTTGGTTCCCCAGACCCTGAGCCCCTGCTGTGGGGCTGCAAAAGGCTCATTGGACCCTGGTCTTTGCTCTCGGGAGCTTCTTACCCACGAGGGAGGGGAGATCTGTGAATAGTGACTGTCACCAGGTGTCAGGGTGGTGGGCCGTGAGGGGGCGTGACCCCTGCGGGGTCGGGGCCTTTGGGTGGGGCCCCCGAGATGGGGGTGCAGACGAGGGAGGATGCTGGTGCGGGGTGGGTGGGGGTGGTCTGGAGTTCCGGCCAGGGGAGGGGTGCTGTGGGGAGGCGGGGGGAACCTGAAGGCCCCTGGGGCCCCGTGTGGAGCAGGTGACGGGCGGGTCCTGGCCGATGTGGCCCCGGGGCCCCTGTGGCTCGAGGGCACGTTGGCGGAACAGAGCAGTTCTCTGTGGGGGCCCAGTCCTGGTGGATCCTGCAGCCAGAGGGGACTCGGTGCCATCCCTGAGGACGCGGGCCCTGCCATTCAGCAAGGCCACAGCTTGTCCAGGCCGCCAAGTGGCAAGGCCAAGTGTGTGTCTCCTGGGGTGGCCACGACAGATGACCACAGACGGGCGGCTCAAACCACAGACGTTTATCCTCTCCCAGTTCTGGAGGCCACAGGCCGAGGTCGAGGTGTGGGCAGGGCTGGCTCCCTCGAGGCTGTGAGGGGGAGTCTGTCCCCGGTCTCTCCCAGCTCCTGGGGGTCGCTGGCCATCTGTGGCGTCCCCTGGCTTGTAGACACATCACCCCATCTCTGCCTGTGTGTGTGTGTCCAGATTTCCCTTTGCTTGTAAAGCCACCAGTCACTGGACTAGGGCCCCCCACCCAGTGTGACCTCATTTCAGCCAGTTATATCTGCACCCACCCTGCTTCCAGAGCAGGTCTCGGTCCCAGGGTCTGAGGGGACTGAATTTGGGGGACACTGTTTGGCCCCGTGTTCCGAGGCACAGTCCCCTGCTAGGGGCCTGTCTCCCAGCCGTGCCCCCTCCCTCACTGCAATTGCACATGGTCTCGGGGGGCCGCCATCGTGGAGGGGGTTGGGGACTGGGCAGGGGGTCCTACAGAGGGGGTCAGCCGGGCCAGTGGCCGCTGGCCGTGGTGTTCTGCCCTGCGGCCTTGAGGCGCCGGCCCCAGCGGGGGTTTGAGGAGCCTGCTGGGTTGCCCTTGAGGTGCCCTGGCCCGAGACCCACCCACCCAGGGACCCCGCCCTCTCTGCCCCGTTGGGGCCTCTGTGGGGAGCCCTCGGGGGCTCCCCGGGGTCTCGAGCAGGGTTGTGGGCATCCGCCTTGCACGGGCCTGATGGCACGTTTCTCTGGTGAGAGTCAGGGTTTGGGTTTTCTTTCTTTGTAATCAGGTTCTTGATGGGGTCGTGACCTCAGGGGTCAGAGCTGAGGCCGCAGCAGAGGCTGAGGCTTCACACGGGCGCTGCCCCCGCCCTCGAGTCCCGGAGTCCCCTCACTTGAGGCCTCACCCTGCCCTCTGCACAGCCGCCCCTGCTGTGTCCTCTGCCCTGGACGCCCGTCCCGTCTCCCGCCCCAGCTCAGGCGGGTGTGTCACCTCCTCCCGGAGGCCTCTCCCCACCTCGCCCGGCCCTGCTGTGCTCTCACTGGGGGCCTGAACTGTGCTGTGGCCCCCGCCCCTCTGCTGCCAATGTCCCTCGTCCAGCTGCCCCTCATCCAGCTGCCCCCGTCCGGTCGTGTGCTCACAGAAGGCAGGCCGGCGGCCCTGGCACAGAGCTCGTGGCCCGGCCCCAGTCGGAGCCCGGCTGGCATTGACCGATGGCACGATTGCCCCAACGTGTGAGGACGTGAGCCTGGTCCCAAACAGGGGGCCTGGTGTGGAGACCTGCCCCCTGGGCCCGGGTCCCGGCCGGTCCTGGGGAGCTCGTGCTCCAGAGGCTGTGGCCCCGCTGGTGTTGCCCAGACAGGCCGCCGCTGTCGGCTGGGCCTGACGTCCGAGCACCAGGTCACCACCCTCCTGTCCCTTCACGGTCACCTTGGCATGTCCGCCGTCCACCTGGGCCTGCTGTCTCCCCTGCGAGCCCCCCGCCAGGCGGAACTCCTCTGCCGGCGTGCCCAGGATGGCCCACGGCCCGCCCATGTCTGTCCAAGCCCGGCTGTCCCCGCAGAGCCGCAGACGGGGCCCAGCGCGGGGACCCCCGCCTCCTCGGGGCTGGGGTTGGGGGCCCGAGAGCTGCCCTCCTACCGCGTTTGTCTTCCTCTTTAAAAACGGAGCATCTTCTCTTATTATAGAACACTTAGGAAATTCCCGAGTAGAAAGAGCCCCCATAACCGACCCTGTCACCTGTGGTCCCCCCTGCGTCTGTGCCTGTCGTCAGTATTTCTCAGGCTGGACCGAGAACTTGAGCCCAGTGAGGGGAGGAGCGTTTCTGCTCTGCGGCGTCCCCTTGCGGTGCTGAGGCGTGTCCGCTGCCCGAATGTCCCTCCGTTTATCTGGGCGTCGCTGTGGGGACACCGAGACAGCGTCTGGGCTTTAGAGACGATGCTGCGCGTTGCCCAGCGAGGGGAGGGGGGTTTCCGGATGCGGGGCGTGGGGTCCGCGGGTGGGCCCGTCTCAGGTCCCCCTGGGGTGCGCACATCACACCCACCGCCAGCGCCGGGTCCCCTGGGCTCCTTAGACCCAGGGCTCCCTGCAGAGCAGGGGGGGCGGCTCTCGGGGGCCGGCCCTCCGCTCGTGCAGACGGGTGGGAGCGGCATATCGCAGGGGGGCAGGTCCGTCGCAGCCCCGGCCCTGAGCCCGGCGCCCCGTCCCCTGCAGGATGGTGGACGTGGGCGGACAGAGGTCGGAGCGGAGGAAATGGATCCACTGCTTCGAGAACGTGACGTCCATCATGTTCCTCGTGGCCCTCAGCGAATACGACCAAGTCCTGGTGGAGTCGGACAACGAGGTGAGGCCCGCGCTCCGCCGGTGGGGGGGGCTTGTCCGGGAGGGGGCCTGGGGGAGGGGCCCTGGGGGAGGGGCCCTGGGGGAGGGGCCCTGGGGGAAGGGGAGGACCGCCGTGTCCTCGCGGGGGGGGGCGGGGGGGGCGGGGGGGGCTGTGTCCTCGAGGGGGCCCTGGGGGAGGAGGCCCTGGGGGAGGGCCCGGGGGAGGGCCCTGGGGGAGGGGCCCTGGGGGAGGGGCCCGGCGGCGGGGCCGCGTCACTCAGAGCCGTGCCCCGCAGAACCGCATGGAGGAGAGCAAGGCGCTCTTCCGGACCATCATCACGTACCCCTGGTTCCAGAACTCGTCGGTCATCCTCTTCCTCAACAAGAAGGACCTGCTGGAGGACAAGATCCTGCACTCGCACCTGGTGGACTACTTCCCCGAGTTCGACGGTGAGCCGGCCCGAGCGCCGGGGCCCCGTGTCCCCGTGTCCCCGTGGGGCGGGTGGCACCCGCTCTGCTGTGTGCTCCCTGCTGGGGAGGGCCGAGCGCTGGGCGCCTCTGGCGCGGCGCTCACCCTCTCTGGGCCTCGGCGTCCTCGTCTGCCGGTCCGGCCGGCGGGGAGGAGGGTGTGTCTGTGGCCCGCGTGCGGAGGCTTCCCGGGCTCTGCGCTGCCGCCTCGCTGCCCCGGCGCCGCTCCGCGCACCTTGGACGGGCGGAGAGGCCCGCGTGCCCCCAGGGGAGCGCCGTCCTCCAGGGGGCGCCCTGGGGTCGGCACTTGGCAGTAGGAGGGATGAGCCGGGACACTGGCTCCCAGTCCCCACTGGGCAGCCTGCCCTCTGTGCCCACGGCTGAGCCAGGAGCCTGTGGGGGCTCAGTGGCCGGGCGGGGAGGAGCGAGGCCCTGGGAGTGAAGGGGGCCCCGGGACCACCGTCCTGACCCCTCCCCGGATCAGCCTGAGCTCCTATGGGAAACAGCTCAGGTGCAGACCCCCGCCTGCCCAGGCCCTTGGAGGAGCAGGGGGAGGGGGGACAGGGTGGTCGGGCCGGGAGCCCCTGCGGGATGTCGCCCAGGAGGGTGCTGCCTCTGGGCACTGCCCACCCGCTCTGAGGGCGAAGTGGGGCTGGGGGTGGGAGTGTGGGCTCCCAGGCCGCGGGGCCTCCGAGCAGGACAGACGGACTCCCCAGGTGGGGGCTGGGAGGGAGCCGCAGGGGCGGGTGTGGAGGGGCCTGGCTCGGCCGGGCGCGTGTGCGTGCACCTGGGCGTGCATGGGGTGTGTGTGTGGGTACGAGTGTGCATGTGGGCGCGGGCCGTGTTGGGATGTGGCTGTTTGGGGTGCTGCGTGAACGCAGTGGGGAGACGTGAGGCCCAGAACGAAGGTCGGCTCCAGTGTGGGGGTGGTGGGAGCGTCCACATGAGCAGCAGGTCCCAGTGGACCCCGGCCGCGTGGGTCTCTGGCTGAGCGCGTGAGACGGGCCAGTGGGCGGGGCGGCCCCTGCAGGGGCGGACCCCGTGCGCGCCCCCCACGGGAGGCTGCCCGAGCGCGGGAGGCGGTGGGGGCTGTCCCCGCGAGCCCCGCCGGCTGACGCGCCGCCTCCCCAGGGCCGCAGCGGGACGCGCAGGCCGCCCGCGAGTTCATCCTGAGGATGTTCGTGGACCTGAACCCCGACAGCGACAAGATCATCTACTCGCACTTCACGTGCGCCACCGACACGGAGAACATCCGCTTCGTCTTCGCCGCCGTGAAGGACACGATCCTGCAGCTGAACCTGAAGGAGTACAACCTGGTGTGACCCCGCCCGGCCCGCGCGCTTCTCCTGCCTTCATAGCCAAGGGCTCTGAGTTCACAGCCATCAGGGGCCCTCCATCGCCCTTCCACGCCCCTCTGCACCTTCTCACCTTCGTCAGCGGCCGAGGCCGCCTTTTTCCGGCCTTGACTGGTGGCTCGCTTTTTTCTAAAAAAAAAAAAAAAAAGGAAAAGGAAAAAAAAAGGAAACGGAGAGGCGCGGAGATGAGACGCCCCTCCGGCGCCCTCCTCGTCCCGGACACGTGGACGCGCGGACACGGGGACCCTCCCTCCTCTGTTAAGTTATTGACTCCCCCGCCCGCGCCGGCTCCGGCCCGCTGGACTCCGAGAAGCGGGCCGGGCGGCGCCCCCTGCTGCCCACCCTGGGAAGTGCCTGACTTTTTTTTTTTTTTTTTGAGAAAAAATCAAAAAGTGTGGGCGGTTCCGCAGCGGAGGAGACGCGGGCCCGCCCCCTGTCCCCGCCGCCCTGGGGAGCCCGGGGGCCTCGGGCTCTCGGGGCTGTGTCCCCAGGGCCGGGCGGGGCTCCCGGGCCCTGTGCGCCCCCGCAGCCGGCTGCCGTCCGGGCGCACCCGGGGGTCCCGGCCGGGGAGGCGGGAGGAGGCCCCCTCGGCGCGGGGGTGGCTTTTGTTCGGTTTTGTGACCAACGTGGGCAGAGTGAGGGCGGGTGGGGACGTTTTCAGAATATTCTCAGGTCCGTCCCCAGGAGGCGGAGAGAGAGGTGGGCGCGTGGGCTCCGGCTGACCGCTGTCCCCGAGTCCCCGGGGCCGCACGCGCGCACTGTGCCCGGCGGCTGGCACCTCGGCCCCGGGCGGCCCCCGGGCCTGGCCACGGCCGCGGCCACGCACTGAGCCAGAGCCGCAGGGCCGCCCCCGGAGGGCCGAGGACGGGGCCGGGGGGCGTTCCTGGGCCGGAGGCGGCTCTGCGTCCCTGTGGACTGAGCACTACAGTGTCGTCGTTTGTATGTGGGTGTTGTTTTTTTGCACAAACGTAAGGGGAACGGGCTGCCGGCGATGCCTTGGACGCGCCCACGACATCGGTGTCCGCGCCGGCAGCCAGTCCGAGAACCAGCTCAGCGGTCAGCCCCGACGCCCGCCCCGTGCGCCCACCCCGCGTCCTCCTCTCGGGGCTGGCTGGACACGTGGGGCCACCGGCCTGCTGTGTCTGCTGCAGAAAGAGGGACCTGGTGGCGATCCGCCCCGTGGGGGCAGGGCGTGCGGGGACCCAGCCTCTCACCCCGTTTCCCTTGGGCGTCTCTACCGAGAGGGTCCTTTCTGTGCCATTTCGTGCTGTCCCCCCAGGGCGCGCCCGCAGTGGGGGAGCAGATGGTGCTGCCGGCCGGGGTCCTGCCCGGGGCCCGCGGGGTCTTCGCGCCTCTGGAGGGCCCGGCTCACAAGAAGGGAACTGGATGGGGCTCTCGGGGATGGCGTGAGCCCCTGGCCTGGGGGGAGGACACCCCAAGTATTAACTCTTCTTGGAGATAGGGCAGCGTGCCAAGCATCGCAGAGCCAAAGCCTGGCTGGAGCGCCCACCGCCCCGCCCGGGCCTCCAGGACCCCCTCGGGCCTGGCCCCACCCCAGGAGGAGGGCAGGGTCCCCCCCAGGCCCGGGGGCTGCAACAGTTCTGTGCCGGTGCCAGCCGGGCGGAGGTCTCGGCCCCTCCCTTGCGCAATGGCGGGTGGGGCGGTGGGCTTCTGCGTCTCCCACCCCGTGAACTTCCCCTCCATGATTTCTCCGAGCTCCGGCCCCCCCTCCCCCCCGGGCCCCGTCTCCCCGCAGAAGCAGAGCCGAGACCCCCGGTGCCTGGGTCCCCCCGAGAGACGTCCCAGTGCCAAGGCCCCCCGCGGGGCCGTTGCCCACTTATCCTTGTATATGACACAGTCCTGATTTCAGACGATTCAACCCCTAACCTATTTAAAAAGAAATTATATAAAATGCTGTTTTTAAACCTTTTGTCATTGGAAATGCATGTGCCGTGCGTGCGGGGGCCCGGGCGCCGTCAGCTCGACGCCGGCCTCGGGGGCCGAGGCTGCCCCGTCCGGGCGGGTGGACGGCGGGCTCGCTCGGCGCGTCGGGGCCCTGACCCCTTAATCCAGAGAGACCTGATGGAAATCGACTTTTCATATCTTTCTCCTGAAATGAATTGTTTTAAATTGGAATAAATTTTGTTCCTAAACGCTGCGGCCCCTTCTGGCTTATTTCCTGTTGCTGGTGATGGGTGGGTGGAGGGCAGCGCAGGGGCCCTGCAGGCCCCGGGGTGTCACCTGGTCCCCCTGTGGCCGGCTGGGAACCCACACCGTCAGGCTGGGGTGTGAGCTCACGGCCGGCACCGTGGCTGCAGGGCCGGCTCTGAGGTTGAAGTTCGTGTGTCTGTGCTGCCGGCTGCAGCATCCTTCCCCAGACACCTCCTCACTGGGGGCGGGGCCTGAGGGGGGAGGGGCCCAGTGCTCGCCATTGGGGACGCCCCGGGGGACACGCCTCTCCCCCTCCATGTCTGTAACCCGAGGATGGTGGACCAGCAGATCCCTGCAATCTTCCTTCTGTCTTTTTTCCTTAAAATTTTTTTTTTCTAGTTGTGGTAAATAGACATATCATAAAAGTCACTATCTTCACCATTTTAAGGGCACAGCTCAGCGGCATGAAGCACATTCACGTTGTTGTGCAACCATCCCCACCATCCGTCTCCAGAACTTTCCATCTTCCCAAACTGAGACTCTGTCCCCATTAAACACTGACTCACCTCCCCTCCCCCAGCCCCTGGCCCCACCATCCACTTTCTGTCTCTGTGGATGTGACTCCTCTAGGGGCCTCCTGTGAGGGGATCACACAGTGTCTGTCCTTCTGTGTCTGGCTCATGTCACTGAGCGTCATGTCCTCAGACTCCATCCACGTTGGAGCAGGTGTCAGAATCTCCTTCCTTTTCATGGCTGCGTAATATTCCAGTGTGTGGATGGACACACTGTGTTTATCCATCATCCCTCCATGGACACTGCGTTGTTTCCACCTTTTGACTACTGTGGATAATGCTCCTGTGAACACGGGTGTGCAAGTACCTCTTCACGTCCCTGATATCAATTCTTTTGGGCACATACCTAGAAGTGGGATTGCTGGATCACATGGTGATTCTATTTATAATTTTTCTTGAGGACCCACCATCCTGTTTTCTACAGCAGCTGCCCCACTGTGCATTCCCACCAGCCATGCGCAAGGGTTCCAACTTCTCCGCGTCCCCCTGCAGTTTGATTTACTCGTTCATCGGCGGGATATGCCTTGAAGGCCCGCTGTGTGCCGGGCACTATCCTAGCGCTGCGGATACCGTGGGGGAGAGAGCACTTATCATCATGACTGAATCTATGAAGAAAAACAGCAGGAAATGGGATGGGGAGCAACAGAGGCCACTTCAGACAGGCTGTTCAGGAAAGGCCTGTCTGAGGAGGTGGCATGTGAGTAGGATCCTGAAGACACAAAGGGAAGGGGCCGTGCTGTGACCTGAGGGAAGGGCTTTCCAGGCTAAGGGCAAAGCCTGTGCAAAGGCCCTGGGGCAGGACCGGGCCTGGCGTGTCTGAGAAACAGCGAGGAGCCCGTGTGGCTGGAGCACAGAGAGCGAGGGGGAGAGAGGGAGGAAGGAGGGCAGGGAGGGGACGGGGCAGGTCGTGCAGGGCCTGGTGGGTGGCGGGGAAGACATGGGCTTCTCCCCTGAGGGAGGGGAAGCCCTGCAGGGCTGTGGGCAGAGGAAGGGGGACCTGACTCAGGGGCTCACAGGCGCCCTCCAGTGGGGGCTGCGGGGAGGACGGGGGCGGGCGGGCCAGGGCAGAGGGGACCGCACTGGTCCAGATGAGCCATGATGGGGGACCAGGTGGGGGCAGAGCAGGGGAGCGGGATTCAGGAGGTCGTCATGCCCCCCGGGTCCAGCAGGTGTCGCCCGCCCACCTGCTGGCTCGAAGGCGCATCCTCCAGGGAGGTCCTCTCACCATCCCTGTTCTAAAGGGAAAACGAGGCACGGGCGGCCAGTCTTTGCCCTGACGATGGGCCAGCCCTGCCCGGGCGCCTGTCCAGCCAGGCGGGCCTGGTGCAAAAGGAAAACGCAGGGCCCTTGTTACAAAATTAGGAGAATTTCAACATGGAAAACCTTCGGAGCCCGGGTCCCAGGCCACGCAGCGGCCCTGCTGGCCCGCGGTGGACACCTGGGCGGTGCCCTCCTTTGGCTCCTGTGAAGAATGCCGCCGTGAGCACGGCTGGCGAGGACCTGAGTCCCTGCCCTCCATTCTTTGGGGTATAGACCCAGAAGTGCAGTGGCTTGATAGACACTTGTTGTCTTATCCAAATAAATGATTCCTCAGTCGAGAAAAGGGGGGGTTGGCAGTGGGGGCGTGGGGTGGTGTACCTTTGTGTCCCAGCCTTGGGCCACTCCTGGGGGGGCATGGCCTCGGGTGTGGCAAGGGCGGCAGCCGGAGAGACACAGCCGTCCGCTCCGCCGCCAACACTGCCAGCCCCCCAGGAGGGGGAAGTACTTTGAAACTGTATAAACATCCTATTCCTCGTTAGACAGACAGGCTGTTTTTAATACCAAAGCAGCAGCAAGGAATGCATGGCTTCTGAATCAAGGAGACTGTTTGGGGTGGAATAAATTTAGCTCCGTAAAAACTCGCCAGAGCTAGTGGGTGTAGACGGGTGTGGGCACTTTGGCCAAGGATCATTAGTATCTGGGAAATACCTTATAACCCAGCAGTTCCACAACTGGGATTTATCCTCAGAAAGCCATACGTCCAGCCACCAGACGGGATGCACCAGATGCCCACAACCACCCCGTTCATTACGGCCCCAAACTGGAATTTAACCAAATGCCCGTCGACAGTGGAGTGGGGGAATCGTCCAGCGTGGTGACTAGTTAACAATACTGCGTCGTACGTTTGAAAGTCGCCAAGAGAGCAGATCATAAAAGTTCTCATCACAAGAAAAAATTCGTTAACATATAGGGTGATGGATGTTAACTAGACTTCTGGCGGTGATCATTTCGCAATATATACGAATATCGAATCATTATGTTGTACACCTGAAGCTAGAATAATGCTATATGTCAATTACATCTCAATAAAAAAATAAATAGAAAATACTGCTAAGAAAAAATAAAAGAAAGGATGAATAGAGGCTGGCAAATTCACCCAGTGGAATCGTCTTTGGCAATGAGAATTAATGAATTACAGCCAAACACACCAATGTGATTTATCACACAAACGTAACGCTGAGCGACAGATAGAAACCAGAATTTGTCTCGGGCAATTCCATTCACATCAAGTTCAGAAAGGGCAAAAGTTAAACACGATTTCTAGGGTTGCTTAATTCCGTTGTAAATTTATAACGAAAAACAAGGCAGTGAAAGGCGATATTTCGTAAGAGAATCAATTCACCAAGAGGACCCAATAATCCTAAATGTGTGTGCACGAAATGGACGAAGACAAATATGATAGAATTGAGAGAGAAAGAGACAAATCCACAGTTATATTTCCAAGCGTCAACACTCCCCTCTCAGTAATCGATAGAGTAAGCAGACGGAATATTAGCAAAAATATAGGAGATCACAATGACACCATCGACAGAATAGACTCACAGAAATACGGTGAAATGATTTTTGGCCACTGTACAGAGGCCATTCAGTGGAAAAGGACAGCCTTTTCAACAAACGGGGCTGGAACAGCTGGACATCCATATGCAAAAAAAAAAGAACCTCGAACTATACAAAAATGAACTCAGAATGGATCATCGATCTAAACGTAAAATGTAAAACAATAGAACTCCTAGAAGAAAACATCAGAGACCATCTTTGTGGCCTGGGGTTTGGCCAAGATTTCTTAGATACGACACCAAAACATGATCCATAAAGGAAAAAAAAATTGATAAATTGAACATCGAAATTAAACACTTTTGCCCCGCAAAGGACCCAGCGAAGAAGACGAAAAGCCAAACCACAGACTGGGGGAAAATATTTGCAAACCACCTACCCAGAAAAGCACTTGTATCCAGAATATATAAAAACTTCTCCATATGCAATAAAAAAAAAAACAACCAGTAAAAGAAATATTTGAATAGAGACTTCATCAAAGCGGATACACGGATGGCACATAAACACGTGGAAAGATATTCAACATCGTTATTGATGAGGGAGACGCAGATTAAATTCATAATGAGATACCGTTGTGCATGTCTTGATTTATTTATTGATTGATTTTTTAAATTTTTTAAATTTTTATTTATTTTTTTTTCCCCCAAAGCCCCAGTAGATAGTTGTATGTCATAGCTGCACATCCTTCTAGTTGCTGTATGTGGGACGCGGCCTCAGCATGGCCGGAGAAGCAGTGCGTCAGTGCATGCCCGGGATCCGAACCCAGGCCACCAGCAGCGGAGCGCGCGCACTTAACCACTAAGCCACGGGGCCGGCCTGCGCATGACTTGAAATGGCTAAAATAAAAAACACAGACGATACCAAGTGCTGACAAGGATGCAGAACAACTGGAAGTCTCGTAGCTTGCTGGCGGGGATGCGAAATGGTACAGCCACTTTGGGAAACCGTTCTGCGGTTTCTTACAAAGTTAAACAGACAATTACCCTATGATCCCACCATCCCACTTGTAGGAATTTATCCTAGAGAAGGAAACCAGAGCAACAAAGAGCAGATCGGTGGTTTCCAGGGGCTGGGGGTGGGTTGAGGGTCTGACCACCAAGGAGTAGCCACGATGAGTTTTTTCAGCCCACGGAACCATATTCTGTCAACTGTGTACAGTGGTAAATTACACGACCCTACACGTTTGTTAAAAGTCACAGAATCGTGCACCAAAGAAAGTGAATACAACGCCGTGTGAATTTAAAAAATGAAAAACGAAGTAAATCTTTGTACCAGAGTTCTTCCCAAACACAGAAACACTGTAGAGGCCAGAGCGGTAGCGACCGCCGGCCGGAAGGAGGAGGTTCCTATTGAATAGACCTTCTGGGGGCCCTCGGGGCTGACGATGTGCTGGGTCTTGGCCGGGGTGGGGATCGCGTGGGTGTTGATTTCACAACATATATTATGTATTCGTGTTTTATGCGTTTTCTGTGTGTGCATGTTTTTCAGCACGCACGCTAGCTCACCCTGGTATTCCTGAATGCGCTCATACATGACGAATGTCCCCAACTGTGCCTGGCGCGTGGAAAGGAAGCAGATCGCCCGTTTGGGGAAGTGAAAAGGAGGCTTGTTTTGAAGCTAGAGAAGGTCACAGAGGCTGGGCGCCCGGAGGAGCAGGGATTGAGTAGCCGGGTCATTTTTCTGAGGTCAGCGGGAGCCATGGAGGGTGTCAGACCAGGGCCTGACACGGGTGCTGTTGTGACATGCAGAGGGCCCGGCGTCCTGTCGGGAGCCGGACGGCAGGGAGGTCCCCCGGGGGACGGCCCTCTGTCCCAGGCCTCTCTCGCAATTCCATCCGCTCTCCCGTCTGTGACTCAGCCCGGCCTCCAAGTTTTGCCAAGCTGGTTGTTTCTGCTGCCCAGCAGCCCTCCCGGCTCTGCCCGGCCCAGACCTATTTCTGCTTTTCTTCACCTTCACAGCGGGAAGTCAGCCAGCCCCCGGGCTCGGGAGCACCCCTCCTCACGGCCATCCGGTGGAGGGCGGGAGGCCGGGTGGGTGGGGCAGCGCCTGCTGCCCCAGTGACCCAACGGGGGCCTTATCGAACTTCCCATCTGCCCTTCGTTATGAATCAACGGCAAAGAAAACCGCACGTTGGGGCCCGCCGGGGCGCGGGGGAAGGGCGACTGTTGCTGCTGTGACCCCAGGCACATCACTCAACCTCTCTGAGCCTTTCTAGAACCATCTGTGAAGGGTCCAGAGGCCGCCCCAAATCATGTGTATCTCTGTGGGGGGGGTGATCTGGAACTTTCTAGAACATTCTAGAACCTCTCAGATGGGGTTCTGCACCCAAACACAGCCAAGATCTGCAGGATTGGAGACAGTCTGCAACCTCTCCTTTGGCCATGAGGGTCTAGGAGGCAGCAATATGTGCACCCTCCGTGTCCCCATCTGACTTCTAGGGTCCTGAGGACCATGGGGGTCCAGACAGGGAGGTATTGTGGCCTTGTTGGGAACGTCCTTGGCCAGGCTGCCATCTGACTCCTCCTCCTGGTCCCCAGGGTCATCTTATCAGCGTGACCTTCCCTGACCCTCTATTTAAAACCCCAACCCGAGCCCCGCAACATCCCTGCCCCCTTCTCTGCTCTATTTTTCGCTGAGACTGTTATTGCCATCCGACAGGCTTGAATATTTTTTTTAAATATCTTTCCTTATCTGTCTCCAGCTAGAACATTAGGCAGAGAGATCAGGGATTCTGTCATATTGTTCCCTGCTGTGTCTAGAATGCCTGGTACACAGTAGGCACTCAATAGATGCAGGAAGAATGCACGGCCCCTCCCCACAGCTGCCTGGGCAGTGTTTAGACCCTGCGGCCCCACAGGTGATCACAACTCCCAGCCCTGTCTCGTCCCAGCCATGCGGCCCCCAGCAAGTGGATTCACGTTTCTGTACCTCAGTTTACCCATCTGTACATGGGGATGATAACAGTAACTCGGGGCGGGCGGCGTGCACAGGAAATGAGTCAATACAGTAGCACTGAACACAGCAGGTGCCCCCCACACCGGAATCCACTGTTCTTTTTGAAAAAAGATCATTATTGGTATTGTGATGACTGCTCGTCATCGGCTCGGAGGCGGGGAGAGGGGGTGGGCCTGGGGCCAGCCCCGGGGGCGGCGTCAGAGGCCGGGGAGGATGGAGTCCACCCCGTCTCCAGAATGAGGAAGGAGGGACCCAGACTGCAGTGGGGCGGCCCCGCCCTCCCCGGGGTGCGCACCTCATCTCTGTGTCACCCGTCAACCTGTTTGGCCAGGCCGGGGCAGGTCTGAGGATGGGTGGGGAGCCCTGAGCCGCCCCACCTTCCCTCCTCCTCCTCCTCCGCCCCGCCCTGGGCCTGGTGCTCAGGCCTCGCTGAGCTGGGCCACCCGGGTGCCCGAGGCCAGGAGATCGGGGGTCTCTGGGGGGCGGCCCCTTTGCGCCCGGCTGCCAGGAGGCCTCCCCGGAGCCGGCCGGGGGGGGTGCCCTCCCCAGGGGGGCCGGGGCCATGCCGCCTGGCGCCCTCTGAGGCCCCGACCATGGCCCGCTCGCTGACCTGGCGCTGCTGCCCCTGGTGCCTGACCGAGGACGAGAAGACGGCCGCCCGGATCGACCAGGAGATCAACAAGATCCTCCTGGAACAGAAGAAGCGGGACCGTGGGGAGCTGAAGCTACTGCTGCTGGGTGAGTCCAGGGCCCGGCCGGGGTGGCCAGCGGGCGGGGGGCGGGAGGAGGGCCCGAGGAGGGGACCCTCAAAACCCCCGGGGGCCGGCAGAGCCTGGGAATCCATTTTCCAGATGAGAAGACCGAGGGCCAGAGTGGCCCAGTTCCTTGTCTAAAGGGGTGAACCCCGTGCCCGGCCCCTGGGCGTGGCCACCTTGCAGGTCATCTGCAAGAACAGAGGTGGCTCAGCCATGTGGCCCGGCGGGGACCCTGCTGCTGCCTGGCAGGCCCAGCGTGCCGTACCGGCTGCTGCGTCACAGGGAGGTGATGAGGAGCCCGGCTCTCTCCCTGCTGAGGCCAGCCAGCCCGGGGCGGGGGTCAACCTGGGTTCATTCCGGAAGTTGATCAACCCGGGTCCTTGGGACAGAGCGCTGTCAAGCGTCTCTGATCGATCGATCGATCAGTTTGTTCATTCATTGGAGATGCATCCAGTAACTCGTGGGGACCTCACCTTCCGGTGAGGGAGACAGACGTTAAGCCGGTGAACTAACAAGCGGATACCGTTTCCGGCAGCGAGAAGAGCCAGGAAGAACAGCAAACGGGGTGACAGAGTAGGGGTGACTGGGGGAGGGTGGATTGTGAGGCTCTGAGATCGTGACCTCCGGAGCCTCAAGTCTTGTCGCCCACGTGTGTCCACTCCCGCGGGCCTAACCCAGGGACGCCGGCCTTGGAGGGTCTCCTGGGACCCCCTGAGCCCTGGGCGGGGGGCTGGGGAAGGGCCGGGTGTCCCCAAGTCACATCTGCCTGCCCCGGGCACACAGGCCAGTCCTCGGCGTAGTCACCCTCTCTCTGCCCTCTCGAGGTGGGAGGCGCAGCCCCATGTGAGTGGCAGCAGGGACCCAGGAACCGCACCTTCACTGGGGGCTATTATTATATTAATAATATATGCGACCTGTGATACTCATTATTTTTTAATAAATAGGGCCATTTAGACTATCTATTTCTTCTTGAGCGAGCTTTGGCTATTGGCATCTTTCAAAGAATTTGGCTGTTTCTTCGAAGTTGTCGCATCTATGGGCATAGAGTTGTTTATAACGTTCCTCTGTCTGTAGGGTCTGTAGTGATGGGCCCTGTCTCATTCTGTGTCTCAAACTCCCTTTCTCTGACCCGTCAGGCAAGGGTTTATCCACGTTAGGGATCTTTCCTTGCACATCTCGAGTTCACTTGTCTGTGCCTCGGGGCCTTTGCACTTGCCGTTCTCCCTGCTAAGAGCTCCCAGCATCACTCGAGCCTTTGCGCAGCTGGTGCTCCCACTCGAGGCAGGTCGCAGCTCAAGTGTCACCTCCTCGGAGAAGTCTTCCCTGGTTTCCCCGGCTACCAAGACAGCCCCGTCCTTCTCCTTCCTCTGTGACTTTTCTTCATAGTATTCGCTTGCTGACACTCTGGGGTGTTCGCTTTTTTATCTGTTTATCGTCTGTCTCTCCGTGTACACAGCGGACAACACAGGGGCGGGGACCGTGTCTGTCATTCACTCCTGTGTCCCCAGCATCCAGGCCCAGAGTACAATGAACCTGACATACAGTAGACGCCCACTGCATGCTTTATGAATGAATGAATGAATGAACCCTGTTTCCGGGGCGATTTCACCCAGAGCTGTGCCACATCTTCCTGGGGCCCCGACGGTCCCTTGCCCCGCCCCACTCTGCCCACGGCACAGCCCACCCCGAGTCAGCCCCTTCTGCTGGTGCCGGGCGGGGGACAGGGATGGGACAGGGGTTGCCCATGTCCCCAGCACTGACCGTGGCAGCTGGACAGCCCTGGGGACTGCGGTTCACGCCACCCCCGTCCCAGCCTGAGGGCCACCTCCGCTCCCCCCTCCCTTTCTTGAAAACAGGAATTGAATCCAAAAGTTATTTTTTTCCTGGAGGTGGCTGGTCCTTTTGAGGAAGCGGGCCACGGGGCCGGGGGTCTGTCCCTGACAGACTGAGGACCGTGTCGGGGAGGGGAAGGGTCAGAAGGAGGCAGAAAGGAGCCGGCTCTGTCGGCCGCGCTTGAGGCAAGTCCTTTTCGCATTCCCAGATGGGGAAACCGAGGCCCAGAGAGGTGAAGCGACTTGCCCAAGGTCACACAGCCCGATCTGAGCCTAGAATTCCGGTTCCAAAATCTGACGGCCTTGTGAATGGGCCTCAGGAGAGAAAAGCCGCAGAACCCCCATGACAGACGGGGAAACTGAGGCCCAGGGAGGCAGCAGGATTGGTCTGAGGCCCAGCTGGACGTAGAAGCTGAGCCGCCTGCCCCTGTGGCTGCCCGGGCCTGGCTCCCCGGGCCCCTGTCGCCCTGGCTCCCGGGGCGGGTGGGGGTGCGGGGCTGCCGGCCCCCGTGGAAGGGGCCTCCCGGGCGTCTCGCGATGCCTGGGGCCTGGCACGGCTGCTCCTGTGTCTGCCGGGTCCCACTTCCTCGTCCAGCCCCAGGAGGAAGCCGCCACTTCCCGTCTGGGCTGCGCGGCGACACCGGGTGGGCACGCTCTCCCCGCAGCCCCCCACCCCACGCAGCCCATGATCGGGGGGCTGGACAGGCTCCAGAATGCTCAGTGGCTTCAAGGATGGTCATGGGCTGCAGCCAGGGGGTTCCACCCGGGGGAGTTTTCCAGAATTCAGGTTCTGACCCGTCCGTGAGTCACAGAATCCCCAGTGTGGGTGGCGACCAGGATTTTTTTTTTTCCTTTAATGAGACAGAAGAGACGAGAAGAAAAATCAATGCATGGCTACAAAGCCAACTGTTGCTTGGAGAGACCTCTGTTCTCTGCACTTTTGGGGAGACCCGGGGTCGGACTTGCAAGGCAACCAGGAGGGGGTTCAGAGGGGACAGTCCCCGGCGGGGGCCCAGTGCCGGCCGGCGTCCGAGCGTCCCGTAGAAACACCGCGGCAGCTGATGCTTTGGTGACGTCTGGCCCAGTCGACTGGCCGTGTCCCGTCTTGTTGGTGAGGGACCCATCAGGTTTATGCCTCTGCTCCTCCACTGGCTGTGTGACCCTGGCAAAGTCACCTCACCTCTCTGAGCCCCCCATGAATGGGGAAACAGCGCACAGAGGACCTTGGCTCGCCGTGACGACGATGGTGATGGTTATTATTACTGATGTTGTTGTTATTGTTTAGGCAGCGCACGGGGAACTTCCCGGTGTGATAATTAAAAAGCCCACGGGCTCTGGACTCAGACAGGATCGGGGTTGAGTCCCAGCCCTGCCACCCACCGGCTCCATGGCCCAAGGCAATCCCCTCGGACCCATCTGGGACTCAGTTTCCCCAAATGGAAAGGGGGGCCGTGAGTCTCGGGGGAAATGGTCCTCTGGGGCTTCCAGGACCTCGGAGCGCTCAGTCTAGGGCCCCCGGGCTCACAGCCGCCTCTGCCGGCCCCAAGTTGCCAAAGCTCCCAAGACGGGATGGCCCCCCAGGCCCCCCAGGATCCTTGGCGGGAAGCGGGGCTGTGGGCTCTTCTCGCTGACTGGGACCTTCAGATGTTCCCCTGCAGGAATATTTAGTGAACCTGACGCGTCCTCTCCTAAAATCCGAGAAATTCCAGAATCTGCGACGCACACGGCCCCACATTGGAGAGCTTCAGATGGCAGACCCGGGGGTGGTTTTCTCAGTTTTAAGGAAACTTTTTATTTGGGAATAACCTTAGACGTACAGAAAAGTGACAAAGCCACAGAGAGTCCCCTTTCCCCCATGAGCCGCTTCCCCTCACGTGCGCCTCTGATAGGACCCAGGGCGTCTGTCACAGCAGAGACATTAACCTGGGAACCCGTGACGTGACCGTTAACGAAACGCCAAACTCCAGGCTTCACTGGTGTTTCCTCCAAGGCCCTTTTTCTCTTTCACTATCCAGTCCAGCATCTCAAATGGCTGGGGTTGTTTTTTTTTTTTTTTCCGTTTCTTAACTTTTTATTTGGAAAGACTTTCAGACTCAGAGAAAAGTTGTACCCAGATTCTGCAAATGTTCACATTTTACCTTTTTTTATTGTCCGTCTCCTCCCTCTCTCTCTCTGGACATATATACGCGTATACACACTATATAAACGTGTATGTGCGTGGACATCATTTATATAATGCATAATTGTATCTAGAGTTTATTTACCATGCATTTATATATTTAATATGTACATATTCATTTTTTTTTCTGAACTGTTTGCAAGTCAGTTGCAGGCCTGACGCCTTTTTACCCCTAAATGCTTCAGTGGTTTGAGTCCCGTGGAAAAGCAGAGCCCCCCAGGATGAGTGGAGGCCCAGGGGCAGACGAGGAGCATCCTGCCCTGCTGTCAGCTCCCGCGCCTGGTCCACACCCCCCAGACATTTGGGGTGTTAGTTGGGAAGCTAACACCCTTGAGGGCAAGAGAAAGCCACTCTTTTTCCTGGGCCTCGAGTCCAGTGGGCTTAATGAACGCCGGGTGTCACGCCAGACCTGCCCCCGCCGTCCTCAGAGGGGCCGGGGCCCGGGAGGGGACAGGGAGCCCCCGGCCGCGTGGTGGTGGGGGGCGGCTGCGAGATCCTGGCTCCTCCTCTCCACGCTCCCCACGCGCTCCCCGTCTCCTCCCCGCTCCTCCTGTTTCCTCTTTGTGGGCTCCAGCCAGGCCACCCCTTCCCTTTTTGCTGCTGCTCCAGATCCTCCGGCACCACAGCCCCTCCCGTCCCTGCAAGGACCCCAGGCCGCGTCTCCAGGAGCCGTTGGAGGAGCCTCCCGGCCCCACACCTCCCGCTGGCTATTGCGCCCATTTTATGGATGAGAAAACAGAGGCCCAGAGAGGGGGAGATCTCAGAGCACAGACAGCGGGGGCCCAGCCTGGGCCTTCGAGCTTCCGGGCTCTTGAAGATTCCAGTGTTAGCATCACAGACCCAGGGCCGGGGTCATGGGTGTGCCACCCGGGCAGTCCCACGGCGCCCCGCGCTCGGAAGGGCCCTGTGGTCTCATCTTGCACGTGGAGCCGTAAATTCTCTAGATGGCCCTGCAAGGACCCCCTTCCCACTTTGGTCCATCAGCAAAGTCGTGGAGATTCTGTCTCCCAAATAGCTCTCCAATGTGTCCCCTTCTCTCCAGCTCCACCGCGGCCAACTGGTCCCCCCCATCGTCGCCCACCTGGACCACCTGGTCCCCACAGTCTGTCCTCCCCGCAGCCCCCACCAGAAGGCACCTGTGAGCCCCCGAGTCAGGTCCCCCTCTTCTGCGCACAGCCCTCCAGGACTCCCACCTCCCTCGAGGGAGAAGCCCACCTCCTCCCTGCGGCCCACCAGTCCTGCATGACCTGCCCCGTCCCCTCCCTGCCCTCCCTCCTCCCTCTCTCGCCCTCCTGCCTCTGCTCCAGCCACACGGGCTCCTCACTGTTCCTCCAACACGCCAGGCCCGGTCCTGCCCCAGGGCCTTTGCTCGGGCTGTGCCTTCCGCCTGGAAAGCTCTTCCCGCAGATCTTGGCCTGAGAGCTACCTTCCCAGCCTTCAGATCTCAGCCCCACAAGCCACCCCCACTGAGAGGCCTTCCTTGACCCTCAGCTCTGGTGGTCACCTGATCATTCCTTACCCTATTTATCCTATTTTATTACCTTCAGAAAAGTCTCTCTACCTGAAATTATTATAGCAAGTAATAATAGTAATTATTATTACAGTAAATACTACAGCTGCTGATAATAGCGAACACTTCTGTGGCACTTCCTACGTCTAGGCAGGCTGTGAGCTGGGGTCCACAAACTTTTCCTGTAAAGCGCCAGATAGTAACTATTTTCAGCTTTGTGGGCCACATGCTGTCTACTTGACCACTCAACCTGGCCGCTGTAGCCAGAAAACAACCACAGAAATGGGTGTGGCCGTGTGCCAATAAAACTTTATTTATAAACACTGAAACCTGAATTTCATATCATTTTCACGTGTCACTGAATAGTCTTCTTTAGATTCCTTTCAACTATTTAAAAATGTAAACACCGTAACCATGAAAAGTATTAGAAATGTAGAAATCACACAGATGGTAGAAACGCACTGGCCGTGCCAAAACAGGTGCCCGGCGGGATATGGCCCGCGGGCCGGAGTTTGCAGACCCCTCCCGGAGCACCTGGCAAGGGCCTCATTTAGACCTCACATCCATCAGCAGGCAGGGCCTGTTGTGATCCACGTGTTACAGGTGGGGAAACTGAGGCACAGAGAGGTTTTACTTTTTTCTTTTTTTTTTTTTTTTTATAATTTTATTTATTTATTTATTTCCCCCCAAAGCCCCAGGAGATAGTTGTATGTCACAGCTGCACATCCTTCTAGTTGCTGTATGTGGGACGCGGCCTCAGCATGGCCGGAGAAGCGGTGCATCGGTGCGTGCCCGGGATCCGAACCGGGGCCACCAGCAGGGGAGTGCGCACACTTAACTGCTAAGCCACGGGGCCGGCCCGAGAGGTTTTTTTTTTTAGCACTGGCGCAGCTGAGCCAGGATGTGAACCCCCAGGGTCAGGGGGTGTCCGGCCTTGGAGCCCCTAGAGGGCTGAGCCATGTGGCGTGTCCGCAGGCCCCGGCGAGAGCGGGAAGAGCACGTTCATCAAGCAGATGCGCATCATCCACGGGGCGGGCTACTCGGAGGAGGACCGCAAGGGCTTCCGGCCCCTGGTCTACCAGAACATCTTCGTCTCCATGCGCGCCATGCTCGAGGCCATGGACCGGCTGCAGATCCCCTTCAGCAGGCCCGAGAGCAAGGTCAGTATCCTGGGGCCTCCCAGGCGGTGTCACCTCCCTTGGGACTTGGGGGGGAGGCTGTCCCATAAGACCCCCAGGTTCAGGCCATGTCCCCTTAAGAACACCCTCTGGGGGGTTCCAGGCTGCTGCCTCCCCAGCTGAGGCCTCTCCCACTGTGTGCACACGCTGCCTTCTCCTTAGGCCTCCTTCCTCAGTGGACATTACCTTATCCCCGCACCTCGGCTATTGTGAACAGTGTGCACATATCCTTTCGACATCCTATTTCAGCTCCTTTGGATAAACCCTCAGAGGGGGCATTGCTGGAGGCTATGGTAGTTCTAGGTCCTTCCCCCACATCGCTGCCTCCCCAGGGTCACTGCCGTCCTGTCTTCCAGGGGTACAGATTGGGTGGCTAGGTTCCCAACTTCTCATACGTGGAATTATCCAGAATATCCTCTTCTGTCTGGCTTCTGGTGTCCCACGGTGTCTGTGATTCCTTCATCTTTTGGGGCATAGTCGTGGTCTATTCGTTTCCACCATAAGACTTTGCATCAGTTTATTGGATAAATATCCATTCTAATGCTGGACATTGGGGTCACCTGCAGATATATGATGAAAAGATACGCATTTCTCTTGGGTTTCTACCTAGAAATAGATTTGGATCGTGAGGGACGTGTATGCTTAACTTTAGAAGGAGACACCAAACTATTTTCCAAGTACAGGCAGACCCCGGAGTTATAGTGGGTTCCGTTCCAGACCAACGCAATAAAGCGAATATCGCGCTAAAGCGCGTCACACGAATTTTGTGGTTTCCCCGCGCGTACAAAAGTGATGTTGACACTACAGTGTATTCTCGTAAGTGTGCAATAGCATTTTGTCTAAAAAGCAATGTACGTACCTTAATTAAAAAAATACTTTACGGCGAAAAGAGGCAGACCGTCATCTGAGCCTTCAGCGAGTCGTGAAGCTTTTTGCTGGTGGAGGGTCTGGTAAAAAACACAATATCTGCAAAGTGCAATAAAGCAAAATATAATAAAATGAGGTATGCCTGTAGTTGCACCAAATCACCCTCCCACCAGCAGCACATGGGGAGTCCTGCTGCTACAGGTCCTTGCGTCGACACTTGGTGCTGTCTGTCCCTTCGTTTGAGCCATCCTGGTGGGTGCGTGGTGGAATTTCATTGTGGTTGTGATTTGCATTTCCTTGACTGTTGATGAGGTTGTGCACATTTTCATATGTCTGCCGGACACCTGGGTAGTCTTCTTTGTGAAGCAAATGTTCAAATCTTTTGCCCATTTTTATTTTGTTTTTGCCCACTTAAAAAAAAAGTGATGTTGATCAGTTTTTTCCTTACTGATTTGTAGCAAATTCTTTGTATAATGTGGATATGAGCGTTTTGTTAGTTATATGTTTTGCAAATATTTTCTCCCCATCTATTCCTTGCATTTTCCTGGTCTTGAAGTCTAACACACCAATCTTTTCTGGTTAATGTTTTTTTCTTTCCTGTGGCCAGTTTAAGGAATACTTTTCTACCCCAAGGTCACGATGAACTTTTCTATCACTGTCTTTTAGGAGCTTTATTGTTTCACATTTAAATTTACATCCCACCTAGAATTGACTTTTGTGTCGGGTGTGAGGCAGGCATCAAATTTCCTTCCTTTTTTTTTTTTATTCAATGTGGATATTCAATTGTTCCTGCACCATTTATTGAAAAGATCATCCTTTCCCCTGTTCTATAGTGTCACCATTGTGATAAGTCAGGTGTCCCCCCTGTGTCTGGATCTGTTAATGCTTGCTGTTCTGTTCCATTGGTCTATTTATGCACCTTTGAGTGAATATCACTATGTGTTGTGACTGTAGCTTCCTAGTATAGTCTTGAAATCTGCTGGTGTAAACGCTTCCCCTTTGTTCTTCTCTTGAATTGCAGTGGCTACTCCAGGCCCCTTGCATTTCTATATAAAGTTTAGAATTATCTTCTCAATTTTCACACACACACACACTTCTCTGGGATTTTGGTTAGGATTTCATTGAATCTGTAGATCAACTTGGGGAGAGTTGGCAGCTTAAAAACACCAAGTCTTCCAATCCATGAACATAGTCTATCCCTCCAATTATTTAGCTGTTTAAAATTTTTTCTCAGCGATGTTTTGTCCGTTTTAGTTTAGGGAGCTCTCACATCTATTGTTAGATTCATTCCTAGGTTTTTGATATCTTTTGGTGCTACTGTAAGTGGGATTTAAATTTTAAAAAATTTCCAGTAGTTTGTGGTTAGTGTATAGACACACATTTGATTTTTGTTTATTGATTTTTGCATTCAGGGACCTTGTTACGTTCACATGTTTATTCTAATAGTTTATCTCTAGACTATTCTGGATTCTCTACATTATAGTCATCTCATCTGTGAATTACCTCAGTGTAATTTATTCCTTTCCAAACCTGACACTTTTTTTTTTTTTTGTGAGGAAGATCAGCCCTGAGCTAACATCCGTGCTAATCCTCCTCTTTTTGCTGAGGAAGACTGGCTCTGAGCTAACATCTATTGCCAATCCTCCTCCTTTTTCCCCCAAAGCCCCAGCAGATAGTTGTCTGTCATAGCTGCACATCCTTCTAGTTGCTGTATGTGGGACGTGGCCTCAGCATGGCCGGAGAAGCGGTGCGTCGGTGCGCGCCCGGGATCTGAACCCGGGCTGCCGGCAGCAGAGCGCACACACTCAACCGCTAAGCCACAGGGCCAGCCCCAAACCTGACACCTTTAATTTCTTTTTCCTGTCTTATTGCACTGGCTGGGACCTCAGTGTGGCGTTAATTAGTGGCGAGAGTGGACATGCTTGTCTCCTTCCCAGGCTCAGAGGCACAGTCTCCTGCCTTTTAAGATCCTCAAAGGACCCTCATTCACTTCAATCACAGCACAGTAAGATCTATTCAAGGGCTTCATTAAACATAATTTTTACTGTGAATTTTTAAAGGCTGTTCCCCTAAATTTTTGCTTTTAAAATTATTACTCATTTTGAGTGTCTGTGTTTTTTAAAACTTTGGAGCCAATATGTTTTCAGGCTGCCCAGTCTGCCATAACAAAGTACCACAGACTTAAACAACAGTTTCTGAGGCCTAGAATTCTGAGATCCAGGTGTCGGCAGGGCTGGTGCCCTCTGAGGCCTCTCTCCTTGGCGTGTAGACGACCGTCGTCTCCCCGTGTCCCCACGTGGTCATCCGTCTGTGCATGTCTGTGTCCTCATCTCCTCCTCTTATGAGGACCCCAGTCATATTGGATCAGGGCCCAACTTAATGACCTCATTTTAACTTGATCACCTCTGCAAAGACGCATCTCCAAATAAGGTCACATTCTGAGGTCCTGGGGGTTAGCGCTTCAATATATGAATTTGCAGAGGGCAAGGGTAGGGGACACAGTTCAGCCCATAACAGGCTGCAGACTTTTTAATTGATCCTACACAGAGGTAATTCACAGACACCCAGGCATTATCCATTCCCACTGAGCTGTCACCAGACACCCGGACGTAACCACTGTCCATATAAGCACAAAAGGGATGCATAGCGCATGTGAAGAGTTGGGGCAGTTTTGGGGGTCCCAGAGGGGCATGGCAGGCTAGCGTCCTCTCCTCCTGGCCCTGCTTGGGCCGGCCTGGGTGCAGGAGGCCCGAATGTGGTAGGGAGAAGGGCCTGGCGCCACTCTCTCCCGCATGCCCCCAACCCAGCTATTCGCCTCCGTGGAGGTGGTCTTTTGTGCCTGCCCGGCCCGATGCAGAGGGATGGCCAGGTTGAAACCCAGCAAAGCATCCTTGTTACTGGGGTCCCAGATCCTAGCCGGGGCTCTGCATTCCTTTGGCATCCATATCCGACTTCCAGACAATGAGGTTTGGGGTCAGTGCTTCAGAAGTGCATACACGACAGCCACACACCCACCCAGACACACACACAGATGCACACACACAGTCACACGCACATGCAAGTACACACCCACACCAATGCACACACACGTGCAGGAGCACAAGCCACACACGTGTGCACATACAAACACACGCGCACACGCATGCATGCACGCACACACATAGGTGCATACATGTGTGCACACCCAAACACACACGCCTGCACACACCCGGGCCATCACGGAGGTCTGAACGACACTGGTGCCTGTTCCTGGCGGCAGGCAGGGGAGCAGGCGGAGCAGAGGTCGCCGTGCGGGAGAAGGGGCACAGGAGGGGCCGGGGGGGTGCGGGGGTTGTCCACGGGCGCCCCCTCTGTGGATAAATGCGTGAAGGGAGGAAGAAGCAATCAGAGGGGCCGAGGGAGCGAGCGTAGGCCGGGTGTGTGTGGGAGAGGGGCTCTGGGATGCTGGGGGGCGCTGCAGGAAGGAGGGGAGGGCCTCTCGGAGTCGTCTGGGGGGCAGGCCCCGCCCCACAGCCGCCCTGACCCTCCTGGGCCGTCCCTCCCCAGCACTACGCCAGCCTGGTCATGAGCCAGGACCCCTACAAGGTGACCACGTTCGAGAAGCGCTGCGCGGTGGCCATGCAGTGGCTGTGGAGGGACGCCGGGGTCCGGGCCTGCTATGAGCGCCGGCGGGAGTTCCAGCTGCTCGACTCGGCCGTGTAGTGAGTCTGGGGTCCCGGGCGATGGGCGGGGGGCAGGGGGAGAGGCGGGCACCGGGCGCAGCCGTGGCCGAGGCGCAGCCAGTGAAGACCCAGTCCCGGGGGAGGTCCCCCCGCGCTGATGTGCTGTGGGGATGGTCTTGCTCCAGGGTGATGTTGTTGCTGGGGTGACACTGTTCCTGGACTGGCCCTATTCCTGGGGTGACAGATCCCCGCAAGGTGACACCCCTCCCCAGGGACTGTTCTCGCCATCGCACTGTCCTCGGGGTCACACTGCTCTGAGGGTTAAGCCACTTCTCCCTGACACCCCCATGGCCTCGGGGTGCTGCTCCTGGGCCTCCTGCAGACCCCGAGATCCTGACCCCTTCTCAAGGGTTTCCCGCCCCCAGCAGGGGCCTCGCTGGGCCCTGGGTGGGGGGTCTGAGAAGCTAAGGGAGGCTGCCAGGCCGGGCCTCAGGGCTCCTCGCCCCGCAGCTACCTGTCCCACCTGGAGCGCATCACCGAGGAAGGCTACATCCCCACGGCGCAGGACGTGCTCCGCAGCCGCATGCCCACCACCGGCATCAACGAGTACTGCTTCTCCGTGCAGAAAACCAACCTGCGGTGAGCGCACAGCCTGGGGGCTGGGGAGGCTTCCTGCGGGAGGGGCAAAGGAGCTGGGGCCCTGAGGGATGAGTAGGAGTTTCCTAGTCCCAGCCCTCAAGGGGCTTCCAGGCTGAAGGAGGCAAAGCTGGACACAGACACCTCCGGCCCCCCGTGCAGTTAGGACTGGGACGTGGAAGAGCCCAGAGTGAGGCACCAGAGCTCCAGGAGGGGAGGTCTTCCTGGAGGAGGGGACATTGGTATTAGGGCATTGAAGGATGAATAGAAGTTTACCAGTGCCCACCTTTAAGGGGCTGCTGGGCAGAAAGAGACAGACAGTGTGGATTGACTCAGGGCTGGGAAGCTCAGAGGGTGACCCATCCAGTGGTCAGTGAGGGGGCCAGGCTGGAGGTCGGGAGACTCAGAAGGAGGCAGAAGCCAGAGTCCAGGCAGGAAGGGCTGGTAAGGGCCAGGGCAGTGGAAATGAGGGGATGGCACAAGAATTGTTTGTGATGGTGAATGGGCAGGACCAGATGAGAGTGGGGATTGGAGCAGAGTCATAAATGGCTCCCAGGGCCGGCCTGGTGGCTTAGCAGTTTAGTGCGCGCGCTCCGCTACTGGTGGCCCGGGTTCGGATCCCGGGCGCGCACCGACGCACCGCTTCTCCGGCCATGCTGAGGCCGCGTCCCACATACAGCAACTAGAAGGATGTGCAGCTGTGACATACAACTATCTACTGGGGCTTTGGGGGGAAAAAAGGAGGAGGATTGGCAATAGATGTTAGCTCAGAGCCGGTCTTCCTCAGCAAAAAGAGGAGGATTAGCATGGATGTTAGCTCAGGGCTGGTCTCCCTCACACACACACACAAAAATGGCTCCCAGGTTTCCCATCAACATGGCCGGGTAGATGGTGGAGCCACCATGGGGCTGGCAGGGTAGGGGGTGTTAGCTAAGACGTTGAAGTCATTTAGGCAGGTCTGAGGGGTCTGGAGCATCTGGGAAGCAGCTGGACACACATAGGCCTGAGCTGGACGGCAGCAAGGGGTCGTCCAGGGAGAGTGAGGGCCAGTGTCAGAGGCCAAGGAGAGGTCAGGAAGAAAACAGTGAGAGAAGTGACTTCTAGGACCGTTAGAGGGTCATGGGTGACCTTAGCAAGCTCTGTGTTTGGGGGCTCATGGCGGGGAGCTGTGGAAGGTGCGGGAGACAGGGGTTGTGTTCAACCCACCCATGTTGAGTCCCTCATTTCCCTAGACCACCCCCCACCCAAAACATGCTGTTCTGGCCTCTTGTCATGCAGTCGTCTTCACCAGGAAAGTTCATAATTTATCTGTTTGCCGTGGGTCTCCTCCACTAGATGGAGAGCCACACCAGGTTAGCGGGTGAGTTTGATTCTCCTGCTTCAGTAGTGATCTGCTCAAGGTCAGAGTGGATGTTGGTAAATGTGCAAGCATGGTGGGAAAGATGGAAGGATGGATGGGTGGATGGGTGAATGGATGGATGGATGGATGGACGGATGGATGGATGGAAGGGTGGACGGGTGAATGGATGGATGGATGGATGGATGGATGGATGAAAGGAGGATGTGTGGATGGATGGACAGAGGGATGGATGGATGGATGTGTAGTTAGATGGATGGATGGATGGATGGATGGGTGGATGGCTGGCTGGATGGATGGGTGAATGGATGGAAGGATGGATGGATAGATGGATAGATGTGTGGATGGATGGATGGACGGATGGACGGATGGAAGGATGGACGGGTGAATGGTTGGATGGATGGATGGATGGATGGACGGATGGAAGGATGGACGGGTGAATGGATGGATAGATGAATGGATAGATGGATAGATGTGTGGATGGATGGATGGATGGGTAAAAGTTTAGGAGCAAAGGTAGAGGCTGGGGACGTTCACAGGGAAGGCTGGTCTGAGGAGGGGATTTTTAGGTGGGGAGACTTGAGTACATTCTTAGGCTGAGGAGAGAGGCTAATCAGTGGAGTGAGGGCTCAGAGGAAACTAAGACTGCAAGACGGGAGCCTAGCGGGTAGTGCCCCCCCATCCGTCTTGGCCTTTAGAGCCCCCCTCTCAACCACCACATCCCCATCTCGCTCTGGATATGGGGTCTGAGGGAGTCTGAAGATGCGTGGGAGGGTTTGGCCTCAGGGATCAGGAGCCACAGGCACCTGCTTCTGGTGTTTCCCGTCGGCCGCCTGAGTAACGGCTGCGTCCCCGGGAAATGACGCAGGGCTTGTTATCAGTGACCTGCATTTCTTAGAAGGGAGAACAGGAAGGCAAGTGCTCAGCCTTTTGTTGTAGTGTGTGGGGGTGGAGCCGGGCCCCGGCTCTGGGCCACACAAGAGGGGATGGCGTTTGCCCAGCTGTGTCCCCACTGGACACTCCCATGGCCAGCCAGAACATGGCAGCCTATTCTGCCAATGGGGAAACAGTTCAGCAGTCACTGCACAATTTCCCCCGGGCCACCCAGCCACGACCAGACACCAGATGTGTCCTCTGCCACGGGGGTGGAAATCAGGCAGCCTGGTGCAGTAGAAGCTCAGGACAGTCCCCTCTCCTCGCTGTGCCTCAGTTTCCTCATCTGTAAAATGGGCTTAATAGTGATTCCTGCCCCACAGGGGTGAAATGCAAGAATGCACATGAGGCGTCAGCCCAGCGGCTGGCACACATTCTTGCTGCTATTAATACTGATCTCGCACGTCCCAGATGTGACTGGGGTCGGGGGTGCCACGTCACGGGGTCCCGACTGGGCCTGGGCTCTGAAAGGGGGCAGTTCCCCGTAGGATCGTGGACGTCGGGGGCCAGAAATCAGAACGCAAGAAGTGGATCCACTGCTTCGAGAACGTGATCGCCCTCATCTACCTGGCCTCGCTGAGCGAGTATGACCAGTGTCTGGAGGAAAATAACCAAGAGGTGAGGGGCCTCCGTGGGTGTGAGGGTGCCAGCTCCTCTGCTCTTCTCCCCCCCGATGGTCCAGGGACCCGCAGCTGAGCAGGAGGCCCCAGGTCGCTCTTGAAGCGGCCTGTGTGTGTCCACAGTGGCCTTGAGCTTTGCGGTCCACTCTTCCGTGATTAGACCACTGAGCCCCAAGACCAAGACACAGACCCACAAGCACTTGTGTAGCCAGGACCCCGGATGCGCACACACAGACACACACACACTGAGGGATGCTCAAGCTGGGGACACGGCTCCCCCAGAAGCACAACACAAGCTGTCTCGGGAAAACGGTTCACACTGCAGGGGCCCGTCCTGCTGTTGTTCAGAAAGACTGGGGATCACTTCTATTCCAAGTGTGAACTCTTCTATTAACATCCGGGCGTGGAGGTCGGGCACATTATCATCTCTGGAGCGTGCACCTCTAGGGGTTATGGTTTCACGCAGACAGTTTCAGGATCTGAGGGTCAGATGTTACCCTTCGGAGTTTCAGATTGAATCAGATGGAACGAATTTGAGGTCGTTCTGACACAGCTCTTGCTCAAATCGAGCCACACGAGGTGTCCCATTGGCTAGGGCTGCCGTAGCAAAGTGGGTTGCTGAAATGACAGAAATTTGTCCTCTCCCGGTTCTGGAGGCTGGAAGTCCGAGATCAAGGTGTCAGCAGGACTGGGCCCTTCTGAGGGAGAATCTGTCCCATTCTCTCCCAGCTTCTAGGGGTCCTGGCATCTTGGTGCCTTGGCTTGTAGACACATCACCCCATCTCCACGTGTTGTCCTCCCTGTGTCCTAACTTCCCCTTTCTCTAGGGACACCAGTCATTGGACTTAGGGTCACCCTACTCCCGTGTGACCTCTTAACTAATTACATCTTCAAAGACCTTATTTCCAGACTTATATTCTGAAGTTCCGGGTGGACGTGAATTTGAGGGGGACACTAGTCAATCCAGTTCAGGCACAAAACCATGTCGGGCACACACGGGCATCTGGCCACAGCAAAGCATGAGCACACCGCCCTCGGACCCAGCTGGGCAGGAATTGGGGAGCCCCTAGCCCCTGGACGGGGGGCCGACAGCCCTATCTCCACGTGGGGGGAGGGCTCCTGTTCGGGCCGAGCTGGCCGCCTGGAGCAATGACCTGCCTCTGCCCCCCGACCCAGAACCGAATGAAGGAGAGCCTGGCCCTGTTTGGGACCATCCTGGAACTGCCCTGGTTCAAAAGCACCTCCATCATCCTCTTCCTCAACAAAACCGACATCCTGGAGGAGAAGATCCCCACCTCCCACCTGGCTACCTACTTTCCCAGCTTCCAGGGTGAGTGGTTCTAGAACTTTCTATACTCCTCACCTCCCAAAAGCAGATCCCAAGAGAGATGCTGGTCGAGGCCCTCCTCCAGCCTGTAGTCAGTGGCTTTTCAAATACGATCAGACAGACCTGAGTTCGAGATCCTTCCACTGCCCACCCTCTCTCTGCTCTGTTTCCCCATCTGTAGAATGGGGATAAAATCACAGAAGCCTTCATCCTCAAGGCAGTTGCTTAAAGTGGGGGATTCTAACAAGACGTATACTATAGATCTTTTGAGTATGGGTCTGCTGGATAGAGTTCCTTGTCATAAACTATACCCAGAAGACATCAAAAACTGTTTCCAGAATCTGCCTGGATTTCTGAAACTTTTTTCTAATTTTTCACAGTCATCTCATCTGTATCTAATTGGATAGCAAATTGAAAAAAAAAAAAATCCGTGGCTGAGTTTTGAACAAGTCTTTCCAAAGCACAGGGCTCAGTTTTCATAGATACAACCTTCTTACGTGTTGTGATTGTAGCTAATAGATTTGTGCAGTGTCTCATTCAAGTGCGATTTGTCAAGACAGTACAAAGGGCATAAAGAGGTTGGGGAACAAACTTTCAGCACAAGCCGAGGGGCAAAGGGCCCCAGCTACTAGAGTGGAGCCTGGTACATCATGTTGGGCACCATTTGGTAAATCTTACAGGATTAGGGGTTTTGGTGAATCCAGGGAAGGGATGTGTTAGCCGGCACTTTCCCCAGAGTGCCACTGTGAGGATAAAGGGAGCTTGAAGAAGTATCCTAGCTGGGTAGCAAAGTACCCCCAAAGTTAGGGGCTTAAACCAGCCATTTCACTTTGCTCACGATTTTGTGGGTCAGAAATTTGGGAAGGGTTGAGGTGGGTAAGTTCATCTGTGATCCATACGGCATTCTGAAATCAAGGTGTTGGCAGGGCTGGTTCCTTCTGGAGCCTCTGAGGGAGAATCTGTTCCAGGCCTGTCTCCTGGCTTCTGGTGGTGCCTGCAATCTTTAGCGTTCCTTGGCTTGTAGCTGCATCACTCCAATCTCTGTTCTTTCTTCACATGGCCTTCTCTCTGCTTCTGTGTGTCTCTCCTCTTCTTATAAGGACACTAGTCATTGGATTTAGGGCCCACCCTAATCCAGTATGGTCTCATTTCAATTTAACTAGTTACATATGCAAAGACCCTATTTCCAAATAAGGTCATATTCTGAGGTTCTGGGTGGACATGAATTTTGGGGGACACTATTCACCCCAATACACAAGCAACCATGGTAGATGAAGCCCTTAACACATGTTTGGCATATACTAAGCTTTGGTGACGTCACCATGGGTTTGACCCTTGGCCTTGTCAGATCTCAGAGCCCAGGTGACTAATCCAGCCAGTCATACCCGTAAGACTCAGGGTCTGGGTGACAGATGTCAACTTGTTCCAGGATGCTGGCTGGGATGCCCCTTACCCCCTTCCCAGCTGAGCAGCCCTGGGAGTGGGCCCATGGCTTGGAGAGTTTGGGAAAAGGGATAAAGTGGATGGTTTTGAGGGATTTTTTTTTTCCTTCAGGTCAAAGAGAACCCCCCTGAGTCATCCTTTTCTTCCAGCCAATAAGGCTGGTGCATCCTTTGCCAACTTCTGGCTCTTGGGTGTGTGACAATAATAAGAAACCAATAACAACAGCTAACACATCTAACACTCATGTTAGCACCCTCCTATATTGACTTGTTTAATTCTCATTAAAAAAGTCTGTGCAGTAGGACTTATTCTTCTTACTGCTATAGATGTGGGGAAACAGAAGCACAGAGAGGTGCAGTCATTTGCCAAAAGTCACACAGCCATTGAGTGGCAGAAGCAGGATTCCAACCCAGGCTGTCTGGATTCAGAGCTGGCAGGCCTTCACCACGAGGCTAACCTGCCTGATGGTAGCACACACTCATGACGGCTTCCGATTATTAAGCACGGAGCCCCTGACATGATTGCACTGAATCTTCACAACTCTGAGAGGCCTGGGACTGGTCTGATCCTTATTTTACAAATGAGGAAACTGAGGTTCACAGAGGTTACAAGGATTAACGTATAAGGTAACCCAACCAGTGGGTAGCAGAGCCAGGATTTGGGCGCCAGAAGCCCTTAACTCATGTTGCAGTTTCAACATATATATAGAGAGAGCCTCCCATGTGCCTCACGAGGGAGGCCAGCCCCCCCCTTCTCCTGGCCTTGATTTCCCCATCTGTACCTCCCCAAGACGTCTTTTTCTGCAGCTCCAGTCTCCCATCCCCCCAGCTCCAAGCCCAGCCAAGAGAGAGGGTGTCTCTTTAACACAGTTCTGCCCAAAGTCCCAGAGCCGAGTCTCATTGGTCCATTCCAGCTCATGTGACTGAGCCAGGCCCTTCCCTGATGCTCCCATTGGCTGAGCCTGAGTCATGTGACTTGCCAGAAAGACCAAAGATGGCGACCGCCTGTAGGAACCGTGGCGGGTGGTCCCTGGCGCCCTGATTTCCTGATGTTGCCCATCTAGGGAAGAGGGTCCCCAGAGGGAGGGTCTCCCGCGTGCCCTGACCACCCACCCCCGCCCCGCAGGCCCCAAGCAGGACGCGGAGGCGGCCAAGCGCTTCATCCTGGACATGTACGTCGGCATGTACGCCGGCTGCGTGGACGGCGCCGACGGGGACCGGAAGGGCCCGCGCTCCCGGCGCCTCTTCAGCCACTACACGTGCGCCACGGACACGCAGAACATCCGCAAGGTCTTCAAGGACGTGCGGGACTCGGTCCTGGCCCGATACCTGGACGAGATCAACCTGCTGTGACCCAGGCCCCGCCGCCCCCGGGCTCGGACCGCACATGGCAGGCGGGACCTGCGGGCGAGTGGGCAGGAGGTCCGCCCGGATGCCCCCTGGGGCTCCAGCCCCAGGCTCAGGTGGCGGAAGGGCCACGAGAGAGTCGGAGATGGAAAGCTGGTCGCCGCCCAGTCCCTGCTCTGCCTCCCTTGACTCAGTTTACCTCCCCGGAGAGGGAGCACTTGGGATGCCAGGGTGGAGGAAGAGGTGAAGAGCAGGGGACCGAGGACTTGGTGGGTGGAGGACAGAGCCCCACAGCCGGTTATGTCCCCTCCCTGGGACCCCCTGGGGGTGATGCACACGCCCCAGGACCTGGGGAGTGGTCCTCCAGGCGGAGGGACGCGGACTCTGGCGCCCCCTGGCGGACAGGAGGCGACACCTTCCAGCCTGAGGCCTGGGAGCGCTGGCACTTCCCTTTTCTGGGGGGGGGGTGGGGAAGACACCCCTGGAAGATGCTGCCCTTCCAGAGCCTCATGGCTCCAAGTGTGTCCTGCCCCGGTTTGCAGACGAGGGAAACTGAGGCCCACAGGCATCCCCGCTCTTTCCCAGGCTGGGATCCAGGCTCCCTGCATCTTAACATCCTTCGGTATTTATTCCCTCACCTTCTGCTGGGCCCCTTGCCTGGGGGACATTACAGGATGACATTCTGGAGACCTGTGATTTCTTAGGGGCGTCCTGTTGATCCCCCTGTGATCCCTTCTCAGGCTCCTTTCCCAGGGGGGGCAGCAAGATGGTGAAGGAAGGAAAAAAGTTCTGCTTGTTGTCCACTCACCTGTGGAGGGCAAAGTAGCCAGAGCTGTGCGGGACTGTGCACACTTTGAGCCAGGAGGTGCAGTCCAATGAGTCTCCCGGTCCGGGGGTGTGGGGACAATGTTTCAGCCCACCCACTGTTGCCACTCACCCCAAATTCCAGCAGCAGCCATCACTCATCTCTGATGAAAGTGAAGAAGAAGATAGCTCCACGTACTCCAGACCGTGGTCCCCTACCATCCTCAGGGCAGCCCCGTGTGGCACAGCCCTATCACCCCCATTTTACAGCTGAAGAAACTGAGGCACGGAGAAACTGAATAATTTGACTAAGGCGACACACCTGGGAGGTGGCAGGGCCAAGATCCTATGATTCATTCAATACCTTTTATTTTACTTTAAAAACAATAAACTTTAGTTTTTAGAATAGTCAGGTTTACAGAAAAATTGTGAAGATAGTACAGAGAGTGGCTTTATAAAACCAAACCCAATTCCCCTATTATCAACATCTTACCTTAATATGGTACATTTGTTTACAATTAATTTTTTTCCCCCTAAAGCCCCAGTAGATAGTTGTATGTCATAGCTGCACATCCTTCCAGTTGCTGTACGTGGGACGTGGCCTCAGCATGGCCGGAGAAGCGGTGCGTCGGTGCGCGCCCGGGATCCGAACCCGGGCCTCCAGCAGCAGAGCACGCACTTAAGCGCTAAGCCACGGGGCCGGCCCCATTTGTTTACAATTAATGAACCAATGTTGACACTTGATTAACTGAAGTCCAGACTCTATTTGGACTACCTTAGTTTTTCCCTAATGTCCTTTCTCTGTCCAAGAATCCCATCCAGGATCCCATGTGACATGGGTCATCACATCTGCCTAGGCTCCTCTGGGCTGTGATGGTTTCTCTGACTTGCCTCGTTTGTGATGACTTTGGCGGGTTTGAGGTGTGCTGGTCAGGTATTGTGTGTTTCCTGGGGCTGCTGTAACACAGTACTACAGACTGGGGGGCTTAAGACAACTGAAATATATTCTCTCCCAATTCTGGAGCCAGAAGTCTGAGATCAAGGTGACAGCAGGGCCACACTACCTCTGAAGGCTCCAGGGGAGGGTCCTTCCTGCCTCTTCCAGCTTCTGGGGCCCCAGCGTCCCCTGGCTTGTGGCCGCATCCCTCCAATTTCTGCCTCTGTTTTCATATGGCCTTCTTCTCTTGTGTGTGTCTGTGTCCGAATTTTCCTCTTATAGAGACACCAGTCACAGTGAATTAGCGCCCACCTAATTGTTGCTGGAGGAGGGAAGAGGCCCAAGATTCTCTGTGTCTCTGTGTCTCTGTCTCTGTCTCTCCAGGAGACCCATAACAACATATCTGGTTGTTTCTCTCTCTCTCCCTTTCATGTTAAAATTGATCAGTGGGTTTTTGGGGCATTGGTTGGCTCCATCCATTGTGAATTTCCCCAAGAACTTCTCTCCTAATGGTCTTAGCATCTTAGATACATCATTAGGGGTTGAAAAAATGGTAATTTCTACTACTTTCATTTCTTCTGTATTTATTGCCTGGAATTATTCTATTAAAAAAAGTGCTCACCCATAAGAATTGAAAGCAGGGTCTTGAAGAGATGTTTGCACATCCACGTTCATAGCAGCATGATTCACAACAGCCAAGAAGTGGAAGCATCTCAAGTGTCCATCGATGGAGGAAAGGATAAGCAAAGTGTGCTCCATCCATACAGGGGAATATTATTCAGTCATGAAAAGGAAGGAGAT
>CM053548.1:11798581-11816483 GCA_028646465.1 Rhinoceros unicornis
GATCGGCCCCCCGTGTCCAGCACAGACAGGGATCGGCCCCCCGTGTCCAGCCCGGGCGGGGACCGGCCCCGAGTCCGCCGCCCGCAGGCCCGGCCACTCACCGAGCAGCAGCAGCTTGAGCTCGCGCCGGGCGTCGCGCTTGTCCCGCCGCAGCTGCTTCTCGATCTCGGCGTTGATGCGCTTGGACTCCTTCACCTCGTCGCTCAGGCAACACGCCATCATGGACTCCAGAGTCATCGTCCCGGCCCCGGCCGCCTGGCCGCCCCCCGCCCGCCGCCCGCCCCGCCCGCCGCCCGCCTGGCCTCGGCGCTCGGCCCCCGGGCCGGCCGGTGCGCTCGGCCGCCTGCGAGCGCCGGTCCGCTCGACCGCGCTCTCCGCCCGGCCGCCCTCCGCCCGCGCCGCCGCCGCCGCCGCCAACCGCAGCCGCCGCGACCGAGCGACAGCGCCGCACAACCTAACCCGCGCGCGGACGGCGCCGACGGGCGGGCGGCGCGGCCAATGGGAGGGGGCGGTGGCGCGTGCGCCGCCGCGGGGGCGGGACTAGCGGCGGGTGGGCGGGGCGTCTGCGGGCGGGGCGGGGCGGGGCGAGCGGGCGCGCCCGCGGGTTAGGTTGCGCCGACGTGGGCAGGGGGACGCGCGGCCCGGAGCCGGGCGCGGCCGCCCGGGATTGTGGGAATGTGGCGGACTCGGCCGGCCGGCTCGGCTGCGCTCGGCTCCGCTCGGCCCCGCTCGGCCCGGGAGCGAGAGGCGCGGACCCGGCCGCGGCGGTCGCGGGGCTGGGGGACCCCGTTCCCACGCGGGACACTGGGGGACCAGCCCTCACGGTCTCCCGACCGGAAACGATCCTTCCCCTCGTCCGTTCTTGGAACAAGCATTAATGGAAGGCCTCCTGTATACCAGGCCCGGGCCGGGATTAGTGCAGCGCCTGCTATGTGCCACGTATTGAGCAAGCATTAATGGAATGCCTCCTGCATACCAGGCATGGACCAGCCTTTAAGGCAGTACCTACTGTATAACAGGCATGGACGAAGCATTAATGCAGCGCCCGCTATATACCAGGCAGGAAGCAAACATTAGTAGAATGCCTACTGTAAACCAGGCATGGGCCAGGCATTACTGCGGCGCCTGCTGTATTCCAGGCAGAGAACAAGCGTTAACGTAAGGCTTGTTATATACCAGACAAGGCTAAAGCGTTAATGCAGCACCTGCTGTATACTAGGCACGGACCAAGCATTAATGCAATGCCTGCCGTATATCAGACAGGGCAAAAGCATTATGGAGTGCCTACTGTAAACCAGGCACGGACACAGGCATTAGAGCAGTGCCTGCTATAGGCCAGGCAGAGAGCAAGCATTAATGAAGAGCCTACTGTATACAAAGCACTGCTTTCGGCCCTTTAAACCAACCCTCCTACTCGATTAATTTTATTGGAACGTCGCCATGCCCATTCATTTCCGTGTGGAGCTTAGCTGCTTTCACCCGGCAAGGGCAGAGCGGAGTAGCTGCGGACTACCCTACAATATACTATCTGGCCTCTTATAGAAAGACCTAGAACGAGGCCCAGACACACAGGAGGTGCTCAATCAATGCATTTGGAATGATGGAAAAAGAATAAAAGAGCTTGGAGTGTTCCTGGGGCCGGAAACCCATTCCACGGAGGAGGAAACCGAGTCCCCCTCTGCGGCGCCTCTCCCAGCCGCGACCCGGCGGGACCCCCACCTCCCCTCCCCGCCTGGCCCTGCCCAGGTCCCGTCCCTGCACCTTGACACACCACAGCCCCCTGTCTCGAGATACGGGGCGAGGGGGTCAAAGTCTGCGTTTATGGGCTGATCGCGAATGTGGGGAGGTTGGCTCCTTGGACCTGTCACCTGGGGGCTTCCGTGCTCACCTCGGCGGGTCACGCATCCAGGGCTCCTGGGCTCCCCCACGAACAGACAGAAGCCCATTGTGCAAAGAACCCACAGCCAGGGAGACCGAACAGAACCACTGTCACTCGGGCCCCAGTTCAAACGTCCCCTCCCCAGGGGGAAGGTCAGGCCAGTGCCCCCACCCCGTCACCACCCGCTGGACTTCCCCCACTGCCCTTTCCAGGGCCGGGAATCATCTTCTTTATGTATCTCTTTACTCGTTTACCTGTAATATAAGGTATCTTTGTCTGTCTTGATCACTGCCGTATCTAGAACCGGGCCTGTACACAGTAGGCGCTCAATAAATCTTGAAGGAAAGGGTGGATTTGTTGTTGCAAATGTTGTTTGCGGTCCATGTCAACCAGTAGACTGTGGGCAGTGACCGTGCGTGTCTCGGTCACCGAGGGGTCCCCCACGTCCAGCAGGGAGCCTTGGGCCTCTCCCCTCCTCCGGCAACGCTCCTGCCTGCCGGGTGCCACACCAGACGGTGACGAGTGGAATCGTTCTTTCGTGTGTGTGAGGGCCACGTGTGCGGGGAACTTCGTCCATCTCGTCCTCTGCAGTGTCTCCGGGACCTAAAACAGCACCTGGCATACAGCAGGTGCTCGATAAGTGTTTGTGAAACCAATGAAGGAACCAGGCTCTTTTTCTGGAGGAAAAAACCTCACTGTACTTTCTTCCCTTCTCTGCTCCTGTCCCGTGACGCCGTCACCTCCTCCTCACACAGGACTTAACCCTCAGGACGGAATCTCCTTTCTGCTGCTTGCTCTGGCGTGGACTGTGGGCGGGCGACTTAACTTCCCCGGGCCTGTTTCTCCATCTGTAAAGTGGGCATCGTATCAGTTCTTTTCCCTTGAGCTGTTGTAAATCGCCAAGAAGAAGGTTCTTGTGATGTACACAGTAGAAGCCTAATGGTTGCTTAAATATTTAAACACAAGAGGATGGTGGTAGATAACCTCCAGGACAGCCCCCAGCAAGCCCCGCTGTCTGGTATCCACGGCCTCGTGTAATTCACCCCCTGCCTAGGGTGTGGGTTGAATTTAGTGATCCACTTCTAACAAATAGAATATGACGATGTGGCTTCAGAGGCTGGGTTACGAGGTGTCTTGGGCCCCCATCTTGGGCTCCGTCTCACTCGCTCCTAGAGCCCAGCAGCTCTGGAAAGAAGTCTAGGCTATCCCGCTGGAGGAGCCCCGAGGCCTCCCGCCAACAGCCACTCGAGGGAGCCAGCTTGGAAGCAGCTCCTCCGGCCCCAGTCGAGCTTTCAGATGAGGCAGCCCCAGCCGACAGCTGGACCGTGACCTCATCTGAGACCCCGAGCCAGAACCACTTGGTTATGTCGCTCCGAAATTCCCAACCCTCGGAAACTGCGTGAGATAACGAATGTTTATTGTTTTAAGGCATCAAGTTGGGGGGCGATTTGTTACGCAGAAATCAATCACGAATACATGCCGCCGAGAAAAATGGGAGTGATGTCACACAAGACCTGTGCGCCAATGTCCACAGCGGCTTTATTTGTAACCTCCCAAACTGGAAACGTCCACCAACCGGCGAGCGGATGAGCAAATTGTGGTCCATCCCTATGCTGGAATATTACTCGGCCATGAAAAAGGAAAAACACACACCAACATGAATGAGCCTTAGATGACTTGTGCTGAGTGAAAGGAGGATGTGCTCTGTGATTCCATTTATAGAACATTCTGGAAAATGCCAACCGTGGAAATCCATGGCGACCGAAAGTAGCTTGCTGGTCGCCTGGGGATGGGGGTGGGGGCGGGGAGAGGAACAAGGAAACTTTCGATTGTGCCAGTGATTGCTCGGGGGCAGACGTAGGACAAAACTCACCGAATTGTACATTTTAAATGTGTGTAGTTCATTGCGTGTCAATTATACCTTGAGAAAGCTTTAAAAAAAAAAAAAGAAATGTTCAAGGAGGTGGTACTTATAAAGTACACAGTAGGTGCTTAATAAATGCTTACATTTTTTAAAGGACGCCGCAGCAGAGGCAGGCAGGGTGGGAGTGCAGCTGAGGGCAGAGAAACAAATAAGATGGGAGAAGGGGTGGTGGGTTCGTGCGTTCCCCAGGTATTTATCAAATGTTACCCGTGACACCCCCTCCCGGCCGCAGCTCTGCCCTGGGCCCCTGGGCGTTGGGAGGAGGAAGGGAGGGGAGCAGCGGGGAGCAGAATAACAGGGGGTGCCATCGTCCTCATGCATTCACCAAGTGCCTACTCTGTGCCAGGAGCTGGTCGGACACCGGGAAGGCCCCCGATGAGGAAGAGGGGAAACTGAGGCCCACGGGGAGATGGTGAAGTGGCCTCAGGGCCCAGGCATTCGTTAACCGCTGACTTGGCTTCCCCTCCCGGAGGCCCAGAGAGACAAAGTCCGGGCTGCCGCACCTCGATGGCCCCGAGGCCCCGCCCGCCCTGCCCGCAGCCTCCCCTCCTGCGACCTGGGAGGTGGCCTCCAGCCTGGAGGAGTTGCACTTGATGAGGGGCCGGGGACAAGGCCGCTTCCCGGCGCAGAGCAGAGAGCAAAGGTGAGCGAGGCCCAGGCGGGGCCCGGCGGGCTGCAGGGGACAGATTCCACGGACTGTCTCACCTCCCTGCCCTTCCCCGGCCCCGGCCTCGGGGCTGACAGCGGGGCGCTCCCGTCTGCCCCCGGAAACCATCGATGCCCCCGGACACCCAGCATCGGAGAAACCAGAGACGGGGCTCGCAGCCTTCTCCTGCCTTAGGGGGGTATTTTTCTGTTTCCTTTTAAAGATTTTATTTATTCATTTTTTCCCCAAAGCCCCAGTAGATAGTTGTGTGTCATAGCTGCACATCCTTCTAGTTGCTGTATGTGGGACGCGGCCTCAGCATGGCCGGAGAAGCAGTGCGTTGGTGCGCGCCCAGGATCCCAACCCGGGCCGCCAGCAACGGAGCGCACGCACTTAACCGCTAAGCCACGGGGCGGCCCTATCTGTTTCCTTTTAAAAAATTTTTCAAAGACGGTGAGATCCAAGAAAACGGGAGGGCTCTGGGGGTGTCTTTCTGCACCCCGCAACAGCCAGCCTGGTCCACAGAGGACCCCCAGTTACCGTTTGCCATAAATGTGAGCTTTTATTCTCTATCAGAAGAGACAGGCAGACGGCCAATCAGCACAGTAGGAAAAGGCGCACGGACACCACGGCCAGGTGCCACCCCCCGAACGGCTACCATGAGAAAGACTCACCACACTAAGTGCTGGCGAGGAGAGGGGCAGCCGGGACTCTCCTCCACAGCTGTGGGGACACAAATGGTGCAGCCGCCGGGGAAAACCCTGGGGCGGGTTCTCGAAGGTTAAACACGCTCCTCCCGCAGGATCTCCCACTGCATTCCTAGGTGTTTACACGACAGAAATGAAAACATACGTCCATAAAAGATTTGCACACGGGCGTTCACAGCAGTCTCATTTTAAGCTAGTGGGTAAGAGTCAAACTGTCTGGTTCTCATCCCACACACACTCCCCTCCAGGCTGTGTGACTTTCAGGAGTGGCTATCCCTCTCTGAGACTCCGTTGCTTCATCTGTTAGATTGGGGGTGACGATAAGAATCTCCATGTATCGATACGCACATGCAAAGATGCTCTGCACATCGTGGACACCCAGTAAATGTTGGTTTGTGTGATTAAAAAAAAAAAACATGCTCGACATCATCAGTCATGAGGGACACGCAAATCAGAACCCAGTGAGACACCATCACACGCCACGGGGACGGTGAGGATCAGACAGATGGATGACAGCCAGTGTCGGTGAGGACGTGGAGACACGGGAGCCTCGTGCACGGCGGGTGGGGACGTGAGATGGGGCAGCCGCTGCGGAGAACAGGATGGCGGGTCCTCAGAAAGGTAAACGCACAATTACCATCCCAGCAGCAATTCCACTCCTAGGTATCTGTCGAAAAGAATGGAAAACAGGGGTTCAGACAAAAACTTTTACACTAATGTTCACAGCAGCATTATTCACAGTCGCCAAAAAGTGGAAACAACCCAAGTGTCCATCAACGGATGATGGATCCACACAACGTGTCCACCCACACACTGGAGTATGACGCAGCCACGAAGAGGAGTGAGGCCCCGACACAGCCACACCGTGGACGGACCCTGAACACACAACGTTCAGTGAGAGAACCAGACGCAGAAGGACACACGGTGTGTGATCCCATTGACGTGAAATGTCCAGAACAGGCACATCCACAGACAGAAAGTGGGTTCCTGGTTGTCAGGGGCTGGGGGCGGGGATGGGGGTGACTGCTGATGGGGCCGGGGTTGCTTTTGGGGGTGATGGAATGTTCTGGAATTAGACAGCAGTGATGGCGGCACAGCATTTTAAATGCACTAAAAACCACTGAATTGTACACTTTAAAATGGTGAATTTATGATATGCGAACTACATCTCAAAAAATATATGTCAATGATAAAAAAAGGAATTCCCACATGGCCTGGCACACAGAAGGCACTCCATAAATGCTCAGGATTCTCATTCTAATGGGCTGAATGAACACAGTAGAGACAGTTTTTTATTCAACAAACATGTATTCAGCGCCTACTGTGTGCCAGGCACGGTGCTGGGTGCTGGGGACACAGCAACGAAAAAACAGACAAAAATTTCTGCCCTCGTGGAGCCGCCGTTCTATGTGGGGTAGACAGACGAGAAACAAATATAAATAATTAAAATATATTGGATGTTAGACAGGAATAAATGCTAAAGAGAGAAAAATAAGCGGAGTAGGGGGCTTAGGAAGGGAGTGGGATTTTAGATACAGGGATTAGGAAAGGACCCTCTGAGGGCCCATGTATCTACAAGGAGAGGGCTCCAGGCTGAGGGCACAGCAGGTGCAAAGGCCCTGGGGCAGGACTGGGCCTGGCGTGTTGGAGGAACAGCGAGGAGGCCCATGTGGCTGGAGCAGAGGGCCTTAGGGGGCGGTGGGGAGGACGTGGTCTTCTTCCCCGAGGAGGGGGAGCCCTGCAGTGCTGTGGGCACAGGCGGCTGGACCTGACTCAGGGACTCATGGGCGCCCTCTGGTGGGCGCCGTCGGGTGGGAGCAGGGTGGAGGGGACCGTGCTGGTCCAGGGGGGCGACGATGGGCTGCACCAGGGGGAGGCCACCGGAATGGCGGGAAGTGAGTTGGTCTTAACAGCCCAGACTCTGCCCCCCAGTTTCTGGGTTCGAATCCCAGCTCTCTGACCTTGAGCCGTGACCTTGAGGCGGTGACTCAGTCTTCCTCCATATTCCCTTTCCTGTAAGACGGAGACATAACGGTCACCCACCTCAGAAGGTTTAATTTATGCCAAGCGCTTAACACAAGGCCTCGTATACAGCAGGCAGCCCATAAGTGTTGATTTTTGTTGTAATACTCGTAATGATCATTATCATTTATTATTCCAGTGGGGCAGCTGTCAGCCCAGGGTCCATTTCACACTGACCCCTCTTCCTGAAATTTGCTTCCTGGGGAACCCTCAAGGCCCACCCCCAGGAGGACTCTTGGAGGACAATGACAGGAGTTCTGTCATCCTTGTGTCCCCAGCTCCCAGCCCAGGGCCAGGTATCAGGCAGGTGGCAGTGAAGGAGTGAATGACTCGCTGACTCTTCCAGGCAGAGCCCTGCCACCCGCCCCGGGCTCCCCACCGTGTCCCTTTTTCTGTCCTGGCTCGGGCCACACAACCTTCCTCCCTAGTCTAGTGGCTGCTCAAGGGCCAGGACTGGTGAACTCCTATTCATCCTTCAAAACCTCAGCTCCAATGCTCCCTCCTCTAACAGCCGTCTCCAGCCCCCTGTGGCAGAAAATTCATCCCCTCCCGGCAGGCTCCCTGAACCTCAGGCCCTCCTCCAC
Organism: Rhinoceros unicornis; assembly: GCA_028646465.1. Taxonomy (NCBI): domain Eukaryota; kingdom Metazoa; phylum Chordata; class Mammalia; order Perissodactyla; family Rhinocerotidae; genus Rhinoceros; species Rhinoceros unicornis. The sequence continues at coordinate 11,806,344 of CM053548.1, forward strand.
CTCAGCCCTGCATGACCGGGCTCCTGGGAACACGACCGTCCTCAGGCCCCCAAAGACCTCCCCTCCTGGCCTTGGTCCTTCCAAGTCGACTGCACTTGCTGCAGCCCCTGGAAACGCTCCGTGCAGGGTCGCATCCCTGAGCATCTGCATGTGCTGTACCGTCTGCCTGGACCACCCTCCTCAGCCTCTCTGCTTTGCCAGCTTCCAATAGCTCAACGCCTCCTCCTCCATGCAGCCTTTCCTCCATCCCTTGTACACACAGAACCCCATTCCCCCTCCTGAGCTCCCCCAGCCTCAGGTCCCACCCTCTGCCCCACCTCCTACCCCACAGGGCTGGAAGCATCTGTGCCTGACCCTCAGACTGGGGGTTTCTCAATAGCCAGAAGTGGAGAACGTCTATTGATCCTTCAAAGCCCCAACTTCAATGCCCCCACCTCTGCACAATCTTTGCCAGTCTCCTTCTGACAAATACTTCATTCCTTTCCTGCGGTTTCTCCAACCTCAGATCCCCTCTTCTGCCCCCTGGGGCTAGGAGTATCTGTGTCCTCCACATTAGGGACTTTTCAATGGCCAGGGCTAAGGATCTGGCATTACTGGGCCCTCAGGGTCCACCCAGCGTGCGGCTGGCCCCAGAGGGAGCATCAAGGAGTATACTAAATATGAATGAATGAATGAATGCCCGATCAAGGGCTCACCTTTGACTAATTCCAGCTTGCACCAAGACAGCAGGCAAACAACTGAGCCGAGACTTCCTCTTAAAAAAAAAAAGGATAAACCATTTCTTCCCGGGGGTGGATTGAGTTTCTGATTCCCACGTTAGGGCGATACCGTTTGCACCCAGGGCCTTGCGCTCTGGAAGCTTCTGCCGCCCGCTCGCCGACCTCGAGCACCGGAAACGCCCGGAAGGCTGGTTCGTGGCGGGGACTGTGCCCTCACTCCGCTGGATTAGGTCCTGCGGGGACTCAGGCCCGGGAAGCTGCATTTCCAACAAGCCCGTCCTGAGCCCAGGCGCAGCCAGGACCAAGCCTTGCTCGGCTCCAGGGGACGCAGACGAGCTGTGTGACGCGTCCCCCAGCGTCGAGCCGCCGTCCTGGCCAGCGTCCCCAGGGCCAGAAGGCTGGGACGCGCCTTCCGGAGGAAATACGTGTGTTAGCCGAGCTTCGTTCACGACGGGCTACCGTGCTGTCGGCCCCGAGTTCGGGGTCAATGAATCAATAATTTATATTCAATAAGGCGTCTTTGAACAGAAACACACAGAACACGAGGTCACGTGTTGGTCGGCTGGGGACAGCGTGACCACGGGCTCGCAGGAACCCAACCCAGTATTTCTGCCTGGAGCGGTCGTTCCGTATTGGCTACTGCAGTGTCCGCAACGACATCATAGGACAGAGCTGCCGCGAGTGACGAGAACGGACGGACGGACGCCCGGCCTCATGCTATGTCCCACCTCGAAAGCGCTGTTAAATAAGCCCTCGCCCCCCATATACGTTCAAATCACTACTGCGCTCTTGGAATAAACTGCTTAGCACGTGGCAGGCCTGTAGGACATGCTCGTCTGGCCCTGCCCCTTCCTTCAGAGGGGGAAACTGAGGCACACAGGGGTGGAGCTGCGTCTGGTCCGGAGTCCTGCCCGGCCAGCCTGTCAGCACAAGAAGCTTCCAAAGGTCGTTCCTGCGAAGGGCTTGGGTTCTGAGTTGTATTTGCCACTCTCCCCTCTCGGTCCCCTTCGGAGCCCTCATCTGGGCCAGGCAATAACCGGCCAGGGTTCCTGGGAGGGCCGGGGGGCGAGGACAGATCCGGGCGGACACGTGGGCGCAGCCTGACCCGGGCTCTGCCCCCTGAGCCGGCCGGCCCCTTAGAAAGGCCTGGACGGATTCCAGGAGGGGGGGCACGAGGCGGCCTGGGGAGCGAAGGAAAACACGGGGGCCCAGTACACTGGGAATTTCAGGTCAGGATAAGCACGTTCCACGCACATTGGACGGGGCTTCCCCTAGTTTATCTGGAAGCTCCAAGTCCCCACCACACCCCACCGGGGCAATCTCAGCCCATCCCTCGCTCCACGCAGACCTGACCACGTGGGATGGCAGCGCCCAGCTCTGCCTCACTATCCAAGCAAGTGAGGTTTTTTTTACACTTTTTAATTTAATTTTTTTAGTTATAGTAAAATATCCATAACCTAAAATTCACCATCTTAACCATTTTTGAGTGCACAGCTCAGCGGCATGAAGCACATTCACATTGTCGTGCAGCCATCCCCACCATCCATCTCCAGAACTTTCCATCAGCCCAAACTGAGACTCTGTCCCCACGAAACACTGACTCCCGTCCCCTCCCCCAGCCCCTGGCCCCACCGTCCACTTTCTGTCTCTGTGGATGTGACTCCTCTAGGGGCCTCCTGTGAGGGGATCACACAGTGTCTGTCCTTCTGTGTCTGGCTCATGTCACTGAGTGTCATGTCCTCAAGGTCCATCCACATTGGAGCAGGTGTCAGAATCTCCTTCCTTTTCATGGCTGAGTAATATTCCAGTGTGTGGATGGACACATTGTGTGGATCCATCATCCATCCATGGACATTTAGGCTGTTTCCACCTCTGGCTACTGTGAATCACACTGCTGTGAACACGGGTGTGCAAATATCTCTTTGAGACCCTGCTCTCAACTCTTTTGGGTAAACACCTCGGAGTGGGATTGCTGGGCCATATGGTAACTCTATGTTTAACTTTTTGAGGAACCGCCACCCTGTTCTCCACAGCGGCTGCCCCATTTTGCATTCCCACCACCCGTGCCCGAGGCTTTTGATTTCTCCTCGCCAACACTTCCTACTTTCTGGGTTTTATTATTATTCTAACCACCCTAGTGGGTGTGAGCCCGTATCTCACTGTGGCTTCGATTTGCATTTCCCAGATGACTAACGATGCTAAACACCTTTTCACATGCTTGTTGGCCATTTGCCTGTCTCTCTGGGGAAATGTCCACTCGAGTCCTTTGCCGGTGCTATAACCGGGTTAGACTGGCTCCACGGGCTTTAGGGCTTCGGTCCGTCCTGGCCTGCAGCCTGAATCACTGTTTTGCTCACTCCGTGGGCCAAATCCGAGAATGAAATCAAATGAGTGGGTCACGACCCTCATTTTATTTTAAATGAAGTAGAAATACCATAATGTGTCGGCTTTGCAAAGACAAGTACCGTCTTGTATGACTTTTTTTTTTTTTAAGATTTTATTTATTTATTTTTCCCCCAAAGCCCCAGTAGATAGTTGTGTGTCATAGCTGCACATCCTTCTAGTTGCTGTATGTGGGACGCGGCCTCGGCATGGCCGGAGAAGCGGTGCGTCGGTGCGCGCCCGGGATCCGAACCCGGGCCGCCAGTATCGGAGCGCGCGCACTTAACTGCTAAGCCACGGGGCCGGCCCTTGTATGACTTTTATTGGGGGGACGTATGGGTTTAAATGTGCGTCCTGAGCACACGTATATATATTTTTTATTAATTTTTATTTATTTATTTGTACTGGCTGGAGATGTCACGGTCAAAAAAAGTTTGAAGGCGCCCCCCCCCCCACCGTCCCTATGTAACTGCTTCTTATTTCCTAATTTCAATCCTTACGTGTGTGAGGCGTTGATTCACTAGAACGGCAGTTCTCGACTGGGGGTAATTTTGCCCGCCCAAGAGGCAGTCAGCAATGCTGGGGACATCTGTGGGTGTCACACTGGGGGTGCTCCTGGCATCAAGTGGGTGGGGGCCAGGGATGCTGCTCAGCCCCCCACAGTGCCCAGGACGGCCCCCCCACAGAGTGAGCCGGGCCCACGTCCCAGGGCGGGGGGGGGCACGTGGCCTGGACTGTCCCCTGCCCTGCGCCGTGTCCACGCAGAGCCTGGACCACAGCGGGTCCCGCCAAGGATGCGCCACCGAGGACGCTGTCTCCTGGGAGACGCTGCCCCCGTGTGGACGGTCGTGGAACTGCGCGCGGAGCCCGCGCCACCTGCGCCCCTGACCTCGGGGACGGTCCCCACCCCGCGCTGCCACCGGCACTTTCTGCCGGGATGACCGATCCTCCAGCTCCGGGCCGCTTGTGGCCGCTGAGCCCTGGAGACGCGCCCAGGGCAACCGAGGAACTGGACTTTTAATTTCCTTTCCTTTCCATGAATTTACATCTGAATGCAAATAGCCACGTGGGCGCCGTGGTGACCGCAGTGGACAGCCTGGTTTGTAGGGGAAGCAGCCCCTTCCCCTGGGGCAGCAGGGTCCCAGGGCATGTGTGTCCCCGGGCGCTGTGTCTCGGGGTCAGTGGACACGTTTGTATTTACCACCATTTTTTAAAAAAATTAATATATATCGAGCACTTACTGGCACCAAACTCTGTTCTGAGCGGTTTATTCCCATCGACTCAATTCTTTTGACAGTATGCCCATTTGATAGAAGAAGAAACTGAGGGTCAGAGAGGACAGCTGCCAAGTGCTCTTACCTCTGTGCTAACCCCCAGCTAAGGGACCCTCATGCCCAATTTCATTCCATCCTCACAATTTTCTGGAACAGTTAGGACTCCTGTTTTGCAGATAAGGAAACTGAGGCTCAGATAAAGGATGCACCTCGGTGCCTTGGTCCCAGTCACTCAGCGAGTAAAATGCCAGAGTGAGGATTCGAACCCATCATGAGGCTAAACCGTCCCCTGGAGTGGTTTGGGGGGGTGCTTGGGGAAGGTTAGGGGGGCACACACAGGACTGAGAACCAGCCAGACTCGAGGTCGGATCTCACTTCTGTTAACTCGTGGCTGTGTGATCTTAGGGGGGTGTCTTGCCCTCTCTGAGCCTCCTTGAATATAACCGCTTCCTCCTGGGGCTATTCTGGGGATTAAACTACACAACTCACGGTCTTAGTCTGCTCGGGCCGCCATCACAAAAAACCACAGACAGGGCGGCTTAAACAACTGAAATTTATTTTCTCACAGTCCTGGAGGCTGGAAGTCCAACATCAAGGTGCCGGCAGGCTCAGCCTCTGGGGGGGTCTCTCTCCTGGGGTGGCAGACGGCCGCCTTCTCCCCGAGTCCTCACGTGGTGGAGAGAGAGCGCTCTGGGTTCTTCCTCTCCTTCCAAGGACCCTAATCCCATCCTGGGGGCTCCACCCTCAGGACCTCATCCAGAGGCCCCCCTCCAAATACCGTCCTGTGGGGGTCCGGGCTTCAGCATAAGAATTTGGGGGGACAGAATTCATCCCAGTGCCCTCATGCAGAACGCTGAAAGCATTGCCCACGCCCAGCAGGGCGTCAGGAAATATTTGCCGGTGGTTTTGGGATGATGGTCGAGGTTCCAATCCCGGCTCCTCTGCTCCCCGCTGTGTGCTCCTGGGTCGGTTTCTCAACTTCTCTGGGCCGCCGGGTCTCAGTGTCCTCAGCTGTAAAATGGGAGTGACCAATGCATCCACCTCGAGTGCCTGGAACAGGCGGGGACGTGAGGGAGCTCGGCAGACCTGGGCCACGGACGATGACGGGGATGTTTATTTTGTTACCAGGGAGGCTGGGGGCACGTGGGCGCCAGGGGGCCAGGACCGGGGCGCCGGGTCCTGCAGGAGCCCCACCGTATCCCCACGCACTAGACAGATGGGAAAGCAGAGGCCCAGAGAGGGACAGACACTTGTCCAGAGCCACACAGCCCACCAGTCGCAAAGCCGCGCCCGGCGCTTGGCTCTTGGTGTCTCGGGGAGGCAGCGGGGGTTTCTGGGGGCAGGCCAGGGGGGCAGCCACACCTCCCTGCTCCCCACAGTCCCTGAATGTCCCCAGGTGTCCCCAGAGACACGCCCGCAGGAGGTGGCCCCTAATCACGGTTCCTAATTACCGCACGGCCCCAGGGAGATGCTGGGAACACTTTTTAAGGGCTTTAAACACCCCAACAGCGGCTCCCAGCCCTGCCGACGCCAGGCTCCCAGGGGTGCAGCCGGATGCTCCGGGGGAAAGAAGAGCTCAGAAACAAAACATATTCACTGTCGAGCTCGGCCCGGGGGCGGCGACAAGGCCCAGAGGCCTCGGTTCCAGCACCTTCCAGGCTGGGGCCACACGCTCCCTGAGCCTCTCTTGTCCCCATGTGCAAAATGGGTCACTAGTAAAGGAATCCACTTGTGAGATCAGCCCCCAGCAGAGTCATCCCAAGCCATCAGCAGCACCGTTCCGTTCTCGTTCGCGTGTTTATCTCCCCGGACTTGACGGGCCGCAGGCAGAACAAGCAAGGGCCGTGGGAAGAAGGGAGCTGCTCTCCCGCGCGGGAGCTGACTCGGCCTAGACGAGGGAGGGGTTTGAAAGTTCAGGGGGTCATGACAAGTGTCGGCGAGGATGTGGAGACGTCGGGGCCCGGGCACGGCTGCTGGGAACAGAAATGGGGCAGCCGCTGTGGCAGACAGGCCGCGGGTCCTCAAATGGGTGAACATAGAGTTTCCATCCGATCCAGCAATCCCACTCCCAGGTGGCCACGCAGGAGAAATGCAAACACACGTCCACACAGAAACGTGTACGTGAACGTCCACAGCAGCGCGATTCACAATCGCTAAAACGTGGAAACACTCAAGTGTCCATCGATGGATGATGGATCCACACAATGTGTCCATCCACGCGCTGGAATATTACGCAGCCATGAAAAGGAAGGAAATCCTGACACCTGCTCTAATGTGGGCGGACCTTGGGGACATGACACTCAGTGACGTGAGCCAGACACAGAAGGACAGACACTGTGTGGTCCCCTCACAGGAGGCCCCTAGAGGAGTCACATCCACAGACACAGAAAGTGGACGGTGGGGCCAGGGGCTGGGGGAGGGGAGGGGAGTCAGTGTCTCATGGGGACAGAGTCTCAGTTTGGGAAGATGGAAAGTTCTGGAGACAGATGGTGGGGATGGCTGCACAACAACATGAATGTGCTTCATGCCGCTGAGCTGTGCACTTAAAAATGGTTCAGATGGTGAATTTTTGTTTATCTGTTCATCTGTCAACGGACATTTGTGTCCATTTTGGCTACTGTGAATAGTGCTGCTGTGAACACGGGTGTACAAATATCTGTTTGAGTCCCTGCATTTAATTCCTTGGGGTAGACACCTAGGAGCAGCAGCTCTGGGTCATATGCTAATTCCACATTTAATGTTTCATGACACAGCGGCTGCCCCATCTCACATTCCCACCAGCCGTGCACGAGGGTTCCAACTTCCCCACATCCTCGCCGACACTTGTTATTTTCCATTCTTTGATAATAACCATCCTGACGGGTGTGAGGTGGTGTCTCATTGTGTTCTGATTGGCATTTCCCTAACAATGAGTGACATTGAGCATCCTTCCATGTGCATCTTGGCCATCGTACGTCATCTTTGGAGAAATGTCTATTCAGGTCCTCTGCCCATCCTCGAATGGGTGGCTTGTTTTGCTTTGTTGTTGAATTCTCGGAGCTCTTTACATATGCTGGATAACGGACCCTGATCGGGCACAGGATTTGTAACCGTTTTCTCCCATTCTGTGAGTTGTCTTCATTCTCTTGATGGTTTCGTTTGCTTCGCTGCACAAAAGTTCTGAATTTCGATGAAGTCCAGTGTATCTATTTGTCCCCTCCTTGACATTTTTGTGCGCGTTCAACAGGGTTGTCAAACTCAGCATGTCCAAAACTGAACCAGGAAGCCGCCCCACACCTCTCCCAGCCCAGCTCACTCTCATGACGGCTTGCCAGCCACCCTTGTGACCCCGCCTCTGGCCGACCCACCCATCCTGGCCACCACCTCCTGAATCCCGGTCACACCCGGCCCCTTCCCTCCCTGCGTGGCCCCCCACCCCGGTCCAGCCGCCACCCCGTCTCCGCCCACCCCAGCTCCTCTCCGCTCTCTGGATGGTTTTCCTGCCGGGACCAACGTGTCCCCTGGGCAGTCCCCGGGTCCCAGGATACTTGCAGGCTTCCGTGAAAATGTTTTAATTTCCTTTAAAATCAGAAAAAAAAAACAATGACTAGAATAATCATGAATATACCATCATACATCCAGCTTGGATTATATCTGTCTGTATACCAACGCCGTCATCAAATATAATCTTTAGTGTTTTTTACGGAGGGAGGGACGCACGAAAGTCATAACACTGCCTGCCTCCTGCTCTCCTGGAAGCAACCAGAGGGAGGTTTAGAAAGCCAGATCGGGTCGTGTTGGCCTCCTGTGATATTCCCAAACCTTCTGTGGCTCCCCAGCTCCCTTGAATGAAGGCAGAGTCCGAGGCCCTGGGTGGGCCGCCCCCGCCTTCCCCCATCTCTTCGTCTCTCCCCCTCGCCCACCCCAGCCTCTCCGCGCCCCTGGATCTCCGCAGCTCTGTGCCCTCCTCCGGGCCTTTGCACGTGCCTTCTCCAGCCCATCAGCTGTCACCTAGGCAACCCCACATCCTTCCTTTTGGGGAAGCCCTCCCTGACAGACCCCGGGGGCCCCACCCAAGTTCAGTTCCACTGTGAGAAACTTTCCTGGAAAAAACCTCCCCACTGTCTCCTCTCCGTTTCCCATTTGGCTCTCATTTGAGCAGCGAGATCTCTTCCCCTCGGCACCGTGGGGCCGGGTCGCTCTCTGGGGGCGTCCTGGGCGCTGTGGGGGGCTGAGCACCACCCACTCGATGCCAGGAGCTCCCCCAATGTGACAGCCACAGATGTCCCCAGATGTTGTGTAACGCCCCCAGGGGCAGCATGCCCCCCGGCTTAGAACACGGCACCAGGGATACATGAGATCGTGCCAAGCGGAGCCGGGAGCCCGGCCTTCTCGTCCCTTCCTGGGGCTCCGGGGCCCGGCACACAGGACGGGCAGCACTGGGCAGTCACCTCCCAGGAACGGAGCTGTGCCATGGGCTGAATCACGTCCCCAAAGCCCCACGCTGAGCCCCCAACGTGGCTGTACGTGGAGACGGGGCCCTGAGGCAGCGATTACGGTGAAATGAGCTCAGAAGGACAGGTCCTAATCCGATCGGATCGGCGTGCTTAGGAAAAGAGAAAGACAGAGATCTCTCTCCACGTGCCACCGAGGCGAGGCCACGTGAGGCCACGGGGAGAAGGCGGCCGTCTGCAGGCTGAGGAGGCAGCCCTCCCCAGGAACCCAATCCGCCTGCCCCTCACCCTGGACTTGCCAGCCTCCAGAACTGCGGGAAATAGATGTCCGTGGTCCATAAGCCGCCCGGCCGGGGGTGTTTCCTGACAGGAGCCCGAGCCGACTGAGCTGCATCCGCTCTGCCTGGAGTCGACAGTCTAGTGGGCACAGCGAGCACGTAAGTGAAAATGTAGACGGAGGTGGTGCTATACAGACAAATAGAGAAGGGCCAGCGAATGGGTGTCGGGCTATTTTAGGGAGGCCCGAGGCGCCTGTCTGAGGGAGTGATATCTGAGCGGGCACCTGGAGGGAGGGAGGGAGGGAGTAGACCAGGCGATATGAAAGGGTAGAGCCTCCCAGGCAGAGGGCACAGCCTGTGCAAAGGCCCTGGGGCAGGGCCGGGCGTGTTGGAGGAACAGGGAGGAGCCCCTGTGGCTGGAGGAGCGGGAGAGAGGGGGAGAGAGGGAGGAGGGAGGGCAGGGAGGGGACGGGGCAGGTCGTGCGGGGCCTGGGGGGCCTCGGGGAGGACGTGGGTCTCATCGAAAGTGCATTAGGGTGCTGGCTTCGGCAGCACAGACACTAAAATTGGAATGACAGAGAGAAGATTAGCGTGACCCCCAAGCAAAGATGACACGCAAATTCGGGAAGCGTTCCATATTTTTTAAAATTTAAGCCAAAAATTATAGGTTTCTTTATTTTTCACTAAACAGGCAATTGGAATACGTACGAGATGGACAGAATAAATACTCAATTTGGTTTACCAGCTAGCAAAATTTCACAATAAAATCGTAGTTTGTTTTGGAAACAATAATAATAATAATAATAATAACAGAATGTCTGAGGCAGCCCAGGGAGGGTCTTGAACAGGGAAGGACACGGCCTCACTTCTGTTTTCAGAACTCCCCCTCTGAGCAGGTTCCCTGCTGGAGAAGGGGCTTAATACGGAGAGAGGGAAGGAAGAGGTCCCGGGGTCGGGGAAGGGATCGGAGGGTCAGTGCGAAGCCACAGTTCTTAAGACAGAGAGATGGATGGATAGATGATAGACAGATAGATGGATGGATGGATGGATGGAT
>CM053548.1:11816983-11828290 GCA_028646465.1 Rhinoceros unicornis
GTCAGAGCCCACCTGCATCACCACCTTCTAAAATGAACTTAACTGAACTGATCTATTATCAGGACTAAGAAATGTGTTGAGTGAGATGAAACAATCTACCAACTCAGCTTCTGGACTATGAAACTTCTTTACGTTTCAAAAGGACTGTGAACCTTTTAGTTTCAAGGACTGGACTGTGGGAGATCAAGGTTTGGCCACCCTGAAATATATCTCTTTACCTTGATTGTTTTCTCTGAGGGACATTTGACCTCCCCCACTAACTTTCTAAAGAATTTGACATAGTAACTCCTTCCTGAAACAGATTTACTATCTGAGGGCTGTAATACAATGTAAAATAGATGTTACAATAGGAAAGGCACCAAGAAGCCCATCTTATCAGAAGTTCTCTCTCTGGCCACATTCTCTGGATGGCCCTCTGAGGAGTTGCCAGACAGAAATTTACATTTATAAGGGAAATCTCCATTTGTAAAGGTATCTCCCTCTCTGTATTGGGAAGAGGGGGGATGACCTCATTTCTAGAAACTTATCAATGTGGAAGGTGAGGCCTTAAATCTGCATAATAACCTTACCCTTGTTTACAGTGCTTTAGTGGTAATCTCCCGAAACTGACACCCCCCACCCCCAACACCCTCCTTTGTGTTTAGCTGAACGTGGTATTAAAGACGAGAATTTCTGCTATTGTGTTGAGAAATGCAGTGTCCCGGGTTTCTCCCACGTACACACGTTCTTAAGCTTGGTATTATTTTCTCCTGCTAAGCTGTCTTGTTAATGATTTGGCCAGCCATAAGAACCTTAAGGAAAAGGGCGGAGAGGGATTCTCCCTCTTCCCCCAGTCTCTGCCCTACTTGGTGTACCTCCAATGGCAATTCACGGATCCCAAAATAAATGCCTCTCTGCCCCTTACTTTGGCTCTTTATTTTCAGGTTAACATTCATAATAGAGATTGAATGAATTTTTCAAGCATGAGAAATCATAGCTTTCAAACCTCCATCTTCCCATGTTCTGTGACCACTCCCAGTCGTGGGGAGGAGGTTCGGAGCCTCTTGTTAACAATGGTCTTGCAGCACGAGATGCCCGCGACACCTCCAGGGCTCCTCCCACATCAAGTCCCGAATTCACAAAGAGGGAAACTGAGGCACCAGGAGGGGGAGCAGCTCGCCCGCGGTTCGCCGGCAAAACTACCTCGCCCGCTGCCCTGAGACCTCCGCCCCGAACTTTGACCGTACCCCACCAACAGCCCCACCAGCCTACCCGGGCCTCGGTGCCGTGGGCTGAACAGCGACCGCCGGAGCCGGCGGGCGCTTCCGCTTCCGGCGCCTGGACAGGAAGAGGTGAGCATTCCCGGGTTTGTGATTGGTGGAACCTTAGGGAGTGGGCGGGGAGAGTCCCATCCTCCAATCACAAGGTGGAAACACTCTAGTTCCTGCCCACTGGGACACGATTGGGCCCTAGAGGTGGAGCTGGAGCTGCCTGTGGGCGTGGCTGGATCGTGGCCCCGCCCCCTGGACACGCCTGAGAAATGAAGGGCTCCGTGGGCGTGGTTTGTATTTGGCTCCGCCTCCAGGGCGTGGCTAGCGGTGGTCCCCCGGGGCCGTAATGAATTTCTTCAAGTTTACAAGGCTCTCAAACGATACGCCCATATTTAGGATTTTTTCCTTACACTGTTTCTAATTTTTTTTTAAAAATGGGATCATTTCATACACAATTTTGTGCCACTGGGTTTGCTTACTAAATACCACAATATGATTATCTGTGCAATTGAATGCATAAGGTCTAAGTCTTTTAAAGTTAATGGACTTTTTGTGGCAATCCATTGTCAATAACAAGTCCCTCTCGATCCAAATACCCCACTCCCCAGAGCCCTCACCAAAGACAAACACTATCACCAGCGTTTTATGTAACCTTCCAAAGACACTCTGTGTGTACGCAAGCAAAAATGTGTGCGTATTCCGTTAATAACTGCTCATTAAGCATCTCCTATGTCCCAGACCGTTCTCTGCATGGGAGGATACGGCAGTAAATGACCCTGCCCAGCTGTTTGATTCTCACCACACACATGGGAGCCTCCACTCTGCCCTAGCCCCCCTCATCCTCCCCTTCTGGGGAACCAGCTCCAGCCTCTTCCAGGTTCTTGGCAGGATGCTCCTGGTACTGGAGGGCTGGCCCAGGGTGACTGAGGAGGGGCTGGGGCAGGCCTAGGGATATGTTTGCACACCCAACAAAGTAAAAAGACAATCCGAAGAACAGGAGAAAATATTTGCAAATCACATATCTGATAAAGTAATTTTATCTAGAATATATAAAGAACTCCTACAACTCAATCATCAAAAAACAATCCTATAAAAAGATGCAAAGGATCTGAATACACATTTCTCCAAGGAAGAGATACAGAGGTCCAACAAGCACATGAAAAGATGGCCAACCTCATTAGCCATCAGGGAAATGCAAATCAAAACCATAAAGAGATATCACGCTACACCCACTAGGATAGTGAGAATCGAAGTCAGGGGACAGCCCGGTGGCGCAAGTGGTTAAGTGCGCGCACTCTGCTGCAGCGGCCGGGGGTTCAGATCCCGGGCTCGCACTGACACACTGCTTGTCAGCCCATGCTGTGGCAGCGTCCCATATAAAGTGGAGGAAGATGGGCATGGATGTTAGCCCAGGGCCAGTCTTCCTCAGCAAAAAAGAGGAGGATTGGCACTGGATGTTAGCTCAGGGCTGGTCTTGCTCACAAAACAAAAACAAAAAAACAAAAAAAGAATGAAGCACTGATATACGCTACAACGTTGATGGACTCTGAAAACATTATGAAAGAAGCCAGTCACAAAAAATACCACATATTGTATAATTCTATTCATATGATGTATCCCAAAGAAAATCTATAGAGACAGAAAAGTAAATTACTGGTTCCTTAGGGCTGGGGGTAGAGAAGGGGGAGATAGGGGGGTGATAGTAAAAGGTACAGTTTCTTTTTGAGGCGATGAAAATATTCTAAAATTGATTGTGGCGATCGTTGCACAACTCTGTGAATACGAAAAGCCACTGAATTTTACACTTCATATTCAGTAAAGCACTAAACCTTTTCAATAAAAATAGAATTTTTAAATGGCCACATATGGCTAGCGGTTACTGAATTGGACAGCACACATCTCGGTGAAAGAAAAAACACCACAAAAATCACAGCTTGTAGGAAATGCTAAAAATTGCAAGAATTCACTCTGCGAAATCAGACATGGTAGCAAAAATAACTGTGGATCCTTTATTCCATCCTAGAGTCTTTTCTCCAAAGTCCAGTGACAACCACTGTCATTCTGCCACCTGCACTTCAATTGTCTAAGACTTTTTTAAATTTTATTTTATTTATTTATTTTTCCCCCAAAGCCCCAGTAGATAGTTGTATGTCATAGTTGCACATCCTTCTAGTTGCTGTATGTGGGATGCGGCCTCAGCATGGCCGCAGAAGCGGTGCGTCGGTGCGCGCCCGGGATCCGAACCCGGGCTGCCAGTAGCGGAGCGCGTGCACTTAACCACTAAGCCACCGGGCCAGCCCTAAGACTTTTATATGAGGATGACGACCCCGATGATAACCTGACATTAACAACAAATCAACACTTTACATCACACTCCTTACTTGCCAAATGCAAGTACTGGGATGTACTTTCATTTTACAGATGTGGAAACTGAGGCTCTCAGAGGCATAGCAACTTGCCTAACATCCCCCGAGGGCGGATGAAGGCTGGCGCCCAGCTGAGTAGGAAAGTCTCCGTGCACCGGATCCCAGTGAGACAATCAAAATCAGCTGAGAAAAATCAGTAACTGCTCTGACATTCATCAGGCTGGAAGGACAGACCCAGAGGGAGCCGGCTGCAAAATTAACAGGAAACATTGTTTCCTCCAAGCACACCCTGCGGCTGTACAATGCCAAAACAACCCCTTTCTCTGGGCCGTTCCTGCTTTCTAACTCGCTGAAAACTGTCCATTAAAAGCGCACCCTCTGAGCGAAGTCAATTGGGAAGAAGCTGGCGTCCCTCTCCCGCCTGGGAGAGCTGAAGAATCTCTCGATTTCCAACCCAGATGCAGGGCTCAGATGAGGGGTTTCCGGCCACTACAATCCCCCTCTACCTTATCTTTGTGATTCCCAAGCACCTGGGTCCACCCTGCGTCCAGACCCCACGCTGACCCCTTTGCACGTGGGCCTGCTTGGCTCTGAGCCCGTGGAAACCAGGCTGCATTTCCATGTCACCTACACCCACCCTTCCCCTAAATCCTTGAGAGGGACCGGCCCAGGTCCTAAGGTCTAGTGGGGTCAGAACGCCCCGCGCCCCCAACCAAGACCCCCAGGCCCAGCCCCGTTCCACCGGCCTCCGCCCCGGCTGGACCCAGGAATTTGTCCTTTAAATAACCCCGCCCCCTGCCCTTTGAACTATGCCCTGCCCTTTGACCCACCACCGGCATCGCTCGCCCCTCCCCCAGCCCCGTCCGCTTAGTAGACGCGAGGTCGCGCCCTGCAGTGGACACAACGACTACCGCCCTCCGGAGAGGCCGGCGGCCCCGGACGACCACCACCGCCGCCCCCAGCTCTTGGATCCGCGCTTCCCCTTCCGGGGCTGCCGGGGCGGAGGAGGGGGCGGGCCCGGGGTTTGGGATTGGTGGAGCCTCAAGGATGGGCGGGACGAGCCGCGTCCTCCAATCGCTGAGCATAGAAACGATAGTCCCCGCCCACTTTAACACGATTGGGCCCGGTGGCCGGATCCGCCCCTCTAGGGCGAGCCTGAAGCTGGAATTGCGTTGCGGGCGTGGCTGACACTGGCTCCGCCCCCAGGGCGTGGCTAGGGGGCAGAACGAGACTCCGGGGTGAGGCTGGGGGCGTGGTCTCCTGCGCAATCCCTGAGCGCGCGGGTTACCCCGATAAGCAACAACGGACCCAATAAATGCTTATTTCCATCAACACTTTCCTCCTGCCTGCATACTTTCATAAAGAGATATTTCCAATGCTGCAATGTTTCTTCCTTGAAAGTCTATTTCTTCCAGAAATGGGGTCCTGTGTCCTGCATTTCTCTCCCTACGGCTTTTCTTACTAATAAATACGTTGTGGTAGCCTGTCGTGGCCGCTGGATGGCGACCTAGCTCGTATTTTCACATCTGTGCATGTTTTGTTTTTTGCATTGGGTAGACCATGTCCTGGGATTCCTCCAGTAAATGCTCATTATGCGTCTTCTATATCCCAGACTCTGTTCTCTGCACTTGGGGAGACAGCAGTAAGTGACATAAAAATCCTTGCCCTCATCCTTCGTAGATTCCTGTGGGGAAGGACAGAAAACCATATCAATAAAAAGCATTTATAATAAATATAATATATAAATATAATGTGGACAGGGGAGTGGCTGTGAGCTTCTGTCCCTTCTGCTGCCTCCCCCAGGCCCTGCACAGCCTTTTCATTCCCATTACACACACAGAAGCCTCCACTCTGCCCTAGCCCCCCTCATCCTCCTCTTCTGGGGACCCAGGTCCAGCCTTTTCCAGGTTCTAAGCAGGATCTTCCTGGTGCTGGAGGGCCAGTCCAGGGTGACTGAGGAGGGGCTGGGGCAGGCCTGGGAAGTTCCTGGCTGTGAGCTTCCGTCTCAGGCACCTGGAGAAATCAGGTGTGTGGTGGATGGAGCCCAGGCTGTGCTGGGACAGCTGGTTGGAATTGCACGAAATGAATGGGTTTCATTTAGGGAGAATGGAAAATTCTTACAGATCTTCCCGTTCTGCCTATTCAGAATCAATAACTTCATCATAATATAGTGTACACAAATCAATTCACTGTGAATCACAGACCTGAATATAAGAGTTAAAACTAGAAGACATTTGGAAGAAAACAGAGGAGAAAAATCTTTGTGACCTTGGTTTAGGCAAAGACTTCTTAGTAAGGACACAAAAGGTGACAAACACACAAAAAGAAAAGGTCAAGTGGGTCATTAAAATGTTAAAGATTTGCTCTTTGAAAGCCACTGTGAAGAAAATAAGAAAGCCAGCAACAACAAGGAGAAAATATTGGCGAAACCTATACAGAATATACAAAAAATGATTTCAATGGAGAAAAAAGCTGACCACAAGAGGGCCCCCTGTCACTCTCAAAACCTCCTAGTTCACTGTTGTTTGGAAATAGCCACTGAAGTATTTTGGGATAAAGGGGCATGGAATGCAATTGACTCGCCCAGTTAAGGGGGAAAATATGCATAATTTATATATACATATTCATATATACGCAGAATGATAAAGCGAAAGGAACAAAATATTAACATTGGGAAAACTGGATGAAGGGTATATTCAGGAGTTCTTGGTACTATTCTTGCAACTTTTCTGTAAGCTTGAAATTATATAAAAACAAAAAGTTACCCAAAAATAGGTTCCTAGTTTGTATTACAAAGCTTAGAGATAGCCAAGCAGTGATCAAACATGAGTGGTCCATTTTAATTGTCTGCAACCACGTGCTGTCATTTTTTTTCTTGTTTCTCTGGTTTAATTGCTGTGTTTTCCAAGAATATAGCTGGCAAGGTGACTCCTTTAAGGAATTTAAGAATGGCTTATTTGTGATGGAAAATGGGTCCCAAATGAAGCTGCTTCCCTGAATTACCCAGAAAATTCTTATTTTGTTTTTCATCTAGAATTTTATTCTCACATTTATTTCCACAAAGCAGACTGGACGGTCACAGGGAAATTCATTCATTTAGCTCCACGTGATCATCTGTCGGAAGCTGCCACCAATGTATTCCCGAATTTTCTTTTCGCAGCCTCTCACGTTATTGGCTGTCCCATTGTGATACGTTTATATTAGTACATCTCTTTAATTAACTTTAAGTGGTGAAATTTTTATTGAGAGAATTGTAGATTCACATGGGGCTGTAAGAAATAATACAGAGAGATCCCTTCTTCGTTTGCCCAGTTTCCTCCAGTGGTAACATTTTGCAAAACTGTAGTACAATGTTATAACCAGGATAGATGATCCATCCATCTTAATTCAGATGTTTGCTTTACTTGTACTTATGTGTGTGTGTGTGTGTGTGTGTGTGTGTGTATACTAAGTTCCATACAATTTTTATCTCTTGGGTAGGTTTGTGTATCCACAGTCAAGATACAGAACATTTCCACCACCACGAGGACCTCCTCCTTTGCCCTTCCTTTTATAATCACACCCACTTCCCGCCTAGATCTCCCACCAGCGTAACCTACCAGGAAGCTTTTAAAAGAGACACTTAGTGGGGCTGGCCCCATGGCATAGTGGTTAAGTTTGCACACTCCGCTTCAGTGGCCTGGGGTTCAAGGGTTCGGATCCCGGGCTCGGACCTATGCACTGCTCATCAAGCCATGCTGTGGCTGCGTCCCACGTACAAAATAGAGGAAGATTAACACAGATGTTAGCTCAGGGCCAATCTTCCTCACCCCCCCCAAAAAATATATACCTTAAATAAATTCAAAGGGGAAGTGCCAAGGGCCCACTGGCCAATATCGGGGAGCACTCGAGGGGGAAATGATTATTTTGCAACTGTCCTAGCAGAGATTGTTTCGGGCAAGAATCATCCATTGTAACAGCTTCTGAAATGGTTTCTGATGAGTCTCACTTCCTCTTTCCAGGCTAATGTATTGCTGTTCAATGGTGACGAGTGCTGTGAAGACAAAACCAGACAAGGGGACTACAGAGAGCCCAGGGCAGGTGTGGGGGGCCATTTTATGTGGGGAGGGGTCGCAGAAGGCCTCTCTGAGGAGGTGACATTTGAGCTGAGACCTGAGGTCCTTGAGGGAATGAGTCACAACGATGTCAAGGAAAAGAACATTCCAGGCGGAGGGAACAGCTGGTGCAAAGGCTCTGTGGTAGTGTTTGAGGAACAGTGGGGAGGCCTGTGTGGCTGGAGCAAAGCGACCATAATCAGGGAGTAAGCAGAGGGATGTACAGACCCTCGGGGGCCCTCAAAAGCCACCTGAAGACTTCAGCTTTGACTCTGAGAGACTGAGAGCCGTGGACGGAGTTTGAGCAGGGGCCAGAATCTGAGTTAGTTTTTAAAGGATCGTTCTGACTGCTGTGTTGAGAATGCACTGTAAGGAGACAGAAAAGTAAGAAAAAAAGCAACTAAAAACTAGAGCGAACAATTCAAGCATCCATCAATGGGCGAATGGATAAACACAACGTGTCCACTCACACACTGGAGTATTACGCAGCCATGAAAAGGAGTGAGGCCCTGACACAGCCACACCGTGGATGGACCCTGAACACACGACGCTCAGTGAGAGAACCAGACACAGAAGGACACACGGTGTGTGATCCCGTTGATGTGAAATGTCCAGAACAGGCACATCCACAGACAGGAAGTGGGTTCATGGTTGTCAGGGGCTGGGGAGGCGGATGGGGAGTGACCACTGATGGGGACCGGGCTTCTTCTGGGGATAATGGAAATGTTCTAATGTGGTGGTGGTTGTGATGGTTACACAACCCTGTGAATATACTAAAAAACACTAAATTTTACACTTAAACAGGTCAATTGCATGGTTTGGGAATTACATCTCAGTAAAGCTGTTGCCAAAAAAAAAAGACACAAACCTAATAGAGAAAGAGAATAAATTAATAACATGCTGCCCCCTAGAGCAGAGCTAGCCATGGAAACACATTGCGAGGCACATAAGCAATTTTTAATTTTCTAGACGCCACATTAAAAAAAAGATGAAAAAACAGACATTAATTTTTTTTTAAAGATTTTATTTATTTATTTTTTTCCCCCCAAAGCCCCAGTAGATAGTTGTGTGTCACAGCTGCACATCCCTCCAGCTGCTGTATGTGGGACGCGGCCTCAGCATGGCTGGAGAAGCGGTGTGTCGGTGCGCGCCCGGGATCCGAACCCGGGCTGCCAGCAGCGGAGCGCACGCACCCAACTGCTAAGCCACGGGCCGGCCCAACAGACATTAATTTTAATATTATATTTTATTGAACTCAACCTGTCCCAAATATTATCCTTTCAACATGTTATCAGTATAAAAAATATTCATGAGCATTTTACTTTTTTTTTGGTACAAAGTCTTCAAAATCCCAGGTGCGTTACACACTCACCTCGGACACAATTGTCATTACAAATCCTTGATCTGCGTTCGGATTTCATAAAATTTACCGTTGAAAAATTAGATTTGCATACCCAAATTGTTGCAAATGGAAACATTTTCCTATAACTGTATGATGACCAACTCGTCCCCGTTTGCTCTGCACATCCTGCCAGGCAAACCAGGATGGTTGGTCACCCTCATCGAGTGTCATTTTTAAATCCACGCTGTAATTAATTTAATTTAAATAAAATTAACCATCCATTTCCTCCGTCCCACTAGCCACGTTTCAATAGCCACGTGGACGGCCAAGCCCAAAAGAGAACAGCATTTAGAGTCACAATGATAGGGCCGGCCCCGTGGCTTAGCGGTTAAGTGCGCGCGCTCCGCTGCTGGCGGCCCGGGTTCGGATCCCGGGCGCGCACCGTCGCACCGCTTCTCCGGCCATGCTGAGGCCGCGTCCCACATACAGCAACTAGAAGGATGTGCAGCTATGACACAACTATCTACTGGGGCTTTGGGGAAAAAAATAAATAAATAAATAAAAATATAGAGTCACAATGATAGAAATGTCCATTATTGAACTAAATAAACTTAATGATGAAGAAGGGGGGGAATGGGGAGACAGGGGTTGGTGTGACAGAGTGAGATCTTCCATCATCCCGTGGAATCGATCGTGTCCACGTCTGCAAACCCATGGACGGTAGGGTTCTCAAACTGTGATCGCCAGACCAGCTGCATCAGAACCACACGGGAGTTGGCTGGAAATGCAAATTCTCGGCGCCCACCCCAGACCCCCTGCATCAGAAACTCCTGAGGTTGAGGGCCCAGGAATGTGTGTTTTAACACCCCCTCCCCCGGCTGACTCTGCTGCACAGGCAAGTTTAAGATATGACAGTAAATACCCTAAGAAAAAGGAAAAAGGAACACATAGCTGATTCCGAGGAACCCCACTGAGAACCCAGCAGCTGATGGTCATTTTCCATTTGAAATCTTGGGTTCTCTTTGTTTTGTTTTACTTTGTGTTTAGAAGCAATGCGTCAGTATGTTTCTTTGGTGGAACATTTTTTTTAAGTGTCAGTAAGTGGCAGTTAATAGAATGACGGAGAAACAGAGAGACAAACTGAAGAGACAGGGTCGTCCCTCCCCCCACCAGGAGCCACACCCATTTGATTCTGCCATTCCCGCGTCCCATCTCAGAGGATGGGCAGAAGCAGACCTGGAGCTGGATCGCCTGGACCCTTGATGAGGGCAGGCTGGCTCCCGGCCACCAGGAGACCCCTTCTGAGAAGGAAGAAGTTGCTGCCACCATGAATCTTTAATTGAAAAGTTTTCCCACGGTGAGGACGTCATGCACTACTGGTGGGAACGGAAGATGGGGCAGCCACGTTGGAAAACAGCCTGGCAGCTTCTGAAAAAGATAAACTGACATGTTTACCCGCGAATGCAACTCATAGGAATCCACTGAGAGAAATGAATGCAAATTCCAACACACAGACCTGTAAACAACCCAAATGTCCACCAGCGGGTGAATGGATAAACAAAATGTGGTCCATCCTTGCAGTGGAGTACTAGTCGGCGGTCAAAAAGGAATGAGGTGCTGATACACGCAAAAACATAGATGAGCCTCAAAAGAATGATGCTCAGTGAAAGGAGCCAGACACAAAAGACCACATATTTTAGGAGTCCATTTATATGACACTTCTAGAAAAGGGAGAGAAAGTTAGGGATGGGAGGGAGGGATCGACTCACAATGTACAAGAGGGACATTTATGAGGTGATGGAAGTTTTCTAAAATTGGATTGTGGGGAGGGTCGCACAACTGGACAAATTTCCTAAAAATCACGGAGCAATATGCTTAAAACGGTGACCTCACTTATGAAGCTGTAATTAAAAGTTTCACCGCGAGAGGGTGCGAGAGACCACAAATTTAGCTCAGAACCAGCGAGGGGGATTAGGGCTAATCTGCAGGGTCTCCCCTCCCCTCTTCCCACCGCATAGAGGAAATGGACTGGACCCTCAGGAAGGCCTTCTGCAGTCTCTCCGTGCCTTGGGGGTCTCCCTGGGACAAAGCCACTGCTTTCATTTGGATGACGCCATCGGAATTAACAACCAGCCACCTGGGAATTTGCTGGGAAGTTCTCAGCCGCCTAAAACAGCCACAGCTTGGCCGTCAAAAAACAACCTCAATCCCTGATGGGAGGCAAAGCCACCTTGGACCCCCAGCTGAGACACAGA
>CM053548.1:11828390-11871881 GCA_028646465.1 Rhinoceros unicornis
GCTAAGCCACGGGGCCGGCCCAGAACAGATTTTTAAATTGAGTTCTGGGTGACAGAAGGTGTTCTCTGTGAAGAAGGTGGAAAAGAATGGCTGAAGCGTTGATAATTGCTTATCAGGGACCCACTGTTGAAGCAGCAAAGCCACCCCCAGATTCCTGACCACCAGAACCCACGTGAGATGATAAATGTTTATTATTTCAAGCCACTACGTTTGGGGGCAATTTGTTACACAGCAGGAGCTAGCTACTACATCTGGATTTCTTTAGAAGTGAGAGCCAGGTCCAGGAGACTCAAAACCCATTTCTAGAATGGTTGCATCTTCCTCCAAGCTTGGGTGCCTGGGGCAGCCCAAGCTAATGGCACAACATGGGCAGTTCAGGGGCAGGGACCTAATTCAGATCTGGGCATGATGGTGGGTGGCTCATAAGGGTATGTCTTGGAGAGAGATGACCTGGGTTCCAATCCTAGCTTAGCCACCTAGAAGCTGTGTGATCCAGGACAGGTCAGTTAACCTCTCTGGACCTCAGTTTTCTCCTCTGTCAAATGGGGATATCAGGATTCACGGAGGATTGAGTTGCTATAGTCACTTAATTTTGAGCCCTGTAGAGGGTAGAATGGTGTCCCCCCAAAAGATACATTGAAGTCCTAACCCCTGTAACCTGGGAATGTGATCTTATTTGGAAATAGGATCACTGTAGACGTAATTAGTTAAGATGAGGTCATACTGGAGTGGGGTGGCCCTAAATCCAATGTCTGGCGTCCTTATAAGAAGAGAGAAATTTGGACACAGACACAGAGGGGAGAAGGCCACGGGAAGACGGACGCAGCCACTGACAGGATGTGTCTACAAGCCAAGGAACGCGCAGGATGGCGGCCCCACCAGAAGCTGGGAGAGGCAGGAAGGACCCTCCTCTGGAGCCTTCGGAGGGAGCGCGGCCCTGTGGACACCTTGAGTCTGGACTTCTGGCCTCCAGAATGTGGTAGAATTGATTTCCGTTGTTTTTAAGCCATTTGGTTTGTGGTCATTTGTTACAGCAGCCCCGGCAATTGAATAGAAGCCTCTCTCCACCAGGTGGCAGAGGCAAATCTCTACCAATTCTGGGTAATTTAATAAATTCAGTTCTCCTGGGGGCAGGTCTAAGTTCAAGGGGGTTCACGTGGCGTCTGAGAGTGGGGGCAGCTGGGGGCCTCCCAGCCTTGAGCATCTCCCAGCCTGGCCAGCGTCTTCGGAGGGTCCCCGTCCTTCTGCCTCTCGGTCATTCATTCACGGACCAGACACCAGGGTCCTTCTACCTGCAGGCTTTCTGCAGCTTGTCCCTCACTTCTGTCACGTGGCTGTTGTCTCTTGCCCACGTGGGCCTCTGGGAAGTTCTGGGGATGGAGGAAAAAGGGGGGTGATGAAATCTGTCACCACCTCCCTGCTGTCACCTCCCTGCGGTCCCTCCATAGCCCCCTCTGCACCCTGGGCTGTCTCTGGAGCCCTCTGCCTGGTCCACACCCAACCCAGGTGACCCTGAGGCCTTTGGAGGGCGGGTCTAAGGTCCCCAGGGCAGGCCCAGGGAATCCCAAAGCTTTGGAAATGCAAACACCTTTTCTCTCCAACTTTCCTCCAGCCCCGTGGATTTCCAAGTTGACCACAACAACTGAAACACCAAGAAGGAAATCTTTGCTTCCTCCCATTCTATCCGCCACCCACGTGACCCATCCCCTTCCCGGGGGCTCAAGGAGGCTGCGTCCCTGCTGGCCAGGCTGGGGCAAGCAGAGATGACCACACATCACGGAAGGCACCCAACATCACCCCCACCCCACAGGCGGGGGGCTTTCAACAAGTGGGAATGGAATAAAATGTTTCCACTTTCTACACAGACCCAGAATTTTTCTTTTTTAAGAACCTCAGATCTGTGCTGTCCAGTGGAACTTTCTCCTGCGATGAGAATGTTCTAGATCTGCCCTGCCCAGTGCTGACGGTCGTCGCCAGCCGCGTGTGGCTACTGAGTAATTGACATGCGGCCTGAGTGCCACATGATGAACTGAGTTTTTAATTTTAATTTGTTTTAATTGAAATAGCCACAGGTACCCAGTGGCTACCAGATGCGACAAGACAGCCTTGGGTAAGCTGGTGGGCCCAGCTGAAAGTCAGAGGAGGAGGGCATGGGGCACAGAGGGAGGCAATTAGCAGGCTGGACCATAAATAAAATACACTTCAATTAAGGGCTGGGTGATGGATCCTGGGTGAAAACCTTTCTGGCAGCTCATTCATGGCAGCCCTCGCTTTCTGCTCCGTAGACCAGCCCCAAAACCCGTTTGTGTGTCTATATCATAACCTCTGGGGGTTACACATCCTGAGATCTGAACCCTCAGTGTCACGTGTGTCTGTCTGTCTGTCCGTCCATCCCACTGACAAAGCACAGAAAGGGGCAAACTGGAGAATTCTCACCATTATACGAATTTTGAACACAGCAGGGCTTACTGGACACTGAGATTCCAAGATTAGCTCCAATCCACATTGGGAGAAAAATAAGAAAGAATTGGGGTGGGGGGGTGGGAGTGCATTTTTAAAAGGGACGTCAGGGGAGCCCTCGCTGAGGTGGTGACCTCTGAGCAGACTGCTGAAGGTGAGGGAGCCAGCTGGTGCTGTGAGGAGGGAGGCTGTCCCTGGCAGAGGAGGGAACAGCCAGTGCAAAGGTCCTGGGGTGGGCAGAAATGTGGCCTCTCGTTCCAAAACTCCGGACTGACCCTTCACATCTCGAGGAGGCATTTCAAACGGGCCAAAACAGAACTGCTGAATCCCTCCACATCCCCCCTCATCTCTCTGACATCATCCCAGGCCTAGGATACCCACCACACCTTCGCACCTCGGCCTTGGACCTGGAGCCTGGAAAAATGGTACCAGCCTCCATGACTTTGCAGTTCCAGCTTTCTGTTCTCAGAGGTTCTGTCCCTGGGCTTGGAGAGCATTTTGGGAAAATTCAGATAAAATGTGTAGCACGGGGCTTGGCTCGTAGAAAGCATAAAAAGAGAGCTGTTTTCCCCAGAAGAGGGGCTTGAAGCTTCGTTTGCATTGCACGTTATTTAACATTGAGGGAAATGTCACTAGCTCATATCGAAGGATTGGAATCAGAGTCCTAAAGACCCCCCATTCCCAGCCCGCCACCCCCAGCCATAATTCACTCCCGGGCATGGCTAAAAATTAACAGGCTTCTCACCAAACAATGCAACCACACGCCGCCCAGCCCCTCCCCAAGTTGCACCCTCTGACCCCAAGCCCTTTGCCTTTCTAAACATCCTCGCCGGCCTGGACCCCAACCTGCCCGCAGCTCTGCATGCCCTTCCCCGCAGCGGAACCGCAAGGGTTAAGCGGCGGCGCCTTGTGCGCTGATTGACAGCTCGGCCGGCTACCGGGGCGAGACGACCAATCAGCGACGGCAGCCGCAGCCCACGTGGGCAAGTGGCCTCACGATTGGCAGGCGCCAGCGGCGGCCGCCCGCGGAGCCCGAGCCCACGTGCAGCTGCTGCGCGTTCATTGATCGGCTTCGCCGCGCAGGTGGCGGCGGGGCGGGGCTGGGGCGGGCAGGGGCGGGCTGGGGCGGGGCCCGACGGGTCAAAGAGCCCCCGGGGTGGGGGAGAGCCGCTTCCTCTTGGCCTGAACTTGGCTGACCTCTGCAGCTTCCGCCTGGGCCTCCATTGTAAGGGGGATGGGTAGGCAGGCCGGCGGGTCTCCTGGAGGAGCCCAGGGTCCCCGGGCTGGGGACGAGGCTGGAGGGGCGTTGAGCCTCAGAAGTGAAGTTAGGAAGGGGCTTGGTGTGGCAGGAGTGATGGTGCGGGGGAGAGGTCTCTTCTTCTGTCGGATAAATCCCGCCTAATTCACCTGGCCAACTCTTACTCATCCTACAAAACCCCTTTGCAGTGATGTACTCCTGTGCTTTAGGAAATTGTCTCAAAACTAAGGTTAAGCTTTGGTGTCCTTCTCTGGGGTCGGCCAGCCCAGACTGCTGGCCGGGAGCGTGTGGGTCCAGCACTGTCTTCCCCTCCTCCCCGCTCATAGGGTGAGGCCCCTGGAGTCCCCACCATTAATCCGGGCAGCTGGAGGCACCAGAGTGTTCGATGAATGAACACAGGGTGTGGGGAGTGTGGTGGGGTGCTGGACGTCAGGGAGGGGATGAGGGCCCAGGACTGGGTCCTGGAGGGGAGGCCGTGTGGGTGGTGCAGGAGGCCCGGGGGTGGGGTGTGACCGGTTCTGTCCCTGCCCCAGGACCTGACGTCTTTGTTACTTTTAGAGTCCTTGGCTAAAGCCCTTATGCCTACTGCCTGAAGATGACCTCCAGGGGCCATCTCAGCCCCCAGGGGCCCCCTCAAAGGATGGTGAGGCCCCCAGGGACTTCGGGGAGGAATCTGGGGTGGCGTTAGCCCCTGGGGAGAGAGGGAGGAGGCTGGGGTGAGGGGGGCTGTGGGTTTGGTTTATCCATCCCGCAACCTTTCCAGGCTCATCCTGGGGCCGGCCTTCCAGGCCAGAACTACCAGGGCGTCCTGGATGAGCTCAAGAAACAGTTCCCCAGGTGAGGGCGATTCTGGGGCTGGAGGGCCCACCGCGGCCCAAAGTCCCGCCCGGGAGAGAATCCCGACCCATCCCTCGGGGGCCCAGGGAGCCCTGGCCCCAAATACGGCATCCGAGTCGGGGCGAGCCACGCTGGAGCCTGAAGCAAGGCTCCTGCTGGGGAAGGGTCCTGAGCCGCCGCCTCCAGCTGGTCTGTCTCCCCGCAGGGTCCCCCCTCACTTGAGGAGCCAGATAGAGCACATTTACTGCTTGGTGAGCCATACCGGGCAACCCCTCCCGGGCTTGGGGACCCCCTCCTGTCTACTCATTTTCGCTTTACTTTGGCCGAGTGAGTTAACGCCTTTGAGCCCCAGCTAATCGGAGACCTTCTTCCTTAATGCCAACCTTGCTGGGAAAACTAGAAATTTCACATTTAAAGGAGGTGTTTCTTGGGCCGACAGTTGGTCCTGTAGGGATACGGCGTGTAACTGGAGTCCCTGCCCTCGAGGAGGGTGTGTTCTAGTGTGGGACGGTCTTCTAGAACTTTCCACGATGATGGGACTGTTCTATATCAACAGGGTCCAATACGACATGTGGCCCTTGAGTATTTGTAAGGGAACTGAATTTTTTAACTTGATTTAATTTAAATAGCCACACGTGACTAGTGGCTACATCATTGGACAGGGCGGCTCTAATGGGAGGAGGGAGACCAGTAAATAGAGAAACAAGACTCACCAAGTGTAAGCCTGTAAAGAAAATGGAAGCCAATGGGGTGAAAATGAGCACAGATTTTGAACTGAGGGAGTCAGGAAGGGCTTCTCGGAGGAAGCAATGTTCACAGTGAGACCTGGAAGATAAGGAGCTCCTGCCAGCCCTGGAGAGAAAAGGGAAGGGTGTGCCAGGCAGAGGGCACAGCCCGTGCAAAGGCCCTGGGGCAGGAGCGGGCCTGGCGTGTTGGAGGAACAGCAAGGAGACCCGTGTGGTGGGAGCAGAGGGAGCGAGGGGGAGAGAGGGAGGAGGGAGGGCAGGGAGGGGACGGGGCAGGTCGTGTGGGGCCTGGTGGGCCACGGGGAGGGCTTTGACCTTCACTTTGAGAATGAAATCCAAGGGTCTCCCTAATTAGCTCCCACTCTGAGTGTACGAGGTGTATCCCATTTGATGAGAATAGGGACCCGAGAGGTCGAGCAACTTGCCCGGGGTCACACAGCTGGGGAGAAGCACAGCGTTCAGGTTCTGGACCCTCGCCGACTTCCCCCGAGCACCTCCCGGTGTCACGCTGTTGTTCCTTCTAGTTCCAGAAGATCCGGCAGGGGCTCCAGGAACATCACAAGCAGGTGAGTGAGTGACGAGGAGCTCGGGGTACAGCTGCCCCTCCTTGAAAGGCAGGAGGGAGGGCGGGGAGGGGACGGGGCAGGTCGGGCAGGGCCTGCGGGGCCGCAAGGAGGACGTGGGCTTCTCCCCCAAGGGAGGGGGCGCCCTGGAGGGCTGTGGGCAGAGGAGGGGGCCTGACCTGGAATCCCCCGGGAGTCAGTGGATCCCACATCTTGGGGGTCCATCTCCATCGTCTCTCGGAGCCTCTTCCTTCCCGGCCCCTGTGTGGCGGCTCGGTTGCTGCGGCTGGGAAGGGCCTTTTATGTGCCAGGCACACCCGGGTTGTCATCTTCCGTGCATCTGAGATGTCAAGGGCCGGGCTCCCGAGCAAGCGGGGGCCAGGTCTGCCCGGGGGGCCCAGGCTCCCGGCATGGGGCGCCCTGCCCTTGCCGCAGCCCGGCTCCCGCCCCTGCCTGACCTCCCGCCACCTGGCCCCTCTCTCCTGGGTGCTGGCAGGACTTGCTGCCTGTGCCAGATGTGACTGGCGGAGGGCCAGGGCCGCGTCTGCAACTCAGCAGGGCCTGGGGTGGGCAGCTCGGGGAACAGAGAGAGACAGACCCAGAGCGGGCGGTGGGGCGGGGGGGCAGGAAGCAACCAGAACTCGGTTATTCATTGAACAGATATTTATCCCTCACCTGCTTGCCAAGTGGTGGTGTAGGCGCCACCAGGGAAATGGCAAAAAAGAACACAGACAAACCCCTGCCCCTGGGGCGAGAGGAGCTTGGTAAACAGCAGTGTCAGATGGTGAGGGCCCGAGCAAGGTTGGGGGTGGATTAGAACAGCCTGAGGGGCTGGGGGGCCGGGCTGGGAGTGGATTGCAATTCAGGGTGGTCAGGGAAGGCTCACTGAGAAGGTGACATTTGAGCAAACACTTGAAGGAGGGCAGAGGAGGAGTGTAGATGTCTGCAATGAGGAAAAGACATGAGGCAGAGGGAACAGCCCATGCAAAGGCCCTGGGGCAGGACAGGGCCTGGCGTGTTGGAGGAACAGCGAGGAGACCCGTGTGGAGAGAGGGAGGAGGGAGGGCAGGGAGGGGATGGGGCAGGTGGGGCAGGGCCTGGTGGGCTGCAGGGAGTACTTGGGCTTCTCCCCTGGAGGGAGGTGGGAGCCCTGGAGGGCTGTGGGCAGCAGAGGGCGGGCCCTGACTCAGTGAGTGGTTCACAGGCGCCCTCTGGTGGGAGCTGTCGGCAGGATGGACGGTGGGGGCCAGGCCAAGCGTGGAGGACCAGTTAGGACCATCCAGATGGTGGGCTTCCTTTGGGGAGAACCCTGACAGCCCTGGCCGAGTATCAAGACTGGGGGGTGAGGCCCCAAGATGGGCCACTTACGTTGCTGCTCACCCAGGAGGGTCCTCCCCACAGGCCATGATCCCTGGCGGCCATGCGGTCCTGCGGGACCCCCTGCCCGTCTCCCTCCCCTCTGTTCCCTGCTCCTTGCTTTGCCAGCCTCCTGGCTGTGCGCGTTTACAATCCCAGGCAGGCAGCCCCCCTGCTCCCAGCCCCCTGCACACAGCTCTCCCCGGGGAGGGCCAGCCAGCAGGCAGGAGGGAGCAGCACTTTGCAGGCTGAGAGCATTAAAGTGCCAGTAAATTGCACATTAACGAGCCAGGGCGAATTGGGGAAGGCTCCCCTGGGCCTTGAGCTACTGGGAGGCGCAGCTGGGGAATCCATCACCGGCTGCCTGCCCCGGGAGGCAGCAGCCCGGAGCACTGGGGCTCAGAGAGCGGGACGCACATGCCAGCCCTGCCTCCACCATCCGGTCTGCCCCACCAGGCAGGGGAGGGGCCAGGCGGCCCCCGTTTCTCCTGACTTGGGGAAACTGGCTTTGATTCTCTGGACCTCTGTTTTCCCATCTGCAAAATGGGAAAGCCGGTAGTGCCTGTTACACAGCACTGAGGGCGGTGGGCGCTCACGCTGCCGGCCTTGATCACTTGTCTTTCTTCGTGAGTTGGAACATTTTCCCAGGATTTTCCGGTTCGCCCTGGGCCGGATGTGTTGAGAGGCTGGGCCCGTGTCTTGAATTAAGAATATGCAGGTTACGGCCTGCTGAACGAGGGGGCACAAGCCACCCACACGAGGTCGGCAGGTGGCTCCCTCTGCATCCGGGCTCGCGCGTAGGGGAAGTGAAAGCCACGGGGGCATTTTGATTGAAGGCGCAGTTTCAGTTCACCCACACAAAGAAAGGAGAGTCACGAGATGTATGCCTTACAGATCCAGGAGCGAGGGGGTGCCAGGAGCCGGGGGACGTTCCCTCTCGGGTCACGCGAGCAGGAGATGTAGAGCAGGGTTACTTATAAGGCTGTTGGGAGAGCTTTTTGGTACCCACCGTGGAGGGGAGGGTGCATTAATAATGCCCATGGGCGCCCCTCCAGGGCCGGAGACCAAAGACCAAATCAGTGCCATCCTCTAAGTGGCACCAGCCACATTTCAAGTGTTCAGTAGCCACATGAAGCTAGCAGCTAGCACATGAGGCAGATCTAGAACATTCCTGATGTCACTATATTTAGTCTGGCACTGGACTAAATATAGCTGCACACACACACACCCCAGAGAGTTCCTTATCGTGCGTGACAAGGAGCTGGGTCCCCGCGCTGCGAATTCTCGGGCGTCCTGGCCGGGAGGTTCCTGTCTCGTTTGGTCTGAGTCCACAGCTGGAGGCCAGGCGTGTTCTAGGAACCATTGCTGCTGGTTCTTGGTGCCGTCCGCTTCGGCAGCCGCTGGCCCCGTGTGGATGGAATTGCATTTTTAAGTGTACTTGACTTGATGCTTCAAGAGCCGTCTGTGGCTGTTGGCTGCTGTGCAGGCGCAGCCCCGTGGACGGAGGGGTTAAAGTGAAGCCAGTACCTGTGTGGGATCAGTCCTGCGGGGGGAAAGCAGTAGGGTATACACTAGGAAGGAGCGTATCCTAAAAGGACAGACAGGTGTCCTGTGGGTAGGTAGAGAAAGAAACTGAGATTACTCAGTCCCTTGTGTGTCCATAGAAGCTGTTAAATTTGGAATCAGTGGTAGTCACATGGCTCCATTTTAAATATAAAATAATGCGAGTGACCCTCCCACGGGGTCCCCCATTGTCCTGTTGCCAGCCCTTCCCCCGCAGAGGTAACCGTTGGTTTTTTAGTATCTTTCCAGCGTTCAAGGAAATTCAAATGTCGTCCCCACACAGGGAACATGTGGAAACACCGTTTTGCTTCTTAAGGCCATTTTAAGCACGGAGAGGTGTTCAGGCTTTAGTTTTCAGACATCCCAAGGAAAGAAGTTGGGGTGCGAACCCGGATCTGACTCTCCTCTGTGGTATTATAGTGGTGACTGGTCATTAGACTTAGATTTTGTCACCTGCCACCAAGGCTGGCTTCTGGGTATAGAGAAGTTGCTTTACGCTAAGTCTAGTGCGGAGGGCTCTGCGTTATCGGGAATTCACACAAAATGTTCGAGGGGCGGTATATTCCCGTTGTAGGTACGGGGAAACGGGCTCACGGGAGGGATCCACGCCCAGGGCTGTCCCATCACGAAGGCTTAGCTGGGATGACGTTGCCCCCTCCAGGCAGAAAACTTCCTGCGGATCATGGAGACCTACAGCGAGCCCCTGGGCTTCCAGCCGGGGGAGGTAGGTTTCTGGGTCCTCGAGGAGGGAGGGGACAGGCCCGGGACAAAGGGCACGTCCTCATGTCCCTTACAACCCCATGCTTGCAGCCGCAGCAGAGCCAGGTCTCCCCTGGCGAACAGGCCGACCAGGACTCCTGGAGGCCTGCAAGCCCCGAGGCTTCCTGGCACCGGGGGGTCAGGACCCCACCGCCCTCCAGTCTCCAGGAGCCAAACTTCGAGGACGTCATGGCCTCGAGGTCATCCGACTGGCTGCAGCAGCCTTCTGGACTGGACGACGCCCCAGGCCACCAGCTGGACAGGCAGCCCCCCTGGGACTCGGAGCCCAGGTTTTGGCAGGACATTCTGACCGAGCATCTCTGGCAGATTTTCACTGGGACCCACGATAAGGTGGAGCGGCCGGGACACAGGAGTGAGTCTCCCTGAGGGTGACGGGAGAGGGGGTGGCCTCGGGCTGTGTGGGGGGACAGCACAGGCTGAACTTGTCATCCTGCCGTCTCCCTCTCCATCGCCCTGCCCTCCTCCCGTTGTCATAGTGACAGAAGAGGTGCCAGGCCTGGTGAGTAACTGGAATCCTCGGCACCCGGAGGAGTGGGCTCCTGGGCTGGGTGGGGATCCCGGCTGGGCCCCCAGGTCTGGGCATTCGGTTCCTGTGGGATTGGTGCACTTCCTCCCTAGCACCCTTACCCCTGGGATGCCCTCGGAGGACTCAGGACTGTGCCCTGAGACTGTCTGCAGCTCTGTCTGGATGGGAGGACAGATTTGGGGCAGTTGACGAGTCAGTCCTGTCCATGCCGCCTGCACCCCTCTAAGGTTTTCTGGTTCTAAGACCCCAGGCAGGTCCTCTGGTCTGACCAGATGGCCCCCCTTCCTGTGGGCAGGAAAGCCAGGACCCAGGACCACGCTGCTGCCCAGGAGTGGAGCCACACCCTGAAGATGCTTCGGGTAACCCCAGTGGGAGGGGGCCGCCCGCCCCGGGGAGCCCCTGCCTGCCTCTTACCGGCTCTTGTCTGCCCAGTTCTCAGCCCGCCTGAGCCCTCCCCCGGCTCCCATGAGGGTTCCCGAGAAGGGAGCACAGGCCTGGGCACCGAAGCACGGGGGGTGCGCTCCCGCGTGGCCCAGGTGAGACCAGGGCCTGAGTGGCACCGCCTGTAAAGGCTGGGGGGACGGGGCCCAGGGGCCCGACATGGCTCAGCTGTGATTCCTGGTCCACCCGCAGGAGCCTGCTGGACGAGCCTATCGATTTCTGAAGCCCATGTAAGTATCCGCACTGCCCTTCCTTTCTGTACCCGGGCCCCGGCAGATAGAGGGGACCAGAGGTGTAGGTGCATCCTCCTCCTTCCCCATCGCCACGGTCCTGTCCTCAGTAACCGGAGCTGAGGGGTCTAGGGGAGATGTATGACACGGCCAGCATCGCTGTCCCTCCCTATGGAACCAGCCCTGGGTTCAAGGGCTTTAGGGAAGGAACTCCCATGGAATGGCGAGGGAGGGGGGCTGTGTCAGAGCTGGATGCAAACAGCCCCAACCTTGAGGCTGGAGGCGCCCAGATGGGGACGAGAAGGCTTCTTTGAGGAAGGGGCATAATGGTTAGGGCCTTGAAGGATGAGTAGGAGTTTGCTGGGATAGGGCAAAGTATTCCAGACAGAAGGCAGTGGTGTTGGGTTATGGGGGAGGGAGAATACTTGGAGGGATGTGGGGAGGACTTTGGGGGAAGTGTAGTGTGGTGGGGAAATGAGGCCTGGGAGAGAACCCCAACATTTGAAAAAGAGCAAAGCCCCTCTGGGGCTTGATGGGTGCCCCCGCTTGGGGAAGATGGGCTCATAGGCAAGTCGGTGACCCCGAGGCCTCCCCTCCCAAGGTGCTGGGACCTCGAGGACTTCGAAGACATGTGGAAGAGACCGGATGCTTTGCCCTGGCAGTCCAAGAAGTTGGCCGTCCCCCACAGGATGGAGAAGATGCGGGTGCTGCAACACGGAGAGCCCGTGCTGGCCACGGCTGTCAGCAGCTTCACGCGGCACGCGTTCACCTGCGGCAGGGGTGGTGTCAAGGTGTGGAGCCTGGCCGGCCAGGTGGTGGACGACAGGTTTCCCGAGAGCCACCTGCGTGTACAGGTGAGGGGGGGAGGGGGGCGCTGGCTCCCAGGGGGTGGGGCTTCTGGGAGCAGGAAGCTTACCTGTGCCTCTGCCCATGGCAGACCCACGGGGCTGGCTACTGGGGGCGGGGCCTGCTCTTTGGTGGGTGGGGCTATCTCAGGGGCAGAGCTTGGGAACAGGGCTGACTCCTCGGGGGCGGGGCTTCCATGGGCGGGGCTTGGGAGCAGGGCTTCCCCCTGGGGGCGGGGCTTGGGAACAGGGCTTCCTCCCGGGGGCAGGGCTTGGGAGCAGGGCTGCTCCCTGGGGGTGGTGCTATCTCAGGGGTGGGGCTTGTTGGCGCAGGAGCTCATCTGCGCCTCTGCCCATACTAGACCCAGGGGGCCTACCTGCGTACCTGCCTGCTGTTCTCCAACAGCACGACCCTACTGACGGGCGGCTACCACCTGGCTGGTGTGAGTGTGTGGGACCTGACGGCGCCCTCCCTGCATGTGAAGGATGAGCTGCCCTGTCCAGGTCTCACCTGCCAGGCCCTGGCCGCCAACCCCGCCGACAGCCTGGCCTTCGCCAGCTTCACCAACGGCACTGTCAGGATCTGGGACCTGCGGGACCAGAGCGTGGTCAGGTGCGGTCAGGGGGTAGGCAAGGTCACCCCAAGAGCCCGCACCTGCCTCATCCCCTGGGCAGAGCTCCGGCAGTCCGAACGCCAAAGCCCTCTAGCCTGCTTGAACTCACATTTGAGCGAGTCAAAGACTCGGGTTCAAATCTTGGCTGGGCTGCTTCCTTCTGGGCTTTTTGTCTGCCTCATTTTCCCCGTCTGTCAACAGGCTGTGGTTGGGCGGGTGGTGTTTCTGATGCCCAGAGCTCAGAGTCTCAGCCCCAACCCCCTCCTGTCCAGAGACCTGCCAGGCCACCCGAATGGAGCTAAGAGCATCGCCATCAAAGACCAGAACGTCTGGACAGGTGGTCTGGACGCCTGTCTGCGGTGCCAGGACCTGCGGGCAGCCGGGGAGCCTCAGGAGTACCCATTCGAGTCCCAGGTGTGCAGGCTGGGATGGGGCCTGTGTGGCCGGGTAGCGGCTGGTCCTCGGACTAGAGAAAGAGGTGGATGTTGGTGGAAGAGCTGGGGGTAGGGGTACCCCGAGTTCCAGGGATGCTGGGAGGAATAGGAGGTCATTAGAAATGTTCCCTGTTACCCGAATAGGGATGCTTTTGTACTTGGTACCAGGATCCGGTAGCCCATTTAGTCTGTGGTCATCCCTTAGGGTAGAGAAGACCATGCCCATTTGACAGATGGGCAAACTGAGGCCCCAACATGTGAAGTTGTTTGTTGGGCCCCCAGGGTGGGTCCCTGTGTTCCTGCCTGCCTCCCGGGCTGGGTGAGACCCTGAGCAGGTTCCTCCGTGCCGCCTACCCCCAGATAATGAGCCTGTCCCCCAGCCCCCGGCAGGACTGGGTGCTGGTGGGCACAGCCAACGGCCAGCAGTGGCTGCAGCCCACCCGCGGGGGCCAGAGGCAGCTCGTGGGGTGTAAGGACGGCACCATCCTGGGTGTCAAGTTCTCGCCCCTTGGTGAGTGGCTGGGTGGGGTGAGGGCAGTCCCCAGGGGCCCCCAGCCTCCCACAGGGCCCTGCCCCACTCAGACTCTGCCCCGCCCTTTCTGACCTTCTTGAGCCCCCCTACTCCCTTCATCAGCGATGCAGGAGGGAGGTGGGGGGCTCCCTCCATGTCCCAGATCCCCAGGGGTCTGGCCCTCAGCTGCCAGCTTTCCCCTGTGACCCAGTGCCCTCTGCCTCCTCCCAGGCCAGTGGTGGGTGAGCGTCGGGATGGACGACCTGGTTAGCATCTGCAGCATGCCCACGGGGACCATGGTGTTCCAGGTACCAGGGTGGGGCAGGTGCGCTCAGGGGGCCAAGCGGGGGGATCCCGATGCAAAGGCCCCGAAGGGCCCACGTTTGAACTGACAGGCAGAGCTTAGGGGCGAGGGTGGGTGAGCCCCCTTGCTCTGCTCCTGATCCCCCCAGATACCCGAGACCTCCTCCGTCATGTGCTGTGATGTGTCTCCCAATGACCGCCTGATCGTCACGGGGTCCAGGGACCACGCCTCCGTGTACCAGATCACGTACTGAGGGGCTCGGCCCTGTCATCACAACTCGGGGCCCTTTTCTGTGTCCTTTCTCCCCTAGTGGGAGGGGTGGTGGTGGAGGGGCATAGTGGGTGGGCTGGGTGTCTCCGGCCTTTCACGGCTGGGGCCCTGATCTTCGTCACGTGTAATAAAGCAATTAGACAAAGCAGAGCTGAGCTGGTTTTGCAGCCTGGCCCCGCCCACTGGCCGCCCGTCGAGGTTTGGAAATCGTTCGTGCAGCCCGGGTCTCTGAGACTTGAGTCCACATTCTCTGAGAGTCAGCTCAAACCACTGACCCCCACTGTTGGGGGGAACTGGGGACTGAGCCCCTCTCCCTGCTCGACTGAGCAGATCTCTCCTCGTCTCATGGAGAGAGGTTCTCCAGCCGCGTCTTGCACAATTCCAGGAGAAGTTCTCGGTGCTTCCCAAGATACCTGCCCCGTTAGACCAGGGCTTCTCATCCAGGGGCGAATCTAACCCCCAGGGGACACCGGGCCATGTCTGGGGACATCTGTGGTTGTCACACTGGGGGTGCTCCTGGCATCGAGTGGGTGGGGGCCAGGGATGCTGCTCAGCCCCCCACAGCGCCCAGGACGGCCCCCCACAGAGGGTGACCCGGCCCTGATGTCCACAGTGCTGAGGGGCGTGGCCTAGTTTACAGCAGTAGCTCTTGTGGGCTGGCTTCTCTTCTACCCTTCAAAGCCACCCTGCGCTCACCCTGTCCTTCCAGGACAAGGAACGTCCCAGATGGCGTCAACAGGTCTAGTGTCCTTAACTGGAGATTTATCCTGTCCCCATCAAGTGCCTTCAGAAACTCCACCTGTGTGTGACTTCTGTTCCCAACAGGGACTCCCCCACCGTGCCATCTCCTTCCAGAAGGTTCCCTACAGCATCCCTGCTTGGCCCCCAGCCCCTTCTAACCCACGGTCCTCGTGGCAGCCCAGGGGAGCTTCCAGAACCCAGATCTGGTTATGTGGCCACTCCCACCGGCCCCTCCCCACTCTGGCTCATTTCCATGGCTTTCTGCAGTAAGCCCTGGCTCCTGCCCCGCCCTCCTGGTTTCCGCCAGGCCAAGCTCTTCGCCTCTGAGCCTTCGGACATGCTGTTCCCTCTGTGCCCAGCAGAGTCTTTCATGACCCTTCCCAACGGCTGTTTCTTCTCCTTTAGCTCTTGGCTTAGCTGTCACCTCCTCTGGGACTGTGACATTTGCACAGCTCCTTACGGTGAGGCCATGAATCACACGCCAGGCTCTTAGGAATTATCTCCAGGTATCCACGGAAACAGGAGACACCCCAAATAGCTACGTGCTCCCCTGTATTCCCCAACCCTCGGTACGTGTGTCTTGGGATGACAGTAAAACAGATGCGTGACACTTTGGGACCAGGGATTTAACAGCCATGTGCAGCTCGTCTCCCTGCTCCGATGAATCCTGAAGCGACATATTGAGGGGGCGAAACCTCCACCATCCTGAGCCCCGAGTGTCTGGCGGGGAGCCTTGCGTGCCCCGTGGGCATCAGGAAAAGGCCTCTGTGTGTTCAGCCCTGAGATCTGGGGCTGTTTGTTACCCAGCACAGCTTAAGCCACACTGCCTAATACAACGCCCGTGTCTCGAGGTGGACTCCACAGTACTTCACGCAGAAGGAATTGTCTCGTTGTCCAGATGAAGAAAAAAGAGGCGGGGAAGCCACTCACTCACAGTCACACAGCTGGAAAGCGGCCTTCCCGCAGTGACAGCGCCCGAGGAAAGCGGCAGTCCCCAGTCCCCCGGCCCGAGACCAAGATGGAAAGGCGGTTGTGATAAATACGTTTATTTCCCCAAAGGCCTCCTGCCCGTCCAGCCCCACACCCAGCAGGAGGATGTGGGGGCAGCTAGAGGGCAGGCGGGACTTCGCGCTCCCAGGTACCACTTGGAGGGGGTGATGGGGTCTCTGTCCCAGACGCCCCGCCCCCAGGGGGGCAGGA
The DNA here is from genome assembly GCA_028646465.1 of Rhinoceros unicornis. Taxonomy (NCBI): domain Eukaryota; kingdom Metazoa; phylum Chordata; class Mammalia; order Perissodactyla; family Rhinocerotidae; genus Rhinoceros; species Rhinoceros unicornis. Next base: position 11,844,070 of record CM053548.1, read on the forward strand.
GGAGGGGTCTCAGTAGACCACCTCGTACACGGTGGCCTTCTTGTCCCCCGAGCCCGTCACGATGTACTTGTTGTTCCCGGAGATGTCGCAGCTCAGCACCGAGGATGACTCCTTGGACTGTGGACGGGGACAGAGGGGAGGGGCAGGGAGGGAGAGGTGAGGGGCCGCCGATGCTGCACCACGTTCAGAGGGAGGAGGCGAGGCCATTGGGCCGCCACCTGCCCCCAGGGACGGGTCTATGGTCGAGGCTGGGCAGGGACAGGACTCAGGATGGGGGCACCCAGAGTGGGGAGCGAGGACTCAGCAGAGAAAGGAGGGCGACGCGTTTTCCAGAGAAAGGTCCTTTGAAGCTAAGCCTTTCTAGAAAGATGATGATGCTCCTGGAAAGGGCGGGACCTCCGCTCTCTGGACACCAAGAAAGATGGGACTGGAGCGCTGCCCTTTCCTGGGAAGCTCAGAGAGGGTGAGCAGCCAGCAAGAGGCCACACAGCACAGCAGAGGGCCGAGGCCCACAGCACGACGAGCTACGCCCGCGCTCGGCCAACTGTTTCTCTAAAGGCTGATGGTAAATTTTTAGGCTTTACCTAAAGTCCAAAGTCTGGCCAATAAGTCCAGAAGCCAAATAAATCTAGGTCACATACTGCCCCCTTCCTTTTTTTTTTTAACAACTCTTTAGAAATGTAAAAACGTTCCACACCCACCAGGATGGCTATAATATAAAAGACACCATAACAAGGATTGGTGAGGATGGGGAGAATTTTGAACCCTCACACATTGCTGGTGGGAAAGGAAAATTTGCAAAACAGTCTGGTAGGTCCTCCAAAGATTAATGGTTATCAGCAATTTCAGTCTGAGATATCTGCCCAGGAGAAATGAAAATATGCGTCCACACAAAAACTTGTACACAGATGCTCACGGCAGCATGATTCACAGTAGCCAAGAGGTGGAAACACCCCAAGTGTCCATGGATGGATGATGGACACACACAACGTGGTACATCCACACACTGGAATATTACTCAGCCATGAAAAGGAGGGAGATTCTGACACCTGCTCCAATGTGGATGGACCTTGAGGACATGATGCTCAGTGACATGACCCAGACACAGAAGGACAGACACTCTGTGGTCCCCTCACAGGAGGCCCCTAGAGGAGTCACGTCCACAGAGACAGAAAGTGGACGGTGGGGCCAGGGGCTGGGGGAGGGGAGGGGAGTCAGTGTCTCACGGGGACAGAGTCTCAGTTTGGGAACATGGAAAGTTCTGGAGACGGATGGTGGGGACAGTTGCACAACAGTGTGAATGTGCTTCATGCCACTGAGCTGTGCGCTTAAAATGGTAAGATGGTAAATTTTATGTTTATACGTATTTTACCACAATTTAAACAAAAACAGGCTGTGCACAGATGTGGCGGCGTCAAGTGCGCCGACCCTGCTTTAGTAGCTCCTGTCTGGGGGCGCGGCTTGGAGGACCCGGGGAGGCTCCTCTGTTAACAGCAGTGCAGGCACAGGGCGCCCCTCCGGGGTGGGGGCCCCGACCGCCACGTACCTGGAAGATGCTGGCTCCGTACGGCGTCCTCCAGGCGTTGAGCAGGTTGTCTTTGCCGGTGCTCACGAACCACCGCCCTGGGGGGGCAGAGCCAGAGCGTCTGGGGAGGGAGGGACCGAAGGAAGCCCGGGGGCTGCGGGCCAACGTGGGACACGCCGGGTGGGCCTCCTCCCCTCAGGCACCTCTGCCCTCATTTGGGGGACACGAGGCCCCTTAGACAACTGAGGCCCCATCCTCCCCCCATTCTCCAGACGGTGACATCAAGGCCCCTGGGGGCTCCATCTGGCTTTCAACAAGGGGGAGCCGCAGGAGAGGGTTGCCAGATAAAATATGGGGTGCCCAGTTACAGCTGAACCTCAGATAAACCACAAATCATCTTAGCACAGACACATCCCAAGCATTTCACTATTATTATTATTTTTGTATTATACGTACAGCCCATGCAATACTTGAGACACACTTATCCTAAAGTGTGGGATATACTTATCCTAAAGTGTGGGCTATACTTATGCTGAAGTATGAGATACACTTAGACTACAAAAATCGCTTTTTAGCTTAAGTCTATCCCAAGCAACATGTGGGCTATATTTGTACTAACAAATTAGTTGTCTTTTAGTCTAAGTACGTCCCACACACCGTTTGGGATGCTCTTACGCCAACAAATGATGTGTCGTTTATCTAAGATTCAGAGTAAGCGGGCGCCCTGTCTGCCGTCGTGTGGGGTTTTCTGCCGGTTTTGCTGGTGTCCCGGGACCCCGGGCCCGGGCCCCGCCGCAGCCGGCAGACGCACCGCAGGAGGCGAACTTGAGCGAGAGCACGCAGCTGTCGTGGAGGTGCAGCTGGTACTTCTCTGGCTTGCGGACGTGCAGGATTTCCACGTTGCTGCTCTCCATGCCCACGGCCAGCCAGTCCTGGTTGGGGCAGTGGCCCAGGGAAAAAATCTGGGGGGCAGAGGGGAGGTCAGAAACCCCCTTGGGGATGTGGGGGATACTGGGCATGGGAGAGGTCCAGCGCTCCCACATCGTCGAGAGGCAGCCGGCCCCGGGCCCACAACGCAGCGGGCAAGTGCATGTCGAATCATTCATATGAATCAGAATTACACGGAACCCGGGGCCTCGCTTCCGTTATCTGCTCCGAACGCACAACAGCTCCGGGGAGGGAGAAGGGGAGGAGGGAGAAGCCGGGCGAGGACGGTTGCGCCCCTTGAGCAGACAGTGGAAGGGAAATTGAGGCCACGTCCTGCTCATGGACGCACGGCAAGTCTGAAGGAGCAGACTGTGGGACTCCCAGCCTGGAACTTGCCCCACTCGCCGACACCTCTTTTTACTATGATTTGAAAGGCCTCATCATTCTGTGGCCCAGTCCAAGCGAGGCACGAAGAGGAATAAGGCCCTCTTCCATTCTAAACCTCTCGAAGTCTTACTGATCCAGAAGACACGTGCGGAGACAACCATAAATTTACAGCAGAGAGAAGACGGGGAGGTTTCACATGTTCTCTCCTGGCCCCGTAGAAGTGCTTGTGTATAAAGACGGGGGGCCCAGTGGGATGGGAGAGATTCACAATGGGCTCCTCAGATATGTACACATCCTATCTAAGTTTTGGGGACAGGCAACGGACAACTGTATCCACGTGCACTGCTGATTTCCCCATCAAAGAAATTTTCAAGCTAAAGAGAAGAGAAGGTAGAACAGAAAGAGTTTGGGAGCTAGCTCCCTCCAGGCTTCAAGGATGGGGGCAAATTGGAGACGGGTTTTGAAGGATGAATAGGAGTTTGCCAATTGGAAAAAGGAAGGGAAAGGCATGTCAGCCAGAGGGCACAATAAGTGGGGAGGTCTAGAGATGTCACAGGGCGTGGTGCATATGAGACTAGAGCGTGGAGGCCTTAAATGACAGGCCAAGGAGCTCACACCCTGCCCCCAAGGCACTTGAAAGATCTGGGTCTAGGCCTTGACTCTGCTCATCCATGAGGAGCCCCCTGGTTCTCTCTAGCCCCTTCACCATATCCTTCAGCCTGGACTCCCACAAGGCCCTCTGCAGAGAACTCTCTGTGCCCGACTCCTACATCAACCTCTTCCTGTCTCCCCTGGTCTGCGGCTCCCCCATGGTGCGTCCTGGGGGGCAGGCGGGAGCTCTCAGTAGGGTCAAGAGATTAAAGGCTGGGAGAACAAACCAGCTACCCAAGGAGAGATAAAGGAAGGGGGGAATGGCTTGGCAAGAGCACATAGGAAGATGATCTGAGAGTCTTAGTGGCCCCACAGCTTGATATAAATCAGCTCCTTTGTGTTTCCCCGTGACTGTATTTGGAGAACAAAGGGGAAGGTCTGTGGATCTGTCTGAAGGACAACAAGGGGGACACGGATAGCAGTACTTGGTCCTGCCCGGCTTCCGGAAGTGGGGGCCTCTGGGGAGAAGGGAGCCGGAATCCTGGAGCTTCTGTCCCCCTCCCCCAGACCCCGTGGGGCACCTGGGAGGTGAAGTCATGCTGCTGCAGCTGGCGGCCCTCCCGCAGGTCCCAGCAGCGCACGGTGTTGTCCAGGCCCCCGGTCCAGAGCCGAGTGCCGTAGTCCGAAATGTCGATGCAGCTAGCACCATCCGTGTGGCCCTGGAACTGTCTGCGGGGACAGGGGCCCAGGCGTCCATCCTGGAGGTGGCGCTGCTCCAGCGTCCCCCCAGGCCACTCCTCCGCCCCCACCGCCCAAAAGGGGAGGGGACGGGGCTCGCCCAAGGTCTCAGGGCCCCGCCACCCACCTGACCATGGTCTGGTTCTGCAGGTCCCAGACCACGATGTTGCCGTCGCTGCAGCAGGAAAAGCAGACCTTGGCGTCCGGGCTGACGGCCAGGGCGTAGCAGGCGGGGGCCGAGGAGGTCAGCTCGGCCTTGATGCGGGGGGTGGGCGCCGCCAGGTCCCAGATGGACAGGGTGCTGGCCTCGCCGCCCACGATCAGACTCCGGCCGTCCGGCAGCAGCTTGCAGGAGCGGATGTAGTTGTCCCGGTTCTGGGACGGGAGGGAAGCGAGGACGTGGCCTTGGCCCCCAGCCGTGCTTCCAGGAGCCCAGCCCAAGAAACCTCACCCCACCCCGGGTTGGCCTGTGAGCCCCGCCCCTGTTATCCAACAAGCTCCACCCCATTGGACTATAAACCCCGCCCCCTGTTCCTATAAGTTCGGCCCCTGGTTGGCCTATAAGCTCCAGCCCACTGGCCTATAAGTCCCACCCCTGTTGGGCTATAAGCTCCTCCCCCATTGGCCTACAAACTCCGCCCCATTGGCCTATAAGCCACGCCCCTTTTGGCTAAAAGCTCCACTCTCATTGGCCTATAAGCCCCACCCCTGGTTGTCCTATATTCCCACCCCATTGGCCTATAATCCCCACCTCTGCTCGTCTATAAGCCCCACCCCTTTGACCTATAAGCCCTGGCCCTGTTGGCCTATAAACCCCACCCCATTGGCCTACAAGCCCCACCCCTGTTGAACTATAAGCCCCGCCCCTGATTGTCCTATACTCCCACACCATTAGCCTACAAGCCCCGCCCCTGGTGGTCTATAAGCCCCACCCCCTTTGACCTATAAGCCCCGCCCCTGTTGGACTACAAGCCCCACCCCCATTGACCTATAAGCCCTGCCCTGGTTGGCCTATAAACTCCACCCTATTGGCCTACAAGCCCCGCCCCTGTTGGACTATAAGCCCCTCCCTGGTTGCCCTATATTCCCACCCCAACAGCCTATAAGCCCCGCCCTTTTTGGGCTATTAGCTCCACCCCAATTGACCTGTAAGCCCCACCCTGTTATACTATAAACCCCACCCCATTGGCTTGTAAGCCCCGCCCTGTTGGACTATAAACTCCACCCCCTTGGCCTCTAAGCCCCGCCCCTGGTTGTCCTATAAGCCCCGCCCTGTTGGACTATAAACTCCACCCCCTTGGCCTCTAAGCCCCGCCCCTGGTTGTCCTACAAGCCCCGCCCCAGGCCCGCCAGCCCCGCCCCCAGGCCGCGCCCTCACCAGGCAGTCGAGCTGGGCCACCGGCGTCTTGGCGCCGGGCTGGCCCACGTCCCACACCTTCACGCAGCCCTTGCCGCCCGTGTAGACGTGCTGCGTGGAGCCGCTGATGGTGACGGCGCAGACCACCTCGCCGTGCGCCAGCGTGTGCAGCTGCCGCGCGTGCCGCGGGATGCCCGCGCCCACCAGCGCGTCCGACGGGAAGGGCACCGGCTGCATCTGCCCGTCCGCAGACACGTGGAAGGAGTAGGCCCTGCAGGGGGCGACAGCGCGGGGTGGCCCGGGCCCTCCGCACCCCCCACCAGGGCAGGAGGGTCCCCCTGGCCTGGGGCCCCCACGCTTTAGGGAGGGGACCCACGATCTAGGGTGACCTGGGACAGCCAGCGTGGTACAGAGAGGAGCGGGCCAGGCCGTGGCCCGGGGCCTGGTCCCCAAGCACTTCGTACACATTTGTCCACGCAGATGCCTTGAGAGTTCCAGAGCACGCGGGCCAGCAGTGGCCACCAGCCACACTGGGCACCAGCCACACTGGCCAGTTAATTCAAATAAATCTAACTTTCCGGTGCTTTTGCTCCACGGGCCACATTTCAAGGGCTCAAAGGCCACGCGTGGCTGATGGCGATCAGACTGGACAGCAGTAGGTGCAGAACATTCCCATCACAGTGGAAAGTTCTGCGGATACTTGGGGCAGGTCATTGTAGGGGGCCATCCTAGGCACTGGTGGGGGGGGCGTTGAGCAGCATCCCTGGCCCCCACCCACTAGAGGCTAGAAGCATCTGGGTGTGACAACCAAAAATATCACCAAAGGACTTCTGGGGGGCAAAATCGACCCCTGTTGGGAACCACTGGTCTCGACCTGGCTTGTCACATACCTCTCTCTCTCTTAGATTACCTTACAGAAGAGACTTTCTGGAAAGGCAGCAGGGACCCCCCACCCCCACCCCACAGTGTGAGCCCCACCCCGGAACTCACGGCTTTCCCCCAGGGATGCTGGGCAGGGAGGACGAGATGGACGACCCGCGGAGATGGGGATGGGACTCAAATGCCACCTGCCAAGATGCCAAAGGGGGAGTCACGGGGCAGGTGACTCAAAGCCACGTCTGCCCTCTCCCATGCTCATCTGCCATATCCATCTCTGTTTATCAGAGGCCCCCCAAATCTGTTTATCAGCCCCCCCAGGAAAGCGGAGATGCCCTCTCCTTTACCCATACTACAGATGGGAGAGTGGAGGCTGGTCTCTGTCCAGGGAATCCTAGAGCCCCAGAGGTGGACGGATCCTGAAGCTTCTTCCGTCCAAGGCTCAGAACAGGGGTCGGCAAACTACGGCCCCCTGCTTGTTTTTGTAAATAAAGTTTTATTGGCACACAGCGCCACACTCATTCATTTAAATGTTGTCTATGGGGGCTTTTGAGCTATAAAGGCACAGTTGAGAGTTGTGACAGAGACCGGCTGGTCTGCAAACCCAAAAATATTTACCGTCTGGCCCTTTACAGAAAATATTGGTTGATTCCTTTTCTACAACAGCCCTCGAAAGTGCACACCCAGCCCAGGGCCAGGGATATCTCCAGTGACGGGCATTTTATTCCCTCTGGAGGCACCTTGAGCCACTTCAGGACGGCGCACTCTATCAGCCATCTGTCCCAGTCCTGTCCTCGGGGGCCCACGCAGACCCTCTCTGCTCCCGCTAGCCCAGCTCGGGGGTCTCATGCCTTATTTCTTCAACTCCTCTTCATGCGACCCTCACCTCCCATGACTGGGGTTCTCTGTTGCTCTTAATGCAGCATAATCACAGTTGCTTTTTCCAGTCACAGGTGCTGATCTGTGTTAAGCTTGTGGAGCCACTGAGACCCTCAGATCGTCTTCCCACACACACTTGCCAAGCCCAGGACTCCCCTCCCTTTCCCCATTCCCTGGTTTCTCCTTGTATGACTGGTTTCTCCTCCCGGCCCCCCACCCCGGGCCCTGCTGACACCTCCTGGCATCTCCCACCACAAGGACTCACCATGGGGGAGCGTCCATACACCACAGAGCCGCTGACCTGAGGGGACAGGTGGAGGCTGACATAGGAGCTGGGCACAGAAAGGTCCCCGTTAAGAGTGCTGTGGGACCCCAGGCTGAAGGAGGTGGTGAAGGGACTGGACAGAGTTAGGGGGCTCCTCAGGCCTGGGTGAGAAGAGAAACAGACAAGTGTTCAGACACCTTAAACCCAGACCCTGCCTTGCACTGCCTTGGGTACACGGTGCCAGCTCCCTGGCCTGTCATTCAGGGGTCCCACGCTCTGGTCCAGCATCCACATACCCTGTCTTATCTCCAGACATTTACAAACGTTGTTCTCTCCAGCTGATAGGTCCTTCTGTTTCTTTCTCCAGTTGCCAAACTCCTAGGCATCCTTCAAAACCCAGACCCAACGTCTGACAAAATCTCAGGAACATCCTTGAGCCTCTCACCCCACCCCTGGCCTCCAACCTTGCGCATTTTGGGTCCCTCTCTCTACCCCAGCCCTGACCACACAGGGCCTGGAGTATTGGGATCTGAGTCTCCTCCCCTGCCATCTGGGAGCTCCTCGAGGGCAAGTCCCAGGGCTGATTTCTTTCTGGGACCCCAGAACCGGCAGAAAACCTGACCATAAGACAGAAAAGAAGAACAGTGTCACCCTATATGAACGAGGGGGAAACTGAGGCTCAGAGAGGTTGAGGCACTTCCCCAAGGTCACACAGCCGGTGAGTATCTAAGGCTGGCCTCACACCCCAGCCTAACTCTTAGGCTTGTCTTTCTGGTTCCCTGGGCTGGAATCCAAACCTCCTGCCTCCCTAACCCCCTGCCATCTCCAGAACCCCCAGGGAGGAGACCCCCTCCGCCAGGCACCAGCGGGCGCTCACCAATACTGTCCACGGAAGGCGCTGGCTTGGCAGCGAGCTGGCGGAGGTGACTGGCCGAGCTGGGCCCCGGGGTGGACGTGTCCTGGGGCGGGGAGGAGTCGCAGGACTTGGAGGCGGGAGCGCTGGTGGGAAGATCGTTCTGGGGAGAAAGGGCAGGGCTGAGCACCAGCTGGCACCTGGCGTCTTGCAGCCCAAGGATCTGGCCCGGAGGAGGGTGGGAGAAGGCAGCAGGGACACCTGAGGGTGGCCAGAGCTCCTGGGGGGCCTGCACCCCTCAGCAGCTCACCCCATGACTGCAGGTGCGCACGCGCCGGGGGAACAGGCCTGCAGCTGATCCCCGGGGCACGGGGGACGCGGAGTGTGCACACATCAGAATGCCGGGCAGGCACCTGAGCGGGAACGGGCACGTGGCATGTGCCCAGGGGGGCACACACGCATGCACGCCAAAGGGAACCGACACACACATCTCTTGTGAGAACCGTGCATGCATATGAGAAGGTATGCAGTGCGGAGACAGCCAGGAACGTGCATGGAGACAGGATGGTGCGAGGTGGACCCACAGCCAGGGCACAAATATGGTGGCAACCAAGTTGGCGGCTGTCAGACCCTTTGGGGACAAGGAATGGGGAAATCTGGGATGGACCTAAGAACCGGGAGACCACACAGCCGGCTCCCAAATGCAGGAACAGTGTCTAGTCCGGGCGGCCCCTCCTTCCCCCACAGGGAGGGGGTGTCCCCCACAGCCGTCCCTCCCCACGGGGACACTCGAGGAGAGGGGAAGTGGACCTCCATGCAGGGGCGCCTCTGTCCTCTGGGCTCTCTGCCATCACCCCCTTTCCCTTGCAAGAAACTTCACATCCTCGTCGGGCGTCAGATGCCTCCCATCTTTCCATTACACAACAGCACGTTCTGTGACAGCCACCCTCGCACACCCACGAGAGGGAGAGGACGGGGACAACGCGGGGGCAGGGGGTCCTTCCGGGGGCTTCTCCATTAGCACAGAGCTGCCCTTCCCCTCCCCCTCTCCTTGGAGTGGGAGGAGGGCACTGGGATCAATGGGAGCCCCAACCTTGGAGGTTGCCATAGCAACCTGCTGGGAGGGGAGGCCTAGAAACTGACGCAGACTCCCGGGGAAGTGCCGGGCAGGGGTCTGGGGGAGATCTGGGGGGCTGGCGGGGGCAGGGACAAACGCAGCCCAATTGCGGATGCCCTAGGGGACTGCTTTCAGGCAGTCCCCGCACCTGGCATTAAACATCGGAAAGTTGTCCCCATATTAATCATCTTCTCTTGCGGGGACAACATCTCAGGTTGGGGCTGGTGTGTCTCTAACGCCTCGCAGAGGCCTCAACACTTGCAGGGCTGGAGTCAGCCTCTGGGGACGCCAATTCTAAAGTCTCGCCATGTTTATTTCCATGGGATTTCCTATTTATTGCAAGAGCTATTGGTTTCCCTCTAAGATGGTGAGTTGCCTTTTAATATACGTATTTACACAGCTTATTTACAAAGTTGCCTTTTGATAATTCTTCAGGTGCAACAGAGTGAGTGATTTAGGGAAAATGACCCGAATAAAGGAGAGGTGGTGTTTAAAAGGAAGGCGGGAAAATCATCAGGAAGGGAAGGCTGGACTGCACCAGCCTGGCTGATTTCTCCTGGACCCTGCATCCGATGTGGTGGCATCTGTTTCCAGGCACCCCACCCCCACCCCGGGATGAACAAAGTGAGTTTCAAGGCCTCCCCTACTCCTCACCAGGATGAGCTCCTTGGCTCTGGGGAGCGGTGAGCCAAGGCTGGAGGCCAAGGAGGCCGGACTGTCCACAAGTTCCCGATGGGCGGGGACGCAGATGGGCGCCTTTCCGCAGGGGGTGGTGGGGGGGCTGGGGGGCTCCGACGGTTGGTCCTGGGTTCAAGGAGGTGACGTTGGGGGGGGTGAAGCGGGTGAGGAAGGAGAGCCCCTCTCTGTGCCCCTCCCAACCTCTAGACTGGGCACCTACCACCCACCTTGGGGGGATTATGAGACTTCCCTGGGCCTCAGTTTACTCATCTGTAAAATGGGTTTGATGAAAGGACACGACTCCATAAACACGCATCGCAACAACTCTACGAGGGCTCGGTTTTGTTTTCCCCCATTGAACAGATGGGGAAACTGAGGCAGAGGAAGGGAGCATCACTCCCCCAAATTCACACGGTGAGCCAGGGCTTGAAGCCACTTCTGCTGCCATCTCCAGTGTTCCCTGGGCCTCAGTTTCCCCACCCGTGCTATGGAGAGCAGGTAGGCCCCAGGGGTCCTGGGATCCCCTACTCCCCCAGCCCCACGCCATCCCCGTCCCACCATCCTGCAGCGAGGGGACCAGGGCCCCCGCTCCCTCTGGGCCCCCACGCTCCGGAAAACCCACCGCTTGCCCTGTGCCTGGACCTCCGAGTCCCAGGGACCAGAGGGGCAGGAGGCCGGACCCGACTCACCTCGTCCACCACCAGGTTGTAATCGCTCTTGTCTTCGTCGCTCTCCTGGGGGGACACGGGGAGAGGGCTCGCCCTGGCCGTGCCCCTGCCTCCAGGCCCCCCGACATCCCCTCGGGCCGGGGAGCGGACACCCAGCCGGCCCGAGGATTCTGGGCCCATCCGCTTGGTTCCAAAGGAAGGTGGGTCCCTCATGGAGAAGGCCAATGGACAGGGAGCTGAGCGCCCCCCAGCCCTTCCCGGCCTCGGTTTCCTCCTCTGTGCAGAGGGCGAAGAGCCAGAGACAGGGAGTCGTCCGCACCTCCCTCCCGGCTGTAGCCCCACAGAGCCATCAACCTCTCAAGACTGTCCATCTCGCCCGCCAGTCTGCCCACCACCCATCCCCACAGCCCCAGCACAGACCTACCCCCTCCTTGGGCTCCTGGCCTGCAGCCTTGCCCCCTCCAGGCAGCCCTCCAAGCTTGCCCCAGGGAGATTTTCCTAAGACCCATGCCCACATCTGCTCTACAGCCTTCTATGGCTCCCCATTGTCCTCAGGGGAAACACTGACATGTTGGGCTGCCCTCTGGTTTGGCTGGAAACCAAGAGAAGACCAAAGGTTGCAGCCCGGAGGCCACCTCCACAGACGGCCCCAGCTGCCCCTCTAGACAGACAAATGCCCCCCAGCTGGCCACCGTCCTGGCCTCACTCTCAGCCTGGCCGCTGGGACGCCAGAATTTGAAACGACAGGTGCAGGAATCGCTCTGACAATGAGAGAGGAGGTCCCGGCCCCCGAGGAGGGGGTCTGGGAAGGCTTCTTGCAGGAGGGAGCATTTTGTGCCTTGATGGGGAAACTGGTTTCTGAGAGGCAGGGGGAAAGGATTCTAGGGGGAGGGAACAGCCAGAGAGAAAGCCAGGTGGTGGGAAAATGGATGCGTGGTCCAGAGGCTCCGGAGACTTAGAGAAAATAAGGAGTTAAGCCAGGCCCCAGAGGAAGGTCTCTGCTGATTGGCCAGTGCTCCATGAGCCACAGGGAGCTATGGAAGGCTCTGGAGGGAGAGAGTCGTGGGCAGAGCTGGGCTCTGGGAGGCTCCGAGGGGCAGGACCGGGGGCAGGTCTAGGCCAGGCGTGCCCACCCCAGGCCTCTGCTTGCCCCTCACTCACATAAGGTCCCGACAGATCCTTCTCCTCGGCCCTCTGCTTTCCGTCGCCGCCGGGGCCGCCCGGCTGCCCCTCTTCCGCCACACTCTCAGGGGGCGAGGGGGATGCGCTCTGCAGACAGACAGGGCCGGGCGGGAGGAAGGGTCAGGACCCTGGGCAAGTCACTTAACCTCTCTCTGTCTCAGCATCCTCATCTGTAAAATGGGGATCATAATAGTGCCGACCTCCTAGGGCCGCTGGGAAGATACACGACGTGATAGCTATGGACCGCTTAGCTGAAGCGGTGCCCGGCACACAGCCAGCGCTGGTATTTCTATAGTCAAGAGCCCATTTTCGTACAGATAAATGCAGAAACACCTATTATATACCAGGGTCTCCCCCGCAGCACTGGACATGGGGGCCGGGTCACTCTCTGGGGGGGCCGTCCTGGGCGCTGTGGGGGGTTGAGCAGCATCCCTGGCCCCGCCCACTCGATGCAGGAGCGCCCCCAGTGTGACAACCACAGATGTCCCCAGACATTGCCCAGCGTCCCCAGGTGGCACTATTGCAAGTTGAGATGAGCTCTAAGTGCAAAACACACTCGGCCTTTGGAGACTTAGTACAATAAAAAGAATGTAAACTCTCTCCTTAATAATTTTTTAGGTTGATGACAGGTTGAAATATTTGGATACATTGTGTTAAATAAAACAGACTATGGAAATTCACTTCACCTGTTCCACTTTTTGTAACCTGGCTACTAGAAAATTTACCACTGCCTGGAGATTGTGGTGGTGTTTACGCAAGCCTGAACACAGGAGGAAACTGCATAGAACCACACACGCACACACACACACACGCACACATGCACACGCACACGTGCACAGTCACGAACAATGAATCTGTGTAGAACTGTGCAGTCTGCATAAGCTCCGTGGGTGGTACCCACGTGAGTTTCCTGCATGGGATACTGTATTTTAGTTTCACAAGATGTTATCTTTGGGGGGCAGCCGGGCGAAGGGTGCAGGGACCTCCCTGTGCATTTCTTTGCAACCTCCTGTGCATCTACAATTATTTCAAAATTAAACACTTTTTAAAAAATTACATACAGGGCTCACGTAACATTTCTATCGACAGCGCTCTTGTAGATAATAGTATTGAAGGGATGATGCATGAATGAATGAATGGAAGGATAGATGGAATGCTACCACGGGCATGCATGCATTTATTCAATTGCAAAAAGAGCTCCAAGATTGAAAGATGTAAATAAATAAAACGCGAGCCTTATTTGCATCTCCCGCACCAAAAGGCTCTGGGCGACACAGTTTGAAAGCGGGATGTGGGTCTCTGCCCAAGGCCCCCGTCAGCTCAGAACAAGCAGCTTCGGCCACATGCGGATACAAAGCAAATGTCACACAAGTCCCGGATGCCCCTCAACTTACCCGGCTCGGGGCTCTCTCCACTGGAGGGTTGCAAGTGAGGAAAAGAGAGACAGAAGGAAAAGAATGAGGGTTGCTTGCCTCACGGTGCCAGAGGGTACCGCCCTCCACAGTTTGGAAAGCCCTCTTCCCAGCTCAGAATCTCCCTTCTTGCAAAGAGTGGATTGATTATCCCTTCTCTGCACCATCCAGCTAGATGCCCAGAGAGGAGCAGCAGCTTGCCCAAAGACACACAGCCAGTGGAGCCAAGTTGACCCCCACGGCCCCGCAGCCCCCCTCATTCATCCCCTCACGAGTCTGGTGCCCCACCGCGGACCCCGGCCAGTGCCACCCCGCGCTGCCCACTCACCTCTGGACCCCTCGGCCTCCAAGCCTGCCCGGTCCTCCTTGGCGGCCGCGGCCAGCTGAGCCTGGGCGGCCAGCGCTCCGGACAGGGCCAGCAGCCCCGTGGCACTGCCGCCCACCAGCCCGGCCGGGCGAGGGGTGAGGGGCACAGCGGGGGCGTGGTGGGACAGCGGCTGGAGCTGCTGCTGCTGGAGACGAGGAGCGGTGGGCCGGGGGCGGCGGGGACGGGCAGAGGGGGCGCCCCGGGGTCGCGAGAGCCCAGGCCAGCTGCCCACCCACTACCCCGGCTTTAGCACTGACTGGGTGCAGGGACCTTGGGGTGGGGTCCCCCCCCCCGGCAGGGCCAGGATGACTCACCCCGATGAGGCTGTTCAGCTCCCCCACGGTCACCTGCTTGGCACGTTCCACAGCCTGGAGCACCTGCTGCTGATGCTGGGGGCACAGGAGGGGAGTCACCGGGGCACGTGTGTGTCTGCATTCACTCCCCACAAGGGTCTCCTGACCCTCGTTTCTTGCGGTTTTTGCCCTCCTCACCCTGGACCACCTTGTGCCCACTCTCAGCAGATGCAAAGGTCCTAAGGCTGGAAGACTCACGAGGGCTACGCTGTTTTTCTAAATTTCAATAAAGTGCTCACTGTTTATTGCTTTTATCTGCTCTAGTTCCATCTTTTTTTATTCTTGTGGTTACAAACATGAGTTACTCTTTTAACCATTCAGTGCACAGCTCAGCGGCATGAAGCACATTCACATTGTTGTGCAACCATCCCCTCCATCTGTCTCCAGAACTTTCTCATCCTCCCAAACTGAGACTCTGTCCCCATGAGACACTGACTCCCCATCCCCTCCCCCAGCCCCTGGCCCCACCATCCACTTTCTGTCTCTGTGGATGTGACTCCTCTAGGGGCCTCCTGTGAGGGGACCACACAGTGTCTGTCCTTCTGTGTCTGGCTCACGTCACTCAGCATCACGTAAGGTCTAACTTTTATTGGGTGTTTACTAAGCACCCGGCATCATCCTCGGCACTTTGTATGTGTTATCTCGTCCAAACATGACGACAGAGGCACAGAGAGGGCAGGCAGCTTGCCCAAGGCCACACAGCCAGGGTTTGGACCCAGGCAGCCCGGCTGCTGGCTTTGAGCCCCCACTCCTCACCCTCAGGGAACCCTTCGTCCCTGCGGCCCCTGCCCCAGCTGGTCCTCCCCCCCAGACCGGTGCCTGCAGCTTCCCACCGTACCACACCCCCATCTTCCGCCAGCTCCCCTGCCGCCCCCACCAGGCCCACTCACCTCCTGGGTCAGGAAGGGGATGATCTGAGCACAGATCCCACTGAGGCGCTTCACGATCTCGGCCTGGCGGGAGGCAATCGGAGGGAGCTTGGAGGGGGGGCCTCTCAACGCAGCCCCCCGACTCCCGGGCGTAACAAGCCTCTGCAAAACTCGGGGTGGGGGGCTGTCACCCGCAGGCGCAAAGCGGGGACTGAGCCAGCGAGGCACGGGCTCAGGGAGAGACGGAGGGCCTGGCGAGGAGGCTGCGTGCCGGGCGGATGCCCAGGGCAGGTACGCCACCCGCCAGCGTCCCAGAGAGCGCAGAGGCCCAGCCGAGCGGGACACGGGGAAGCTTCAGGCTCATCATAAGCCAGGTGAGGGGCCTCCGCCGGGGTCCTGGGGGCTCGAGCCCTGGCTGGGCCCATGTCCCTCTCCGGGCCTGGCCTGCGGTCTCTACCTGCGGCCAGGTGACGTGCCCGGGCGCCACACTGCGGAAGGTTTGTGATGTTGTGATATGAGAAAGATGTACTTGGTCTCTGTCCCCAGTTCCTGGCCCAGAGCTCCTGAAACCCCCGGGATTCCTGAGTGATGGGCTAAGGGGAGCGTCTTTTGCTATTTGTAATAAGCCCCCCTTTCCCCCACACCTGAGTTCATCAGAGGGCTGGAGCTTTCAGCCCCACCTTTCCACCTCCGGGAGGGGAGAGGGGCTGGGGATTGAGTTAACCACCAATGGCCAATGATTTAATCCATCATGCCAACGTAATGAAGCCTCCATTAAAAAAATCCTACAATAGTAGGTTTGGAGAGCTTCCGGGTGCGTGAACACGGGAGGTGCCGGGAGGGTGGTGCCCAGGGAGGGCACGGAAACTCCGAGCCCCTTCCTCACACCTTGCTCTGAGCATCTCTTCCATCGGGCTGTTCCTAAGTTATAGCCCTTATGATAAATGGGTGATAGTAAATAAGAACTGTCCTGAGTTCTACAAGCTGTTCTAGCAAATTATCAAACCCGAAGAGCGGGTTGTGGGAACCAAGATTTATAGCCAGTTGGTCAGAAGTACAGAAGGCCCGGACTTGGGACCGGCGTCGGAAGTGGGGCCGTCCTGTGTGGCCGAGTCCCGGACCCGTGGGGTCTGCGCCAACTCCGGGTCGTGTGTCACAATCGAGCTGAACTGTGGGACACCCCGCTGGGGTCAGAGTTGGAGAATTGGTTGGTGTGGGGAAAAGCCACACATTCGGCATCAGAAAGATAGCGAGTAGAGGAGAATCGGGTGGTTTTACTTGTAGGTTTCATCCGGGACAGGGTCCAGGCAGGGGGTGTCCCACAGAGGTGAGCAGAGGGGAGGCTGTGCGGGTGGGGAAGGGGTGGGGAGGCACATCCAACTGTGCACAGTCAGTCTGAATTACAGGGGCGCTGGGTGCATCTGGGTGGGGTCTGTGTTCCCACCAGGAGGGAGGAACCAGGCCCCAGCCCACGCCCTCCACCCCATAAGGAGGTCTATTTCACGCACCCAGGGGACCACGCCACGCTCCAGGCCAACAGCCCCCTCCGGCCCACACCAGAACCAGTGGAGCCCACACATACCCGGAAAGCATGCCCGGGGCGGGCACCCCCAGGTACCCCCCACTCCCAGCCCACTCCTCTCCTCTTCCCACCCACCAGGAAGCCCGGACACCAGGCTCCACTCATTGATTCTGATATTCTGAATCTCGGGGCCCCTCTCATGCCATTAGAAGCCCTCAGAGGTCAGTCTCAGGACCTCGGGGTTAATCTGGGACAACCAGACTCAAGTTCAGAAGCTTTGGGTCTATCTCAGAACCTCTGGGTCTATCTCAGAACCTCGACGCCACACTCACAAGCTTAGGAGGGTCTCAGAGCCTTAGGGTCAATCTCAGAACCTTCAAAACAGCCCCAGGACCTCGGGGTCCATCTCAGACCCTCAGGATCCAAAGGTCAGACTCTCCGGGCTGAAAGGGTCCCCCCAGACTGTCTGGCCGGCCCCCTCCTGGGACAGAGGGCATCTCCATAGCCTCCCGGACCCGGCTGCCGGCCTCTGCCACGAGCCCTCCTTGGTGGGCCCCCGCCCACCGCTCGCCTCGCGGCTGGACAAAGTCTCCAGAAGCTCAGACGCTTTTCCCTTTCATGAGGCTGGAATCTGGCCCCCTGGTCCCAGAGATTTCAGGATGAGACTCCCGTGCCCTGGATTTGCTTTGCCGCAGACCGCCCGAGCGCTGGGGCCCTGACACAGCCTCCAGACCCCCACGCTCCCTCACGAACACCCTCACCCCCCACACAGCTACCTGTTTGTGCATTTCAACGTTGAGTCCGTAGGACATCTCGTAGTACTGCAAGGGAAAGCCAGCCGGATGTCCACGGGCCGATGCGTCCAGTCCTGCGCTGGGGGACGCTGGCTCTTCCAACAGCCCCCCGGCTGGACCTGCAGCTTCCCAGCCCCGTGGGACCCCGGCCAGGAAGCCCAGAGGAGGATGCAGGGCCCCCCTCCACTCTCTCCAGGGAGGTGCGGCAGGTCACTGGCGTCCAGTGGCCCTGGCCCCGCCGAGATGCCCGTGGAGTGGGGACATCCTTGCCTCACTGTTCTGAAGGGCCCGGAGGGCCCTGGGAGACACAGCCTGGAATGCCAACCAGCCCACTTCACAGACAGGGAAAGCGAGGCCCACAGAGGGGCAGGGACTTACCCCGCAGAGGCACAGCGAGGCCGGTGTCACACCCCAGTGTTTCACTCACGGCCCAGCCCTCCCCACTCCCCCCCACCTGGCACCATCACCCCCCTCACCATGACATAATGTCGCTGCATTTCCGTCTTCTCACTGGCTAACTTCTCACATTCCAGCTTGAGGCTGGGAAGGAGACAGGATGCTGGGACCCCATTGCCCCTGCCCCCCAGCTGGAGTCCCACGGACGCCCCTTCTGGGCCGGTTCCCAAAGTGATGGGTTTGGTTCTCCCCCTCCCCACTTTTTCACACACGCACCCCCACCTCCTGCTCGCAGTCCCTCCCACCCCTTTGCAGCCTCTAAGTGTCCCAGTGCCAAGTGACCCCCTCCAAGCTCACCTGCGCCTCCACCTGGAAGCCCTCCCTCCCCTCCTCCCCGGGGAGCCCCCCTCCTCCTGCACCCTGGAGGCCCCGCCCCCGCCTGGCCCCGCCCCCTTCCCTGCGGGCCCCGCCCTCTCCCGGGGGCTCCCAGGTGGACTCCGGGGTCCCCTGGGGCGGGCCCCCCCTCACCTGTGGTACTGAGCCTGAAGAAACTGGAATTCCTCCTTGATGCGGTCGCAGATCTCCAGGATGGAGAACTTGAAGGGCTGGCCGGACTGAAGCGGGGTCTGGGGGGGTCGCCGGGGTCTGAGCTCTGGGACGCCCCGGACCCCCGCCCCCGCCCCGCAGCCTGGACCCCCACTCACCGGGTGCCTTCCCTGGGGGTACATCCTGGCGATCCGGGAAGCCCCCCGCGCCGCCGAGCTGGATGGGCAATATGGGGGCGGGGGGCGAGGCTGGAGGCGGGGGGCTGCCCGGAGGAGGAGGAGGAGGAGGAGGAGGAGGAGGGGGCGCGGGGCCGGGGACCCCGGAGTGCCCGGCGCCCCCGGGAGCGCGCGCGGGTGGCGGGGACGGAGGGTGGCCGGGGCCCCTCCCGGGCGGGGCGCGCGGGGGGCGCGCGGGGGGCGCGCGAGGGGCGCGGAGGGTCGGGACCGGCCGGCTGGGGAGGCGCGGGCGGAGGGCCCCGCGCGGAGCCGCCTCCCTCCGGCGGGGCTCGGCCGGGAGCCGCGGGCAGAGCCGCCTTAAGGTGGCGCCGCCGCCCGGCCCGCCCACCGGCCCGCGCGCCCCCCGTGCGCCCCCGCCCCCGCCCCCGCCCCCGGCACCCGCGCCCTCCCCCCGGCCGGGGAACCGGCGGGGAAACTGAGGCTGGCGTCCAGCCCCGCCCGCCCCGCCCCCGCCCTCCCCCGCCCCCAGAAAAACAAGACAGATGAACAAATACCTGGCAGCCCGGTGGCGAGGGGGCGGTTTGGGGGCCTTTCTGGGCAAGCGGGCTAAGACTGCAGGGTGAGGAGGAAGCGGGCTGGCCAGGCGCCCGCCAGGGGTAGGAAGAGCGTGTGCAAACGCCCCAGGAGGACCCAGCTGGGAGGCAGAGCCAGGCCCGGGCCCCCCCAGGATTCTCATCTGTCAAGTGGCAGAGGCAGGCGCTCTTTTTAAATGGCATGAGACTGGAACAGCCCTCGGCCTGGCCTGGCACAGGGTGAGCCCCAGAGATGGGAGCTGGTGTTCCGGTGGCCACCACCTGCAGACGGGGCTGCCTCCCCTCTCAGACTATGGGGTCCCAGCGAGGACGGGAATGGAATCCCTGCCATCAAACGGAGGCTCCTTCTCCCACCACAGACATCCAGCGAGCATCCCTCACACTCACCTGGGAGGTACCACGTCCTTGTTCCCATCTTGCATACAAGAAACCTCAGAGTCGATCATTAAGTCAATCAACAAACACACCTTGAGTGCCTACCATGGACCAGACACTACTGTAGGCACTGGGGCTCAGCAGGGAACAACAAGACAGGGAAAAGCCCTTGCCCCATGTTAATGTTTGCACCCAGGTCAGTGGGTGAGCGGACCAAAACGCACACAAGCCCTTATCAAACTTAGAGCATCGTTTCCAGCCAAGGGCTACTTGAGCATGGACTGCCTTCCAGGCACCAGGAATGCAAGGGTGGATGACGGGGGGACAGACTCCTGCCTTCTCTGGGTTCGAAGGACAAGGCAAGATCATAGCTTGGCAGTGATGGAATTATCTGTGTGTCTAAAGGAAGATTTAGGGAGCAGTGGTGGAGATCAGCAGGAGGGAACCTCCTTATCTGGGGCATCCGGGAGAGGCCTCTCTCAGGAGGTTAATGTAGGAGATGAGACCTGAAAGATAAAGATGGGCAGCCCCGGAAGGGAGGGAAAGAGAGATCCTGGGGATAGTGTGTGTGTGTGTGTGTGTGTGTGTTGGAGGGAGCATTCAATAGCTCCCTATTGCCATCAAAATAAAATCCAAACTCCTCCCTCTTCCCACAAGGCCCTGCACAAACCCCCTCCTGGCCCTCCCGTCTCTGATCCCAACTCCGTTCCCTTTCACCCTCGCTCCCTCTGTTCCAGCCACACTGGCCTCCTCACTGTTCCTCCAACAGAGCAGACAGGGGCCTGCCTCAGGGCCTTTGCACTGACTGTTCTCTCCACCTGGAATGCTGTTCCCTTGCTTCCCACCATTCAGGTCTCAGCTCAAATGTCACCTTCTCAGAAAGGCCCCTCCCAGCCACCCATTAAGCAGCGTCCACCCACCCCACGCTGTTATTCGAAATAAATACTGTTATTCTCAAATACTCTTCTCTCTCTTTTTAGCTCCTATCAGAGGATTTTTTTTGGTTTGTGATTTGTTTTGAGATGTTTATGTTTCTTTGTGGGTTATTCTATGCATTGTCCCCCCTAGTACTAGGCTGTGTGGGGACAGAGCCTGTCTTGGTCTGTGAAGAGCCTGGCACACAGTAGGTGCTCGATAAATGCACAGGCAGTGAGTGAAGAGCAGAAACAGCCGATCCAGCCAAAGCCAGAGATCCCTGGCCACACTCCTGCTGGGAAATTCTAAGAAACAGGGAGTCCCACAATTCCACAATGCTGGGGGCTCGTGATTCCAGGTTCTGGGGGCATCCGTGAAGTCCTAATTCCAGAACTTTTCCAGGAGGTGTCTTGCGTCCCCTGCGAAGGCAGCATCTCCCCTCCCTGGGCCGCTAGTCCAAATCGTGGCACCCCCTCCTCGCCTGTACTCCTTCCCACCCAGATCTCCTCTTGGGCCTTCTCTTGCCAAAAGCCCTCCACCTCCTCAAAGTCAAGGGCCCCACCCGGAGCAGCCTCCCCACCCCGCCTTCTGCGTGCTCTCCTAGCCGGTGGCCCTGATTCCTCTCTTTTCCTCTTAGCCTTTAGCCTGCTTGCCTCGGGCCGCCCGCACTTCTGGCTGCTCGGGGCTCCGGACCACCACATCCTTTTCCAGGCCTCAGTCAGCACCTTCATGAGGGTGACTGCAAACTCTGGCTCCAGCCCTGTGCATGCAGCCACCTCTAGCATCTCCCCTGGATGCCCCCCAGGCATCTTCCCCCAGACCTGCCCCACAGTCCACCCTGGTCCCCAGAGACAGAGCACCAGCCGGGCCTCCTCTCTCCCCCTCAGCTGCCATGCAACCCTCCTCCCCATCCCCACAGCCCCCGCCCACACCAGCCCTTAATCATCTCCCTTCTGGACTTCAAGCCACCTCCCCACTCTGAGCAGCCTTCACTTTTATCACCTTCCCTTTGAGCCTGGCCCTCCCTCACTTAAAACCCTCCCATGGCTCCCGATTGCCCTTGGGACAGATTCCCAGATCTTCAGGCTAGCATCAGAGGCCCTGCACCAGCTGGCCCCGCCCAGCTTCGCCTCCCTCCATGGGTTCAAACACTCTCTCTGCTCCAGCCACACCAGCCAGATTACCTAATCTGTGTTCTCTCCCACCTCTGGGGCTCTGCTTCCGTTGCTATCTCTTCCTGGAATTCCCTCCCACTGCATTTCTGCCTGGAGGAAGTCCATGCCTTCAGGGCCCAGCAAAAAGGCACGTCTTCCCTGCATCTCCTCCAAAGTCCCAACATCTCCTCCAAAAGGCATCTCCCCCTGCCCCATGTCTCCCTCGACAGGCGCATTGAACACAGACAGCCCGATGTTGGTGGCTAAGTGAGCATTTATTCTATAGCCACCTCCTTTTGCTGGAAGATGCTGGGCCCTCAGCCAGCCTCAGGCCTTGCAGGGAGAGCTGGGGGGGCGGGGGGACAGAGCAGAGCACACACTCCCAGGCCCACACAGTCAGTGCCAGGACAGAGGGAGCGCCCAGGGCCCGAGGTCCCCTCAGTGGGAACGGGGCCTCTGCAGAGGGAGTCCAGAGGAGGCTTCCTGGAGGAGGGGGCCTTTCCTTTCCCCACCAGTCTTTAGATGTCCCAGCCAGACACTCCACAGGGGAGGGTAAATACAGATTTGTGGATTGCCTGAGAAGCCACAGACCACACACACACACATACACACACACACACACACACACACACAGCGAGAGATGGTGTGTGTGACCTGCCAGGAAGGAGGAGACGTTTTGTTCTGAGCAGCAACATCCCCAGCTTTGGGGACAGATTTTGGGGAGGCTCCGCTGAGAGCAATCTGAGAGATGGGGGGACCCCCAGGCGGCCTGTGGCTCCATAACTCGCTAAAATGGCACATCCGGCCAAAGCAGGAGGCAGGGAAAGGACTGGCCAGGCCAGGCGAGAGTGACAGTCTGGGCCGCCTGGCACAACCTTCTCATTTCCCCAGCCAACTCCTTTGCCATCGGGGGGGCTTCAGGCCCCACCTCCCTGGGGCTCAGTTTCCCCATCTGCAAGATCCAGGAAGACGCTGCAAAATGGGGGAAGGGGCTTAGCTTCCAATCTCTCCCCTCCCACTGCACAGAAGGGCTCAGCCCCGGTGGTTCCTGGCTGGCTTTTTATGATGTGGATGTGGTTGTTTTGTTTTTTTCTTTTAAAGGAAAAAGCCGAGAAGCAGCGCTGGGACCCCGGATTGCTCAGACCACCTTAAATCAGCCTCGCCGCCCCAGCTACTGTGGAAATTCCTTTCTCCGCGGTGGTTGGCTGCGCGCGCCAGCCAATCCGCCCGCGGCGCTCCCACATGGGTCCGTGACGTCACAATGGGCGCTGGCCAATGGGGCTCGGGGAACCGGCAACCAATGGCAGGACGCCCTGGGATCGGCTGGGCCATTCGGAAGGCGGCGAGGCGCTCCGGGCGGGGCATGGAGAGCGCGGCTCCCCCCACCGAGAGGGGCTGAGACCCTCGTGGACGCGCGAGCCTGGCCGGGTGGAGGCGGGGATCCGGCTCGATTGTATCCAGAAACTGGCAGAAGCGAGCCACCCCTGAGCCTGGCGGGTCTCCCCTTAAAAGCAAGAGTCCCTTGTGCAACACGCTATCTTGCAAAAACCAGAGCTGCTAGCCCTATTTCACAGATAGGTAAACTGAGGCAGAGAGGCGTTGAGTCATCCTAGACCCCCCCCCCCGGAAGAGGTGAGACCCCCACCCGAGCCCGGAGGCTCCCAGCACGGCTCAGTTATTGTCCCCAGGTCCGACGGGGGAGGGATGGGCCTCCGTGTAGGCGACGGGAGAGGGTTGCTGGTCCCCGTGCCTCAGTTTCCTCGCGCGCAGGCGGGAGAGGGGAAGGGAGCAGGGGTTCTCGGAAAGACTACAATCCCCAGAAGCTCGCGCGCGGCGCCCGCCCGGGCTGTCAATCAAAGTAACGTGGGGCCCTCTCCGGGCCGCGCTCCCCCGCCCGCCGCCGCGCTGCTGCCAGCTCCCGCTCCGTCCCCGCCGGCTCCGGGCCCGGCGCGGTATAATTACAGCCCATTGATCCGACCCGGGCCGGGAACGCGGCTCCCCCGGGGAGGCCGAGCCTTTGGCTTCCGACATCGCCAGCCTCTGCCTGCCGCCCCCCCCGCAGAGCCGCTGGGCCACCAGCCAGGCCTGTCCCCTCCCGCCTGCCAGGGCTCGCGGGTGACCTCTGGGCCTCCGTTCCCGCCGCTAGAAATCGCTCACGTATTCCCTTCCACCCAGGCACATGGGGGGCCCTCCCGCCGTGTGCCAGCGCCCCCCACGCCCCCGCGTGACCTTGAGACTCCTGAGGGCCCCTCTGGGGCCTCAGTTTACACACCTGTAGAGGGAGATGGTTGGACAAGACTCAAGTGGATGACACCAGTGCCCTCTGGGCTCCCCCGAGTGAGCAACCAGGCCTAGACCATGCTAGGGACTCAAGGAGAAAACTCAGCCCCGTGTGGTCAGGGCTGGGGTAGAGGGAGCGGTCAGGCCTGGGGGTGGGGGCAGAACCAGGAGTGAGGTCCCTGTTGGGAAATTGGAAAGGCTTCCTAGATGGCAGGAGGGGGTGTTTAAGCTGGGGTTCTGCAGAAGGCATAGGAGTTGCCTCCCTTGAGCAGTGCATTTATATTACCCTAACCCAAAGTGGAAGAGGAAAGATGGGGCAACCATAGGGCCTCCCCGGGGAGTGAAGACCCTTGAGCTCTGACTCTGCCTGGGTGGCCCTCTGGACATTCCCTGGCTGTGAAATGGGAGGAGGTGGACACCCACGGGCTGTAAGGCCCTCTGCCTGCTTTCACATGGGTCTGTGAAGTGGCAGTAGGCTCTGGCGGATAGGAGTCAGGGAAGTGGCAGCCAGTGGCAGCGGCACTAGGATGGCCGAGGGCTCAGAGCTCCAGCCTCTCCCCGGGAGAGAACTGGGCAGCTCAGGGGAGAAGAGAGGGGGAGTCCAGGATGGCCCTGGGCTCAGTGGCTCCCCTCTCCTCGTCTGGAAAAGGAGGTTGATGCTAGAATCTTCAAATAAGTTACTTAAAACAGTTCATAGTAAGTGCTCAGTAAGGGCAGGGGTCTGTACTCCCATTATGCCCCCAAAGGGCCCTCTCTGCCACCCTGACCTCACACCCCATAGCTGGACTATGCCCTCACTCTCCATCCCTCCCACATCTCTGGTCATCCTTTAAAATGTGAATCAGACCCCATCCTTCCCTCTGCTCAAGAACCTGCCATAGATCCCCATCACCCTCAGAATAAAATCCAGACTCCTTATCTCTGTTTACATGACCCGCTCCCCTTGTCACCTCCTTGCCCTCTCTCCTCTCTCTCTCCGCCTCACTCACTCTGCTGCAGCCACACCGGCCTCCTGGCTGTTGCTCCAACACACCAGGCCCGGTCCTGCCCCAGGGCCTTTGCACAGGCTGTTTCCTTTGCCTGGACCATGGCTGGCTCATCTCTTCCTTCCAGTCTTGGATCAAACATCCCATCCTAGCGAGGCCTCACTGGGCCAGCCTGGCTACAGTAGCCCCCACCTCCCTCCCTGCCTCTCATTTCATTTCCTCCAAAAGCCCCTCACGCTTGGAATACTGACTATGTGCTTGTGTGTTTATGGTCTGCCCAGGCCCAACGCAGTGCCTGCTCCATATATCAGGAGGATGAAGGGGCAGTGCCCAGGTCCCCCAGCACGCAGAGCAGGGCCCCAGAGTCCCCGACAACCTGCCCCGTGCTGACCCGGCCTGCAGGGGGCGGCTGCAACCTGAGATCACAGCAACCCTGGAGGCTCGGGGACCCTGCAGAGCCGGCAGCCCCCTCCGCCTGGAACCCTCCCTCCCTGCAGCCCTCTCCCCCTGGCAGGCTCCGACTGTCACCCAGGTCTCAGCTCAAATGTCACCTCCTGGGAGGGGCCTCCTCCCATCTGCGGCTTAAGCAGCCCCCTGTCATCCTCCGTCTCCGCCGGTGCTGCCTTTCTCTCCCTGGCACTTGACTGTTCCCTGACATTATCTTATTCGCTGGCTTACGTGTTGTCTGTCTCCGCCCCACCAGGCCGTGGGCTCCACGAGGGTCGAGAGGGGCTCTGTCCGGGGCCCCAGGCACCTAATAAATTCCGGCCTGGGAGTGGGGGGGGGGTAGAGGGGACGGCGGCCGGGCTCAGAGACGCCTGGAGCCCTGCCCAAGGTCACACAGCGCCGCGCGCGCACGGTGGGCGCCCCGCGGCTGCTGTTCAGGGGCCCCGGGGCCACCCCTCCCGCGTCCCAGGCCGGGCCCCGCGCCCGTGCCCCGCCCCCGCCCCGGGGAGCCCACCGTTAGCACGCGGCCCGGCCCAGCGCGCTCCCCGACAGGCCCGGTCAGGCCCAGCGGGGACGGGAGCGCGGGCACCGCCCCTCCCCGGGGCCGGGATCGGGGGGCGGAGGAGGGGGAGGGGGAGGGGGAGGGGCGGGCCTCCAGGCCTGGCAGGCGCCCAGCCACAGGGCAGGGGGGCCTGGGGTGGGAGAGGTTTGCAGGGGGAGGTCGGCTGCGAGGCGGGGATGAGGGGAGGGGGGCACAGAGCGGGCGCACGGGGAGAGGAGGGAGCGGAGGGGAGAGACAGCCAGGAAGACCTTGAAGGGCAGAGGGAGCTGGACGCGGAGACGCAGGCCACCCAGAGGCGGGGGGCGGAGGGAGTCGGAGCAGGGCCGATAGCCCGGGAGAGGGCCTCGCAGGGCAGTCCTGGGCGGGGGGCAGGGGGTGGCGTGCCCGCGGCTCCCTCCTGCAGCCACTATGTCGGGAAACACCCTCCCGAGCCCCCCACTCCAGCCTGGCCCCTCAGCACCCCCAGCAGACGCTGCTCATCGCGCACCTGGGTGTGTGCGCCCCTCCCCTGCTCCAACGCCTCCCATGGCTCCCGGAGGCCCCAGCCCTCCCACCTGGCGGGCGGGGTCCTGGCCCAGACACCTCCCCATCTCATTGTCGCCCTAAATCTTCACGGACCCCCTCCTGTGTGCCAGGCGCGGCTCGCAGCCCTGGGGATTCGGGAGGGACCCCCGCAGACCAAGGCCCTCTTGTCACGGGGCTCGTAGGGCGAAAGGGAACGCTTGTTGACTTAAGTTGTGCGCCGCGCGATAACGCGAGCGGAGAGGCGGGTGGTGGCGGCTCTGGGGACAGTGTGTTCCAGGCAGGGGGACAGGCCCGGAGCGCGGACGGTGCCCGGGCACCCTCCGGCCTGGAAAAGAGGCCAAAAATGGCGAGCATGAAGGCCACGCGCACGGCGCGGGGCTGCGGGGCCCGAGGAGCACCCCTACCCCCCATCCCAGCCTCAGTAGCCTCCTGCTGTATACCCCCACCCTGCCTGGCACCCCCATCTTTGAGGTCCTCCCCACTCCCGCAGCTCTGCCCACCAGCCCTGGGTCCAGAAGCTTCTCTTTCCCTTTAACAAGATGGCCAATATCCTGGGCCCCATAGCTGGGCCTTTCCTGCAGCCCAATTCAGGTTCCCCGCTGTGCGCCCTTGGGCGAGCCTCTTGGAGTCTCCAGCCTCACTTTCATCATCTGTAAAATGGCCCTTCTTTCACGGGCATTTTCCAGAATTAATCTAGAGCAGCAGTTAAGGCCCCTCGCCCAGGCCAGAGCCATAACGGACGGTCTGCAAATTGCAAATCCAGCAGCGAGGCCAGGAGACCTGGCTGTGGCCTGGTTTGGGGACCGTGACAATTTCCTGCCCACCCTGGGGCCTCAGTTTTCCTGTCTGCCCAATGGGGAGAGAACGAGATCCTTTCAGGGTCCCCAATTCCGCTATCCCTGCAGCCCGGCTTCTTTCGTGTGTCGTCCCAGGGGAGCCGGGCACCCAGAGGAGGGGACCTGGGAAATATTTCAGGCAGCAGAATATTTCTGGCCACCTGTGACTGACTGTTTAATGTGTCACCTCCCAGTCCTGGCTCCTGTTCGGAGTGTTTTTCCCCCCGGGGTGGGGATCCCTAAGTCCTCCCACGCCTGCTGAGCCCAGGAGGCCAAGCCCCGAGCAGGAGCGGGGGCTCCGGGAGGCTGGGGTGTCTGGGTTCCCAGGAGTCCCCCGGGGTGCGGCAGGGGTGTGTGGGGACAGGGGCTGGCTCAGTCTCAAGACACAGGGGCCCGCGGGATTCCTAACACTGAGGACGCTGGAACCACTGTACGGATGGGGAAGTCGAGGCACACAGAGCCAGGACAGAAGTATACCCTTGATGCACAGAGACCCCCTGCTGCAGGACCCCTAGCAAGCCGGAGGGGCTGGGAGCGGGGAGGGCCAGGGAGGGACTCCCGGGAGGGACAGGGTCTGAGGGGGGCCGGGGTAGTCGGAAGGGGTGGTGGGGGGGGGGGGGGGGGGGGGGGGGGGGGGGGGGGGGGGGGGGGGGGGGGGGGG